>OW386286.2:179013395-179226635 GCA_936432065.2 Rutpela maculata
GTCGCAAGTGTAAGAATTGTGCTGCCCGTGGGGAACCATTTTCCATGAGCAACTACAGAAATGGAAGTCGAGAACAGCCAAAGAATGATCGAGAGCAGATGAACAGAACTAGTAACCGCTTGAAGGCTCGTTATGATCAGAATGCCAGTACAGGGGGATTCAAGGTGGAGGATCTGGTTTGGCTGTACAACCCACAGCGGAAGGAATGGAGATCCCCGAAATTTCAACCTCCTTGGGATGGACCGTATACTGTTATTACCCGAATTAATGATGTCGTCTATCGGATTCAACGAAACAAAAAGTCCAAGATGAAGATCGTACACTTGGATAGACTGGCGAAGTACGTGAAAGAGGCTGAACTGCCTGACCGGGACGTTCAGGCTTAAGGAGGGGGCAGTGTAATGTGTTACAACCCCTAGAATGATGTATTTGCACCTACTCGAAAAAGAACCTACCAGAAGATTCCAAAGTGACATCTGGAATTATCGAGAGAATGGTGGCGTCATCACAGAACAATCGAGATCTGTCATTTTTAGGTATAAAAGACCGATCGCATTATCGGCGAGTAGTTCAGAAGTTCAGAAAGTATAGAAAGTGAGGTTAAGACTTCAAGGATAAACAAAGTGATAAACATTGTGATTTTAGTCAATAAAGTGTATTTAAATTAATAATAGTATTGTGAAGTATCCAGTAAATATTTAATAAAGTGTGTTAGTGGACAATCTCTTGTTATAATTTTTGGAACCCACGGATTTTGCAAGGGGTAGTTTCCTAAGGGTGGAAACACGTCACAATATTTTTTTCGTCTTCTTAGTGATATTTGGAATAGCCTGAAGTGTAGAACTCCCTCGCCATGAAGACTTGATCAGTCCTCAAAATTAAGCAACATGCCAAGGTAATCACTCGTAACTGAACTAGCAAAAAGTTCCGTTTGAACTTTCCTGTGGTCAAGAGACATCGAAACTACTCGATAATGAGCAGAACTGCCTCGCCGAGCCGCGGTGACCAGAATTTTGACCGTAAGCTATTTGTCATTATTTTTGTCTTTGTAACTCGGCGTATCAGTAAAAAGGACAGTTCTCAGTTTTTCCTCATCATATTAACTTCCCTCGACAAGAAGACAAAAGAAACTACCTCGCTGCGAAGACCGAGATGTAAAACGTTCCGTCACCCTGAACTTTTTTCTCAGCTCTCCCAGAACTGATGAAAAACGTTGGAATTATCTTCGCTAAAGTAACTCGAAGATCTTGGTAGCAGGCTGCCGTAATAATAGTTCTCTTAGAGTTTCCAATGTATATTATATATTTTTAAAGTCTCACGACTAACTGAGATATTTCCTTCAAATTGCATCAACTTTTCTTTTAATAATTTACAAGCATTCAATATTAGTAGTTGTATAAAAGCCCAATGGCCAAAGTTTTGCCGTGCGAAAACTTAGAAAGTTAGAACACAAATGTATGCATTTCATCTCTGGCTTAGACAAATACACAATACACCTCCCTCAGAGATTTATACGCATATTGCCATGGCATAACTCTACTAACTATCGGACCATATCCAAGAAATTTCACAAAAATTCTAGGAATTGAAACTGGGCGATAGTCCGCTAACCCGCAACGTAACAATACTTTTCGATATCAGACCCCCTTCCATACCAGGATTTGCTTATCTTCCGGCAAGCTCTTCCCTAGCCATACTATTCTATACAATAACCTCTTGTTTCCCTACTTTTGATCTTTATCTCTATTCTTTCTCTATATGTTCTATTTGTTCTTTTGTCCCTTTTTGTCTCTAAATTCCATTCAGACCAATAAATTATAAAAATTCCAACTCCCTTAAACTCCAACTTCCACTTCACTACATTTTCCTGGCAGAAAGACCGCCAGGGTGGAATTGCTTCGAATGGGTTTTTTCATTGGGTTTTTTCCTGTGCTTGTGCGCCCGCAAGAACGCAAGTTTCAGTATTAAATATTATTTAGGTATAAGTATCTTTGTGTTTTCTTGTGTTTTTTGGGTAATTTGCCACTGTAAAAATATTTAAAAAAATTTTGATGAAATAAACCTCTGCGCCAAAAGGATCAGACAGAGGCTGGTTTTTATACTTCTATTACAAAATGTCTTTGTGTATTATGTCAAAAGTTGTTGTTAGTTTTAAGTTTTATTTCTAAACAGGAGCACTAACCTCCAATCCAATTACTATTCTAGTGGTATATCACATAACGTATAATTATTAAACCAAAATGATTTTTAATTCATTGGAACGTATATTTTACGCATATTATACGTGCTAGTGCTTGCTGGGAAGTTTTGAAAAGAAATGTATAATGTTCTTGTAGGATTCATATTTTATTATTATTTGTCAATAATATATTGAATTATTTTGTAGATTACTTGAATATTATTTTTAGAACAGGATATACATGTGAAAATCCCAAAAGGAAAAAAAGATTTATGTTTATTAAGATTTATATAACTCGTTAACGATATAGTAAAATTTTTTATTTTAATGACTTAGCGACTCCTTCATTTCCTCAAGACATTACTTAAACTTAAAATTAAAGTAGATATAGGAAGCGTAAATATATAACAGATGAGGAATAGTAATTGTGCATAATGTAAACAGTCGTAATAGATGTTCAGCATTTTTCCTGGAAGTTACAGAAATATAACGTTGCATAATTTTAGCCTAGGGTCAATAACACCAAAACTGACTTAATTATAAATTACTATGGCAATTTAATACTACGGAAGTATAATAATTGTCGCTATATGTCTGACGTTCAATTTATGTTTACGTAAAAAAAACTTGTACTAAAAGGTAAGTATATGATTTGAGTGTTAAAAATACAACTTAAAAGCTAAAATCATCTCTACATATGTCCTCTTTTACTAAGTTGCAAGAATAATCCGTTTCTGTCTAAGATTACATTGAAAATGATTTTTGATAATCGCTTCAGAAAATAAAAATTATAAAACAATATAAAAATTGTAATCCCAAAGAAAGAATCCTCCAGGTTCAATAGTTTTCGCCGCAACATATATTCTGTTCGTTTTTTTTAATTCAGCATATTTACATGCAATGGATACAATATTGATAGGGTTACAAAAGACATGTTTTTTACATACATTTTTTTAAGGGATTAAGACCACTGAACCGAAATTAAGATAAATAAAACAGTATCTTATTCAAACAAAACAAAAAGCAAAACTGATTAGTCGGCTATGTGTTTTAAGAGGTTTTTTTGAAGCGAGTTACGGAAAAAATGAAACTCATCGTTAGTGGGGTGAAAATACACGGCTTTCAGGGCTTCTTCTCTCTCTTTTTTTTTTTTAGTTATTTTGTATAATCCAGGCGTTTTAGTTGTAAAATTGACCTCTGTGCTAAATTCGTGCCATACGAATTTTTTTCTTTTTATTGTGTTTATTTGGACGTCTTGAATAACACTTGGTAGTTACGCCACGATAAACCTGGAGGATTTCTTGAAAATCGCGTCGGAAGGTCGCGGAAACCGCGGATTCGCGATTAACTCAGTTTTTATGGCTCAGTGACCCTCTTAAGTCTAGAAGATCTAGGTTTGTCTGAGTAAAGGGCTTTCACTATCTCTAGTAATTTTCAAATAAAATGTTCTAGAAATTTTCTTAAACTAACACAAACAAGCCTTATTTAGTGTTTATATCGCTTTCAAGTTGAAAGAATTCGATTATCTCTACTAGTTTCCGATTAGAATGGTTCTAGAAATGTTTCGCGAAACCTCACTTTTCACAGTTTCAGTTCCTTACACAACGTCCCGTAACTCAATTCACCGCATCACCACTAATTCTCGAGAAGAACACTGTAGAAACAATTCCGCTTCTGACACCAATTGTTACGAGTTTGCATCCCGTTTGTAAACACCCTGTATCGTGGATTCGAAAATTATAACACCGGTGTAAAACTAAACACTAATTTACTAACGTACGTACTAATTACAACAATTCATTACTTTACTAATATTACACTGTGTACTATAATCCACTATTTCAGTCCTTTTATCACTTTGTTTACTCCTTGATCTGTTCTCACTATCTGACCATGCAAACTATACTAAATTTTTGACTGAACTGTACTAAACTGTCCACTCTGGGCTTCTCCGTACCTTTATATATCCAAAGATGAGGGGGCCGGAATATTCTCAGCTCCTTCTGAAATTTTCTAGTAGGCTCCCTACAACTTCCCGGCTCTGATACCGGTCATGGCATTTCTGGGCCGATTGCCAAACTAACTAACTAATTCAGTTTCTGTTGTTTATACAACTTGTAGGAAACTCACATAGATGTCTCTGGAGGTAGGAATGTAACATTATTTATAATAATTGAACCACTCAGCTCATTACAAAATTCCATAAATTCTATTCTAATAGAAGACGAAGTGAATAAAAAAGCACACACCTAGTGGAGTGTGCAATAGAACTGTTTGATCTTACCAAACACATATAAGTTAAATTTGGACATTTCAAACAATCTACGAATTATTACAGTTTTTACATTGAATCATTTATACTGTATCGGAAAGCTTTTGATTTGGTGCGGCAATAAGAGCAAGCGAGAACGAAGCAAGCAATGATGTACATTAAGGGGCGTGTCACACTGCCTCTGCTAGGGTACTGGTAGATGCCTTTATTGTGGGCGGTCGGTTAAGTCGTTGAAACAATGCAATCCCAAAAGCAAAACTTTCCGATACTATACTAATGTTCCTACGGGACTCTGTGTGCAAACAAAGTCGCACTTAACCGAGTTATTATATATTCTTTTCATTTTCAATACAATTTTATTTGCATTGTGATTAAGTTGTATTATTTAAAAAAAAAACTACCAATTTTTCAGTATATATTTTTATGCATGCTAAATGCTAAAATAATTAAACATTTCATTTTGCTACTCCACCTATGGTGTCGTCTCAAATGTTTTCATTACAAAGCATGTCCAACTTCCGAATTCGATTCGTACTGATCTACTATTGCAAAAAGAAATACCTAAAAAAAAACGCTGCCCAAGGAATCACTATAGACCAGGAATTTTAGCTTTTGACCCGGAATTAATTATTGTAAAGCTGAAAATTTCCAGGATTGTATTTTTGGTCCAGGACAACATGTAGCAAAAAGTCCCCTACTCTCCCCCGTTGGTTTCCCTGTTTTTTCGGAGCAACAAGTGCTTAAGTTGCAAAAATTGCAGAGCTGGCTATAAAGTGCAACAGAAAGGTTGTTACTGGTCCGATTTGGGTCGAAATGACCATAAAAGATTAGGAGAAGCATATCCGTTCATATTTCAGATGTTCGATGCATATTTTTGTTCATAATTTTCTGTTCTAGTTCTGTCAACATTTCAAAAATTATTATTTTTTTTTAAATTTCAAAAAACTTCGAAATGGCGCCATTGCGGATAAAAGAAGACTCGGAGGGGAAAACGTACCCCAATAAACGTTTCTCTTCATACTTGGTATGTCTACCTTCTCTGTAGCGTCACCCTTTACGGAGTTACGCCACTCTGAATGTCGCAGAGCGGCGGCCGCGCCCGGCGTGCTCCCGTTGGAACTACCCTGGCTGCGTTGATGAGACTTGTTGCGAATTCCTGTTTATATATTATTGGTGTTTTATAAGATTTATTGAATTTAATTTTACTTGTCAGACTCGGTAAATGAGTTTATTCGGCAAGACATTGTTAATCTACTTAGAAGAGGGGTCGCTCGGATCATCATCCATATCCACTGACTGGTTATTTGTGCAACTGGATACTCTACAGCTCCTGCACAGGATGCTGCAGTTCAGATCAGAATTCCTGCACTCGCACCGGGAACTGCAATCTACGTTGCAGGCACAGGAAATTAGCCGTAGCAGGTTATCAGGAGCTGGCTGCCTTGTGGTAGGAACAGGAACCAGGCCCTGGATTCCTGATTTCCACCCCCATTCTTTCGAGTTGAGGTTGACGTCTAGCCATTGCTGGACCTGTAAAAAGGCACATGCACATTACTTGATTGCTGCAAGCCTTTCAAGAGATTAAATCATCACACTATTCTCCTTAACGCCCTCACCTGAAAGTATGCGCGTAATGAATGTTATTCACATGCGGAACTTGTTGGCAGGAGGCTTGCCAAATCAAAGGAGGCTGTCACCGACTACTTCGCCACGCTCTGGTTGTATCGGGCTACTCGTAGCTGGTCCAAGCTCCCCTGCTCACTGCCTCCATAAAGGGCTACGATAAATCTTTCCCCAGCGGCGGCCACAGTCCTCTTGCCAGATGCAGGTTGTGAAAAGACCGTGGAGCATTCCTGTAGCTCAGGTCTCTTCTTCAGGAGCTTCCACGCCTTTTGCTTTCCTATTCTGTACAGAGCTGACGTGGTGTCGCATCCTGTCATGGCATGGCAGAAGAGAATGGAGTCGTTCATTTGATCAGGACCGCTCCTGATCTCCTGGATCTTAAACACTCGTCCGTTTGAAGTGCCCGTGGCCGGACTCAGCATTATGATGAAGGTGTCATATCTAGCACGGGTGACTAGCATGGCCAGGATGTCTGTGTCCTGGGCGATGATGGTGACGCGCTGTCCTGACACATCCATGTCGAGAGCTGTCCTAACAATCAGGGAATCCGCATCTGCCACAGCCCGGACGACAGTGACTCCAGCATTTTGGAATTGAGCAGAGAAGAGGTTGATGATATGCGTTTTATTCGGCGGGTGGCTCAAGAAGTCTGACTGGTTGGTCTGCACAGATGACGTGTGTTCGTCGAAAACCACTTCTACGGGCGCTTAGAATAACGACGCTGCTGCTGTGTCTTCGTTGAATTTTGTTCATACCCACCAAGCACTACATTAATGGATGATCCAAATCGCTTCTGAACAAACCTGACGTATGCCTGGGCTATTTCTCCAAAAGTGGAGGAACGATTCCAAACAAGGGCGTGAAGAAGGTAACCACCGTCGAGCACCCTGCAACTAGCCCCACTGTCAGCAAGTTCTTCAGGTGTAGTGCTTGGAAAAAACTTTCGAATAACTGACTTTGTAGTCTTCCGCACATACACCTCATCGAAGAGAGCAGGTGGTCTAGTAGACAGTTCAAAACTGAGGTATTCCTTCAAGTCTTCCTCGGATTTCATCACACAAACTATCCGCATGAAGAGTTGCTGAGGATTTACAAGCACGATTTCGTCGCGGACAACAACCTTTGAACTGATGCAAACGGCTTCACTCGATGTTTCCTGGAGAGCTTCACCACCAAAGAATTGTCCAGTCAAAATCTCTACGGCTGCCTCACCTGCGGTTTTGGCTGTGTCGCAGTTGGTAGTCTCATCGCCTGCAATCCCATAAGCCAGTGAACGAAGACCATCTGACTCTGTAGACCATGGAGTGTGATCTTGCAGCCACGATTTGAAAGTGTTGACATCTCGGGCACTAATGAACCAATGCATACACTTAGAGAACTGTCAAAGTTAATGAACTCAGGGTATAGCTCGTCTTGCGCCTTCTTGATTGTTTAGACTAGACATGATAGACGCAACAATGAACGCACTTAAATGTCCGAGTGTCGCCGCTGCGACACTCAGAGTGGCGTAACTCCGTAACAGGTGACGCTACAGAGAAAGCAGACATACCAATGGAAAGCCCAAAGTATGAAGAGAAATCTTTATTGAGGTACGCTTTCCCCTCCGAGTCTTCATTTATCCGCAATGGCGCAATTTCGGAATTTTTAAAATTTTTTTTAAAAATTTTTAAATTTTTGAAATGTTGACAAAAATAGAACGGAAAATTATGAACAAAAAATATGCATGAAACATCTGAAATATGAACGAATATGCTTCTCCTAATCTTTTATGATCATTTCGACCCAAATAGGACCAGTAACAACCTTTCTGTTGCACTTTATAGCCAGGTCTGCAATTTTTGCGACCTTGAGGCTCCGAAAAAACAGTGAAGCCAACGGGGGAGAGTAGGGGACTTTTTACTGCGTGTTGTTCTGGACCAAAACTACAATCCTGGAAATTTTCAGCTTTACAATAATTCATTCCGGGTAGAAGCGATATATTGATTTTTTATTTTAAATCTCTCAGAACGAAAAAAATTTTATATGCAGAAATAATTGTTTATGGAATTTTAATAATATAATATTTGAAACCGCCTACCCCAAAAACCCATAATGCGATATGTCACTTCGGTAGTGGGGGTTGGTGGTAGCGGTAATGATGGTGGATGAAGTTAAAAAAAAAGTAAGGCCTTTGGTTCTTGTATTCACACTAAATCACAATTTTATTTTCTCCACCCTCTTTAATAATGGGGTGGGGATGGTAATGGGGGTGGCTAATGCCAAAAATTTTTTGAGACCTTAGCTTCTCTTATATATACTAAATACCTTACTTGCTTGATTTACTTATTTGCCTATTTAATTTAATACATGCGTGTACAAAATTTCAAGTCAATATCTTAAACTTTTCCAGAGTAATCGTGCCCACAAAAAAGTTACAGACAGACAGACCGATAGACCGACAGAACAACAACGACAGAATTTTTTTGCTCAAACTTAACATCTCGACGTTTCATGACATTCTAAGCCGATTTGTACAATAACTTAAAATTTTTTTTGCGTTACTATACTTCCACTGGATGTGGAAGTAATAAAATATTTGTAAGATGAGAATACAGCTTTAATATCTCGATGTATTTTGTTAATAAGGAAAGATTAGGAAATACATTGCCTATGCCACAATTCTAATAGTGTTTGTTTTTTAAAGAAACATTAGAAATTCTTCAAGCCGATATTTTAAGGATTACTTGAAATTACAGCAAAACAAATAAAACTTTCCCAGAAGCCAGAAGTATACCCAATGTCAATTTCCAAAACAAATGAAAGTTCCAGTCGGGCGTTGCCGGCTGCGTATAACTATATGAACAATAAAAATAAAAAATATATTATTGAGTACTTAATGTGGGCGGTGGGCTGAACCAATTCAAAAAATTTCTTGATACGCTTTTAGATACAACTTTATAGAACGGTACTAGGCTATTAAAAACTAAAGAAGGAAAAAAAAATTCCTAGTGCGAGAATAAAAAAAAAAAGTTTTTTTGTTGACTTCAATAGTCTGGTATCATTCTATCAAGCTTTCCCTAATAGATTAGATTACTCTAATTATTCTATCAAGTTTTCTCTAATAACTTATCAAAGAATTTTTTCAATCGGTAGGACAAATTGTTGAATTACAAAATCATTTTCTTAAGCACGACACCACCACCCTTAAACTCTGTGGCAAGACGGTAAAGTGAATTGTGCCGTATTCGAGCAAAAAAAAAAATAAATAATATTCGTGACTACGAACGAATAGAAGTTGCAGTGGGGCGTGACCTACTGGTCACGCCCGACTGCAACTTCTATTCATTTATATTATAGTAGAGTACCTAGAGGTTAAATAAAATTTAAAGAAAATTGAGCCGCCTTCAAAACACCTCGATAAAAATTGTGAAATAAAATTTCATCGTCTCACAGTAGGACAGGAATTCGAAAACGTGGCATTTAATCGTAAAATGGTAAAATCGCAAAATTGTTGTTGTTAAGCAGTATTTGCGTATGATCGATGCGCTAAATTTGATAGAACTTTTAAGTGGATAAACTCATTTATGTCTGTAGTTTTTTACTTAATTAACTATGGATCTAATACCATCAGATACGTATTCAATATATTACGTTATTTTACTATAATTGTTTAAGTTATATAGTAATTATAATTTTAAAAACAAGCCTTTGTAAATAAAGGTGAAACTTCTCAAAAAACCATTAAAACGTTTTTTTACAGAAGTTCTTAGGTTACTAATAGACCGTGGGATAGTGACAGATTTTTTTAAACGTTTGGTTCCTATCTGGCCTTTTGGGAGCCTTTTGTGCCTGATTTGTACTAACCATTTTCGTGTTTATCAAACGGTTATCCAGGGCCCCTCAGCGGAAAATTTCATGAAAATAAGGAATTTCAAACGTTTTGTTCCTATCTGGCGTCAAGTTAGACTTACGTTTTAAAGAAAAACATCCGACGGAAGCTTATCGCCAGACAAATTCCGTGGGCCGGAAGGCCCGAAATTTCAATGCGAAGTTGTAAGAAAAAATGGTCAAAATCAAACGATTTGGTTCTTATCTGGGAGTTGTATATATAGGTAAATAGATTATAATTATCGCGATATAACAAACGCCAGGCAAATTCTGAGGGCCCAACAGTGAAAAAATTATTGTTCAAGTTGTCAACTATTCCGCGAAAATCAAACGATTTACATTCGTCTGGCATTTGTTTTTTTGTTAATATTAGGCAATAAGTAGTTTCAATTTAAGATTCCCAGACGAATTGGCTGGGCCCCCTGGATAGCCAGACAAAAAGAAAAGCGCGAAAAAAATGCCATTTTTCAAACGATTTATTCCTGTCTGGCATTTGGATTTTAAAAAGATATGTTAATAAATAAGCCATATTTCTAGTCCCAGATAAAAAGCTTGGGCCCAGACGTAGATATGTTGAGCGAAAGTATCGAAAAATCAAAAAACAGTCGTGTAAAAATCGATGCATTTTCAAACGATTTACACTCGTCTGGGATTTGTTTTTTTAAAAAGATTTGTTAATAAACAAACCATATTTCAAGTGCCAGACAAAAATCTGGGGCGCAGCTGTATGTAGATATATCGCAAATTTTGAGGTTCTACAGTTGGCAACTTTTTAATCCTGGCTCCTACGCCAAAAGACTACTCTAGCTAATTTAAATAGAATAAAATTTGCTAAAACTCTTTTTTTAATTTTTGAATTCCGACAAAAATGAAGGGGCGGGATTTGGGACTTTTTTTTTCGGTAAAATTTCTCCATTTTGTCACCGTAATTAATCGGTAATTAATTGAAATCGATCTCATATATGATGTTCACTTAATATCATGTACTACTTTGACGTTCCGTTAATCTCGGTCCTTCGAAACAAAGGTTTCAGAGAAAAATTATTTTTTTAGATTTACATACATTATAGGAAAACGTGTAATTTCCTACATTTCCTCGAATATCTCGATAATTATTGTTTTTTCGAAAAATTTGTAGATAGCTTATGTAAAGAGAATTGATTGAGCTTTCCGACACTTTTTTTATTTTTTCTCTAACATTAAGAGCAAAAGACCAAATATGCGGACGTCTCAAAGCCAACCGCCACCCAGTCTATTAATTAGGGTGAAGACGTACCGTACGCGAGATTAGTTTCTCGATCTGACATCACAGTGTTTTTCGTGAGGAGTATAGCGAGGATTTCAACTTTAATTATTTGTTGCAAAGTAAGTACTGCGATTTAAGAGCTGATATTCGATGTGACGTGTTTTTATACATAAACACACACTTTAATGAAATACAAAAAAAATGGGCAAGTTCCCCATTAGCAAACGATAAATAAAAATCACCCCGGGACGAGCGGGGAGTATAAAAAGCAGCGTCGTTCGCAAGCAATGCATACCATATATGTTTCTACCACAGCACATCTTACGTGTCTTATGTCGCGTGCATTAAAATGAGAGAAGAAATCACTTTTGTGTAGTTGACTACCTACGCCAAGGGAGAATGAAACAGGTACGGATTTACGAGAACTCTCAGTTTCTATGGTGTAGTGCAGAGTTGTAAATCATATATTAATATGTAATAATTTATATTTGTCCTTTTGCTAGTATGTAACTTATTTATTGTAAATATTATTCGATCGAGGGATTATGAATGTGAAAGTGACAGTTATATTGAATCCAGTGATAAAGAAAATCAAATTCCAAATGAGTTTCAAGTGAGAAAAAAAACGGCATTTCAAGGGCGGATCTGGACCTTGAGCTTGGGGAGGGGGGTAACATAGCCGCGTGTTGAAAATAACAAAAATGTTTTTCCTCGAAAATTAAAATTGATGAGCGGGGGGGAAAAATCTCAAAAAAAAATTATAAACACAACTAAATAGAATATATATTCAAAAATATAAAATAAAATAATACAAATTATGAAATTTTAAAATGAAAGTTGATTGTTTACGGAATCTTGTTACCCCGTTACCCCCCATAAATCCGCGCTTGCGGCATTTAAGTAGTGACGCGAAACAAATTTGTTTAAATGTGTATAATACTCTTTTACAATGACAAGCTAATGAAATGCCAGACGAGTGTGAATCGTTTGAAAATGCATCGATTTTTACACGACTGTTTTTTGATTTTTCGATACTTTCACTCAACATATCTACGGTTGGGCCCAAGCTTTTTGTCTGGGACTTGAAATATGATTTATTTATTACCATATCTTTTTAAAATCCAAATGCCAGACAGGAATAAATCGTTTGAAAAAATGGCTTTTTTTCGTGCACTTCTTTTAAGATTTAAAATATGTTTGGCCCACGCTTTTGGTCTGGGACTTGAAATATGGTTTATTTATTACCATATCTTTTTGAAATCAAAATGCCAGACAGGAATAAATCGTTTGAAAAAATGGTTTTTTTTTCGTGCACTTCTTTTAAGATTTAAAATATGTTTGGCCCACGCTTTTTGTCTGGGACTTGAAATATGGTTTAGTTATTACCATATATCTTTAAGATCCAAATGCCAGACAGGAATAAATCGTTTGAAAAAATGGCTTTTTTTCGTGCACTTCTTTTAAGATTTAAAATATGTTTGGCCCACTAAAAATGTCTGTGAATGATACAATACATTTTCGTTTTGGTTAATTTTTACAGAAAAAATCATTTCACATGAGAACCAATCGTTTGATTTTCGCGGAATAGTTGACAACTTGAACAATAATTTTTTCACTGTTGGGCCCTCAGAATTTGTCTGGCGTTTGTTATATCGCGATAATTATAATCTATTTACCTATATATACAACTCCCAGATAAGAACCAAATCGTTTGATTTTGACCATTTTTTCTTACAACTTCGCATTGAAATTTCGGGCCTTCCGGCCCACGGAATTTGTCTGGCGATAAGCTTCCGTCGGATGTTTTTCTTTAAAACGTAAGTCTAACTTGACGCCAGATAGGAACAAAACGTTTGAAATTCCTTATTTTCATGAAATTTTCTTTTCTGTTTTCCGGTGAGGGGCCCTGGATAACCGTTTGATAAACACGAAAATGGTTAGTACAAATCAGGCACAAAAGGCTCCCAAAAGGCCAGATAGGAACCAAACGTTTAAAAAAATCTGTCACTATCCCACGGTCTATAATTGCTCCAGATATTTCAATATCCGAAGTTTCAAATACGGAAGAAGATGATGTTTCCTCATTAGCAACGTCATATCTCAGATGATTCAACAAATGAGGTTATCAAATTAACAGCAGTTATTAATAATTAGGTACTATTGTCAAAAGTATTAAAAGTTTACTTTCTTGTATATATGTATAAAAAAATACACTAATTGCATATTCCAAATTTGACAAGGTGAAAATTTACATTGGTGTTTTACTGTTTATAGATTATAAGACAAAATAATAACTAAAACCGAAACCGTCCAGTTCACCTGATGAAGTTTGAACTATGCAATTTCGGACACCCTGTATGAGAAGTTAACAAATTTAAGATTATGAGTATTATTTTGTACTTAGGGAGACAACAAAATGTGAAATTAGCTAGAAATCGTAGAAATAGAAATAGTAGTTCAAAAATTCCACATAATTTTCAATTTTTTCTTTCAGAACGCACATACTTTTTTTGTTTCAGTAACACTAGAAACCTGTGTCTATTAAAAATATTTCTTAATAGAAATATTACTTAGCGTTTACTTCGGGATTAATATCTCGAAGTAAACGTTTTACGCCGCCAACCGTCATTTTTAATTTCTACTTTTCAACGTCAGATTTAAAATGTACACCCTCAAAAACCCTTATACGCGATTTTTTTAAGGATTGTTACAGAAAATAGAATTATTGCCACGTTTTCGAATTCCTGCCCCACTGCTCAAATTTTAACGATATTCTCCCAAGGCGGCCAAAATTTTTTGCAAAACAAATACTCTGCTCGCAGATAAGATTCAAAATTACAGACATAGTACATCTTAAGAATGTCTAAACTGGTGATGTGAGGTAATCTTTTTAGTACAAAGCAGTTACTTCCACAATTATTGCATAAAAACGTAGTTGTCTTTCAATCTAGGGATAAATCTATATTAATTCATAAAACTTTATGTGTCGCTGCTCGTTTAATGGATCTTTAATGTGCTTAATTAGAACACTCGATGTATATTTTTACCAAATTTACTTGAACCGCGCAATAATTGGCATTTTTCTACAAATACAATAGCAAATTGTTACAGGGTACAGAACGACAAAACGACTCATTTACTTAATTAACCCTTCCCCCCTCCATTCTGGGAACACTAACACAAATTAAAGTACATAAAATAATATCAAAGATATAAGGAAATCAAATTGTGGCTGAAATTTTTTTTAATACAGAAACATTTTGATTTGAATATATTGATTAAATAGATTTATAGTGGAATCGGATAGCGTAAAAATATTTCAGTGCTGACGGCGAACATGGTCTTTTGGATATAGTTTCTACATATATCAAAGATCAAAACACGCCCCAGATCCCAAAAATTTCGGACCCCCCACCACCAGTAATGACATCATCAAACTGAGGGGCAAAAAACTATGCATAGGCATAGACTAACTTACTTAAGGACCATATTTTTTAGTAAAATTCGATATTAAATATGTTTTATTTACTTAAATATATACCGGGATATCTGTTGTAGTATTTATAGGGTATTTACGTAAACATACAGAGCTGCAAAGTTTTTAGTCTAGCGATAAAATTGCAGCGTTTTAGTGTTTAGCAGTAAAAACAGAATACCAAAGTATTTGTCAGTATTTGTGCTTCATGTTGTACACCGTGAAGTTTCCGCAAAAATTGGTACTGGACGGTGCGGTTATTGTCCATTTACTAGTTCCAAGAAATGTGAAAACGTTTTTGGAATATTATAACAATATATTTAAGCCCTACATTTGTCGGCTATTCCAAAATTTACAACGAATTGATTTAGTATTTGATAGGTATAGTTCTGAATCTTGAAAGCTGACACACGCCAATCAAGAGGAGTGCATATATGAGTTACACCTTCCACAATAATTCCACAAAAATATAACGAATTTTTACCAGTAGATGAAAACAAAAAACAGTTGTTTACTTTCTTGGCAGAACAGCTATAAACGAACATTTTGAAGGAAAAACAATAATCTGTACGCTTGAGGAAAGAGCAATATCGTCTTCAGCAGAGTTAGATCTATTACCCTCATGGCATGAAGAAGCGGACGCACGTCTTCTTCTCTAAGCATGCAGCTGATAATGGCCACAATTGCGTTAGCATTGGAACGGTAGATTCGGATGTTGCATAGTGTGCAAAAAATACAAGTCGGAGGTCAACATTCTGAAACTCTCCATATCTTCTTGGAATATCTAGAGACTACTGGGAAAAATATTGGAAAAATTTAATCTGTACTCGGGAGTGAAATATAAGGGGTGAAAAAAAAATAATGTAGAATATTCTTTTGTGTATAAGACACGTGTATATAGTGAAGAATACTGCATAGTAGGGTGGCCCATCTTTTTCGAAATCGAAATTTTTTATTTCTCACCCCTGCAAATGGTTCCATTTGAAGAAAAAACAGTCCCCTCAAAATATTATTGAGGCAAATTGAAGGCAAGGGGTGCCGCAGAATGCATTATTATGCAATAATAAAAGTAAATGGAATTATTTACATTCTTTGGTTGATGCATTGTTTTTTTTTAATCAGCAACATTTATCTTTAGAATGACTAATCAAGTCATACAAATATCAAAGACATTATCTGTTGTGACTATGACATGTGTCATACTACTGTAAATTCGTAGTCTAAGAAAACTAGACTAGAAGTTTTTGAAATAAAACTCTCGTTTTATCTTTCTGTATTTTATTACGAAACGTTTTTTTCATACATAGTACCAAATATTATCCTAAATCTACAAGACATATAGTAAACCGCTGCCCAAGGAATCACTACTTCCACATCCAGATTCTTTTCCAAGTCACTCACAACGAAAAAATTTTTGTATGTGGAAATAATTGTTTATGGAACTTTAATAATATAATATTTGAAATCCTCTACCCGAAAAACCCATAAAACGATACCCCACATCGGTAGCGGGGTGGGGGTGGTGATAAGGGGTGGTAGTGGGAGTGGATGAAGTAAAAAAACATTTTGAGGTTTCTGGTTCTTGTACACACACTAAATCACAATTTTTTTTCATCCCCTTTAATAATGGGGTGGGGGTGGTAAGGGGGGGTGGCTAATGCCAAAATTTTTTTTGAGACCTTAGCTTCTCTTGTATATACTAAATACCAATTTTATGGACTCTTACCTGCTTGATTTACCTATTTTCCCCAAATTTACCCCAATGTACCCCCCAACCTTTCGACGGAACAAGATGAAAATATAATCTAGTTCTAGATCTCGTTAAAGTACATATGTGTACCAAATCTCAAGTCAATATCTCAAACGGTTCCAGAGTAAACGTGCGCACAAAATAAGTTACAGACAGACAGACAGACAGAAATTTTTTTTTCGCTCAAACTTAAAATCTCGACGTTTCGTGACATTCTAAGCCTATTTGAACAATAAAAATTTTTAAAATTTTTTTTGTCGTTACTATACTTCCACTGGATGTGGAAGTAATAAAAACAATATTTTTTGCATTAGGCCAAAGCATACGACAGGGTTTCTTTTTTTACATTTGGAAACTGTGATTTATAATCATTTACAACTTGGAGTAAAAATTGTTTTTGGTCTTCATTTTTTGTTAAAATGTCATTATAGTCAGTAATAAGTTTGATTCCTCTCTCAGCGGCATCATTTACAACTTTAATTTTGTTTACAATATTGAAACATCGGGTATAACTTTCATTTTCCCTCCATGTTGTTGGATCATTTTCCAAAAATTCCATAGACAAACCTAATTTTTGAAAAAACTGTTTAGTGTTGCATATGAAGTCCTGAATTTCCTTGTTTTCAACGTCAGTAATGTTACTAATCATAAGTCGTTTAATACCCTCTTGATTTGGTGCTTTCCTATTCAAACCTTTAACCATTTCTCTGTTAGTGGTAACTGAAATATCGTCATCAAAGAAAGATAAGCCAACATTTACTGAATTAAGCTACCACAAATGGTTCACTATTTTCCTACTTGCGGCTTGAGATATTTCTTTGTCAATATTTTGATAATTAATGAGTTCTTTACAAAAGTCTAAGTCATGAAGCGGTGCTTTACTAGCAAATGACGCTATAAACCAGGCCTTTACATAAACCTTTACAATAAAGAGACATATACCTTCAATACCCATTTTTTCTTTTTTAGTTAGTTGGAACTGATCTTGGAAAAAAAATATTTTTAGACAGTAAATGGCTTTGGCCATCCAACGTGCATGATGAAATGCCCCTGGTTCATAGAATGTCGTGTGAGTGGGCTCTTCTTCAACAAAAAGTTTAGAAAGCATTAAAAATTCTTTATAATCATCACGATGCTGTAGCAAAGTTAAAGCTGCATTTAGAAACTTTACAATTTCGGCTTTAACTGGTTGTAAAATGTGTTTAATTTTTGATACCTGAAATCCAGTTTTTAGTTTATTTTGATCTATTTTAGGCCAAAATTCCCTAAAACGTTTAAATAGTGGCACATTTGGACCAGATGAGGAAGGCATTTGTGTGTCAAACACACTTCTCAAAACCACTTCAAAAATATGATGTCTACAAGGAAAATATAGAATATCTCTTTCTAATTTTTGTTGCAATAGTGTGGCTGCCCCATTTATATAACCCATATTTGATGCTGTTGTATCACAACACAAAGCTATTACCTTTTCGTCCAAATTCCATTCACAAAGCACATCATAAACTGCTTCAGTCTGTTCTCTTCCAGTTGAATTGGGCAAAGCTGGTACTCCAAGTAGTTGTTCAATATCTCCACTAGTAACTAAGATATCGATCTATCGATATTTCCCATTCCAGTGAGAGAAGGTAAAAGTTTTCCATCCCAATGGATGACTGGGGCCGGCAATTCAGAATTACCGAAGGCAGTTTTTAATATTTCAGCTCTTTCTTCGCGGATGCGTTGTCTAGAGCGCTGAAGTGTGGTTCTGCTGATGGACAAAGATGTGGTGTCATGTCCTAGTGCTTCTGCTACTCCCGTCAAAATATGGACTCCATACCTGTCTCTTATTTTGCAAGCATCAAATGCAGCGGCTATTTTTGATGTGATGATGTTACATGTTCCATACAATCTCCTCTTTTTTGGCTGGTCTTGTACCAACTCTTCTTGGGCTTCGATTATTTCATCTTCATTTTCGTTGGAGTCGGCTGAATTACTACTTGATGATGGACAGGTGACTGTTTCCTCTAATCTAGCTTTTTCTTGTTGACTTCGTTGCATTCGTTCGGATAATTTCTGTAATTTCTCTTCAGCTGATTTTTTTTGAGAAGCAAGTTGGTAATCAATACCATGCATAAATCCAGGACGTCCCTTTTTTCTTTGGTTAATTAAAAACTGCTTATCTTCATCTATTTTCATCAACTCCAATGCATTTGCATGAGAAATGTCAAAGAGATCGTCCAATTTTTCAACGAAATTTTTTTCTTTACTCCCGCACTGGCCCTTTTAGCTGATTTTTGTAAGTTCCTCCACTCTGCATAAAGTTTATCTAGTTGTTTAACACAATGAAAATCCTGACGTGTCGGAATGCGAGCTTTATCCCAAAAAACTGACACCTCTTTTATTGTTAATTTAGCACTTTCATGTTCACTTAGCTTCACTTCACGAATGTTATAAAAGAGCACTTGTAATACTTGTCTATTAGACGGCAATTTATTGCCAATGATTTGTGACGAATAGTGTCCAACTAAGTAAATGAAAGTAAGGATCTAACATCAGCCATCGTTAAATGTTTTTTCAAAAAGGAACGAATAATATCACCACTGTAAAACACAATTGCAAACTAACATAAAAACCTACCGTAGGTGCATTATATTTCCAAACTTCCAAAACAAATAATTTCTAGGAAATAATTACACCAATAAAACATTATGAGAAAAGAGGTAGATATTTGTATTTTAAGTAAAATTTAAGTGTATTACCGTAATAAAATCTTATCTACAAATTTCTACCTGAATGCGGCACGGCTTACCGTAATAAAATCTTATCTACAAATTTCTACCTGAATGCGGCATGGGTTACCGTTCACCGAATTATCTGAAACTTTGACATAAATTATTCCTAGTATAATAGTATATTTTCGTGGGGTGAGACTTAAAAAATACGCAAAAAAAAATTCACCCCCTATAGAGATGGTCCACCCTACTGCATAGACTGTTGAATTTGTTTACAAAATTATTTAGTTTAAGAACATTGTTTATAATAGTGTAAAAAGATAAGTGTTAGGCAAAGTTCCATTTTGCTTAGACTTACAAAATTCCAGGTGCGTCTGGGTGCCATGATTTTTCACCGTGACAGCTGTTGAAGTGTCTACTGTCACCCTGCGTAAAGGTAAGCTGCGCCTACTTGCGGCTCTATATGTAATTGCAATCTATTCATGCGACTGCATGGATCGCCAGGCGCGATAAAGTCGCTCGCACAGCGATCTAACAATTGAAACATCTTTACACGATTACTAATAATATTCTAATTATTTTTTCAGTAGTTTTTAGCAAACATATAATATATAATGTAATATCAGAGGTTTTAAATATTTATTTTTGAAGAGTAAAACCATAATAATAAGAATAATACCAATTTAGTAATAATTACCAGGTCAAACCGTGTTAGCATCTGCTACCCCGCGTATAATAATAATAATATACGAAATAACTTGCATAATCTTGTTTTTCGCTACAGGTAATCTTAGTGGCTTTATTAATTATGGAGGAAATTAAATTAAATCTACAGAAAATTTTTGATTTTTAGCATGACACAACTGGGTTGCTGCTGGTAAACTAAAACATGTTTTACTTATTCTACTTCAAGCAAAAGCTTTATCTGCTGTGCAATGAAAATAGTCGAAGAGTGGCAGAATTAAAACTAATTTCTTAAATAAATACTCATCGTAGCTGCAAAACTAGTTTATTTTTACCATGCCCTCGCTACTGGGACCAGCTGCCAAATTGTTCGAAGTTATTTAGTTTATAATAATATTATGTTTCAAAATTTTTCGACATTTTTTTTTCAACTCCTACATCTCAAACACGAGTACAGATTAAATTTTTCCACTATGTTTCCCAAAGTGTTCGAAATCTATTTAGTTTATATTATAAGTTTCGAAATTATTCTACATTGTTTTTTTTTCAACCCTTATATCTCGCCCCCGAGTACAGATTAAATTTTTCCACTATTTTTCTCAAAGTGTTCGAAATTTATTTAGTTTATATTATAAGTTTCGAAATTTTTCTACATTGTTTTTTTTTTCACCCCTTATATCTCATCTCCGAGTACAGATTAAATTTTTCCAAGATTTTTCCCAGTAGTCTCTAGATATTCCATGAAGGTGTGGAGAGTTTCATAATTTTGACCTCCGACTTGTATTTTTTGCACACTGTGTGTTGTGGTCATTGCAGTATCTGCCTTTTCAAATTTTGAAAATATTCAACAACCTTGGATTGATTTTGGAATTAGAAAAAATCGTAGGTTAATAGGCAATCATGACCTATGTTCTCATTTATCACAGGAGATCTGTAGCTTTTTGCCGATATTTCCATTCTGCAACAGGTTGCGATACCGTGTCTTCGTTTTGTGGAGTAGGCAAAAAAGGAGCTTGGAAGATGTGGATGGCAGATCCTAATATTAATTCCGCTTTTAAGCAGCTGCTGATGGGAAGACACCCAGATGAAGATATCATGCGTACCGTGCAAAGATTTGTGATTTTTTGTATGATGTAGCAGCTCCCTTAAACACAGTTAATGAGTGTAGACGATTCCTTTTCATTAAAAAAAAGTAGACTAATTAAGAATATACCTCCAAAGCAAAATACTTTCAAACTCCTTCGCCCGATACTTGGGGATGGGAAAAAACTAATGACGGGTTTCAGCCATTGTGGTCTACTATTCCCGATGTCGCAAAAAGTTGTGAAGAACTAATTGCCTAAAATTATTAGTTGTAAATATTTTCTTTTTTTGATGTAAAACAATTTTTTATTAAAATGGTTACACAAACTTTTTTGTTTTTTTCTTGACTCAAAGGATGGAAGACTTAAGGGGAGGGGCAACTATCTCTTTACAGATCCATCTCAACAAAATTTGACTACAACCACAGAATTTATTGACCACGAAAACAAAAATTGATACCAAACACGAATATGCAGATAAAATATCAAATTTTTGCCACCATATAAAAAAAAATAATAAAAAACATTACAGATATTATGTTTTAGTATACAACACATATTTAAAAGTGAGTTTTATTAAAAAATGCGGCGTTTAAGTGGATCAGTCTATGATAAAACCAGTTTCTCGACCCTCATTTCATGACATCATTACCGGTGGTGGGGAGTCCGAAATTTTTGGGGTCTGGAGCGTTTTTTCATCTTTGGTATGTATAGTATCTATATCCAAAAGGGCACGTTCGCCGCCAGCACTGAAATATTTTTATGATTTTTAATGCTATCGACCGCACTATTATGGAATATATCGCTCACTCGACAAGTTCGTCAGTTCTAGAAGGCAAGCTGTAGCACAAACTAACGAACGTATAATTGATGAGTGACACCCATTTTTGTTCATTTTCCAACCGTAATTGGTTTGCTCTGTAAGCATAAAGTGGGGTTGTTTGTCTATATTCAATTTGATGGCTTAATAGTGTACCCGAAAAATTGCAATAAATTTTCTCCTGCAATTTGCTTCTTTTTAAATAAGGTCCAACATCACCCACATTATCAAGCTTGGTATGTGGTGTATACAACTGGCAAACAAACTTTTCAATTGCTAAAATAATGTCCCAAGCTCTTCAAGTGTTAATAGTACGTCCTCCTGAAGTTGACATATATCTTCTAACAAGATACTTCTTTCTTTGAAAAACTGCCTGTAGTAGCATGAAATTTAAGAGCAGAGGGTTTTTGTTTTTCTAATTTATTGACGAGATAGGTGGGATTAATTCACAGGTACCTGACAGCTTTTCAAGGAACCCATATAACAAATATCGTGACAAACGGGTGGAAATCTTATGATCAATATGGTAATATCCGTGTCCACAAAATATGTGTGTATTTGAGTGGTTGCGCAGGCTGTAGCAACAACAGCATGAAGCAGCATTTTCGTGTCTGCCTTCTCATGTGAACTTGAGAGATAGTCTATATTCATATAAAGTAAAACATTTAAACGGTTTTCATAGTCCTATGGGCATATAAATCATGAAACAATAATAATAAGGTATTCTCACTCAGGGCAATTTAACAATATGCTTTAAATCTATTGAAATTCTCGCAATTTACCCTGAATATCAGTCCTCTAATCTCAACAATTCTACATGTATGCCTAGTTAATTGAAGAAATTCCGCCACTAACGAAATTTGTAATGACACCAAATAAGAATTTAAATTTGATTGGGTTTAGTTCAGCTAGATAAGAGTTATGATGTATTCCAGGAGGAATTTCAAATTTAGTATCTTCAAAGCGATATGGTCAATATTAATATATTGTATGAATAAAATTTCCAAATATTATCCTTTTGAGAATTTTATATCATAGATGGTATAAAATTACAAACCAATTTATCAATTCTAAATGAAAAATGCACAGGTAATTTTAAAGGAAGAAGAAAAAATGGCAACAGAGAATACTGGAATGTCACTATTCCAAGTAGATACTGGGATAACGAATAAATATACAGCTACAGGAAAAAAGTTTTATTATTAAAAAGTTTGGGTGTACCTTATAAGTAACTAAAGAAAATAATTATTATAATGAAACAATTAAAAATAATATAAAGAGGACTTGTCGACGTATTCATATCAACATCAACGGTATCAAAATCGATCTTCGGTTATTTACCATTGTGTTTACGTTATTGCAAGCTCACTTCAGTCACGATACTTTAATGTCTACTTATTCTACTTCATGACTCGTGATTGGCAACTGATCTTTCCCAGCCTTAAAACACCAATTGCAATTCGGCGTGTAGGGCACAATATCTTTAACTCATGAATTGGAGGCAACCGATGGCAATGTATCACAGTACTCAAACTGATCGTTGATCAATGAAATGACGTCAGTTGGTTGGTACGTCATGCGTCATATTAAGAATTTGAATTTCTTCTAATTTTTTACGGGCTTCTACTGTGATTTGACGAAAATGAAAAAGTATATGTTCTTTGTGTCTTCATTTAAATTCAAATATAATATCACCTATATTTGTGTAAATATCATATTACTTCCACATCCAGTGGAAGCATAGTAACGACAAAAAATTTTTTTTAAAATTTTTATTGTTCAAATAGGCTTGGAATGTCATGAAACGTCGAGATTTTAAGTTTGAGCGAAAAAAAATGTCTGTCGGTCTGTCTGTAACTTCTTTTGTGCACACGTTTACTCTGGAACCGATGGGATATTGACTTGAAATTTGGTACACATATGTACTTTAACGAGATCTAGAACTAGATTATATTTTCATCTTGTTCCGTCGAAGGGTTGGGGGGATAAATTGTGGTAAATTTGGTAAATAGGTAAATCAAGCAGGTAAGAGTCTATAAAATTGGTATTTAGTATATACAATAAAAATTTTGGCATTAGCCACCCCCATTACCACCCCCACCTCATTATTAAAGGGGATGAAAAAAATGTGATTTAGTGTGTGTACAAGAACCAGAAACCTCAAGATATTTTTTTAATTCATCCACCCCCACTACCAACCCCTATCACCATCCCCACCCTACTACCGATGTGGGGTATCATTTTATGGGTTTTTGGGGTAGAGGATTTCAAATATTATATTATTAAAGATCCTTAAACAATTATTTCCACATACAAAATTTTTTTGTTGTGAGTGACTTGGATAGAAAATCTGGGTGTAGAAGTAGTGATTCCTTGGGCAACGTTTTTTATAGGTGTAGCAGATTTTAGTTAATACTAACTACTGTGTGTATCAAGTTATTAATCGAATTAATTTAAACTTAAATATATACAGTGTGTCCGAGAAAGGACAATGCCAAATGGAGCTCGAATATAAAGTTTTATTCATTTAATCGATAACTGGTCAATATAATTAATAGCCTACGAATTTCATTTAATAAGAACATATTTTAAGAAATAAAAATTTTCAGGAAAATTAATTATTGACTATGTGGATGAAACTTCGTATTCGGTCTGTATTTGGCATTATTTACAACTTTTTCTCATAAGATTTGATTATAATCATTAAAAGAAAGGTACTTTACTCTCGATAAAATTTCCTTAATTTTCGAATACCTTGAGTAATAAATCGTAGCCCTTAAAATAGTTGAGGATCTTTCAGAATAATCAGAAGTTTTTATGAAGAATGACTTTTTATCAAAACACCAAAAATAGAAAAGTTCAATCGGCAACATTTTGTAAGTGTTCATCAAACATATTTGTGTTAAGAAAACTTTATTAAACTAAAATTCATTTGCAGTTTCCTTGTAACACTAAGGAGCATACGGAATACTAATTTTTGACAGTACGGTGCCGCACTACTACACACACATGCATACAGACACACATATATCTGTTGCATGTTATGAAATGGATTTATGCAAACAATTCTTTTTCTACTACGATTTCCAAAAATTTTTGTATTGTTTATAATATACCTATTTGATTAAATTAAAGAATTATATTACTTTTTAATCAATATGTTTCTTAGTGTAGCAATATAAAATCTATATTAAGATTACGCCTATAATAACTACCCAATTAACTGTAATCGAGATACGTTTATTGTGTTAATTTCATAATGTCAATTAGTGGTAGGTGTATCAATTAGACGTTAGTCACCACATGCCAATTTTTCGCTACTGCAGAGAGGATTCGAGCCGTAATGATGAGACGTGAAATATTTTCACTCATTTGTAGTTTTGCTTTTGTAAGTTTAAGTTAACTATTAATAGTATGAACTCGAAGTTTATTGCAGTTTAAATTTGACTGAGTTGGGTACAACAAGTGCGTGAAATGCTTGAAAAGCAGGCTGAATGGAACTGGAAGGAATTTAAAAATTAAACGTACGTATGTACATATATCTTACCGCATTAAATATGTTTATCCTGCTTAAACGTACCTAGTAAATTGAGAATCATAATTGTTTGCTCATTATATTTACTTCACCATATCA
The DNA here is from genome assembly GCA_936432065.2 of Rutpela maculata. Taxonomy (NCBI): domain Eukaryota; kingdom Metazoa; phylum Arthropoda; class Insecta; order Coleoptera; family Cerambycidae; genus Rutpela; species Rutpela maculata. The sequence continues at coordinate 179,038,742 of OW386286.2, forward strand.
AATAAGTTAGTAGGCATGTTAGAAATGGCTCGTAGGGAAAAAAATTGAATCTTTCGTGACACCCTCAACGTAATGACGAAAACGGTTTATCTGTATGTATGTATATGAATTATTAGTATATGTGTTTGTCGATTGATTACTTTTGACAGGTGCAATAACATGGAAATTTAGTATATAGTGGTAAAGAATTCTCTATTATCAAGTTGAACCATTGGGCTTCTACAGAGTGTTCGCTAAAATTGTACACGGTTACCCAATTTATGTAAATTATTTTTCTGTTTTCTTCTCTGGGATTCTCTGCTACATATATTTTCTCCTAAAATGTCCGTGGCAGAGAATCCCAGAAAGAAAATCAGGAAAATGAAAGGAATGCCACAAATAACATTTAGAAAGTATGTAAATTAGGTGTTAAAACAACTTTAAAGTAGAATGTTGCTATAGTTTTGGGACTTTTAATAATTAACAATACTCAAGTATTAGGTCTTTAAATTCATACACTAACGGTTTGACCAATCTGCTCGAAATGGTATTTGTTTATTTAAATTCCATCTCAAAATTTTACATGGGGGCTGCTGTATTTTTTTCAAACTTATTATAGTACAGTAAGCGAATCAGTAAAATGGTAAAATTCCCGGCCCGAAAACGATGAGAGGAATTTCATTAATTTTGTTTGGAATATGCTTTATAAAATACGTACATCAAAATCTATATTGTCGCATTACCTGATTTTTATTTTTAAGGGTGGAATCCACCCCCACAATCTAAAAAATGAATTACTCTCATAATTTTATTAATAAATTAACGAAAATCCATATACTTATGTTTTTGAGGTCGCTGAATATGACTGTGTGGTCAAAACTTATAAGGTGAAAATATTAAGGGTTGATATCACCCTTAAATACGAACAATTAATGTCTTCTAATGTTACGAATAAAATCTCGAAAATCCATATACTTATGTTTATGAAAGGAAAGACGAAAATATTAAGGGTTGAGATCACCTTTAAATCCTGATTAATAATTCTTCTATGTATTACAAATAAATTCACGAAAATCCATGTACTTATGTTTTTTGGGTCGCTGAATATCATCAGGCGGTCTAAATTTATATATAAAAAAAATGGTGGTTTAAAAATGGTCACAAAAGAATATATAGTACAATAAGTGAAGCTTTTGAATCCCAGCCCGAAAACGATGTAATGAATTTCCAAATTTTTTTCTTCAATGTGCTTCATAAATTATGTAGACAAGAAACTATATTGTCATTTTTCCTGCTTTTTGGTTAGGGGTGGTCCCCACCCCTTCTTGGGTGTTGTCGCAAAAAAAAAAAACAAAAAACACACAATCCGATAGAGAATCAAATTATGAGAAAGAAAGATCTTATACTCTTTTTTGCTAAAATGAATATTTTTCAAGATATTGTGAACAGAAAATTGCAATTTTCACCCCATAAAATCGGTATTCTTAGACGTTTTTTTTTAAACTACTCGAAAAATGTGGATTTTAATAAAAAAATGCAAGGATACAAAATTACGGCTTTTATGAAAATAAATCGAATGGTTTTTTCTTTTTTTTCTCACTGATGTTTATTATTCGAAATATGGCATTTTCAAAATGACGTCGAAACGCCCAGAAGAAATATACGACGTTAAAATTTAAAATTACTCAAAATCTACAATATAAGAAAAATTGTAAAATTGGAAAAATTAAAGGTATTGAAATTTTCTTTCGATTGAGACGTATTACGACATTTTATAATGAAAACTAAAAAAGTTACAAACAAAAAAGTAGCCCATTTAAAAATTCATGCGCCATTTTTTTTCAGTCTTATTGCTCTAATTTCTTACTAATTCAAATTTTTTTAAAATCCTTCTAGATATAGTTAATGCATATTATTACTGATATGCTTAAATTTTTTAGAATTTTTAAAATAATTATTTTTCATTCTGTACCCATTTTCAATAATGAAATAATAATTTTTTGAAAAAAAATCGGGTTTTTGGAAATTGCTGAGAAAATATTTTTTATAAAAAATGGAAGACAAAAATGAAGCCTATAAAAAAAGAAAAGTTTTTTTTTTTTTATTTTCCTACGACAAACTATTCCAGAGATATGAAGGTTTAAATATGACGCTTGAACGCATACGCAAGAAAATTATGTATTTAAAATTGGAATATCTCAAAAACTATAAGATTGACATAAACATAATATAATGAAAGGAAGCTTATCAAAAAACGAAGAGTTTGGGTTTTTATTTTTTTTTCCTACGACAAACTGTTCCAGAGGTATGACAGTTTGAAATAATGTTGAAACTTTTCAGTTTGTACGCGCATTTTAAATGTCTATAGTATAGAAACGAGCAATAGCCGTCTATTTTTCGAAGAATACGCAGAAAAAGCAGAAAAACGGGCATTGCACTTTAGCATGTTTAGAGTGCAGATTAAAAATGTTATTTAATTAGTTTACTTAATTGTATTAATTTGATTTATTTATAACAATCTGTATTTTTAATCAAATTAGACATATTACATATATTATTAGACTTTGTGTCCATTTTTAACCCACAATTTTTTTAAAATAAATTTAGACCTCGTAATCATATTCAGCGACCTAAAAAACATAAGTATATGGATTTTCATCAATTTATTTGTAACATTAGAAGAGTTGTTATTTTTTCAGTATTTAATGGTGGTTTCATTTCTTAATATTTTCGTCTTTAATATGTTTTGACCTCATAATCATATTCAGCGACCTCAAAAACAAGTTTATGGATTTTCGTGATTTTATTCGTAAAATTAGAAGACATTAATTTTTCAGTATTTAAGGGTGATTTCTATCCTTAATATTTTCGTCTCATTTCGTCTCAAGTTTTGACCTCAGTCATATTCAGCTACCTCAAAAACATAAGCCTATGAATTTTTGTTAATTTATTCGTAAAATTAGAAGAGTTATTAATTTTTCAACTTTCGGAGGGGGGTGGTTTCCACCCTTAAAAATGAAAATCAGGTAATGCGACAATATAGATTTTGATGTACGTATTTTATAAAGCATATTGCTAAAAAAATTAAGGAAATTCCTTTCATCGTTTTCGGACCGGGAATTTTACCATTTTTACTGCTTCGCTTACTGTACTAATAGAAATATGTCTAATTTTATTAATAATACAGATTGTTATAAATAAATCAAATTAATACAATTAAGTAAACTAATTAAATAACATTTTTAATCTGCACTCTAAACATGCTAAAGTGCAATGCCCGTTTTTCTGCTTTTTCTGCGTATTCTTCGAAAAATAGACGGCTATTGCTCGTTTCTATACTATAGACATTTAAAATGCGCGTACAAACTGAAAAGTTTCAACATTATTTCAAACTGTCATACCTCTGAAACAGTTTGTCGTAGGAAAAAAAAATAAAAACCCAAACTCTTCGTTTTTTGATAAGCTTCCTTTCATTATATTATGTTTATGTCAATCTTATAGTTTTTGAGATATTCCAATTTTAAATACATAATTTTCTTGCGTATGCGCTCAAGCGCCATCTTTAAACCTTTATATCTTTGGAACAGCTTGTCGTAGGAAAAAAATAAACTATTCATTTTTTATAAGCTTCATTTTTGTCCTCTTACAATTTTTTATAAAAAAAATATTTTCTTGGCAATTTCCGAAAACCCGATTTAAAAAAAAAAAATTATGAAAATTTTCATTATTGAAAATGGGTACGGAATGAAAAATAATTATTTCAAAAATTCTAAAAAATTTGAGCATGTTAGAAATAATAATCATTAACAGTATCTAGAAGCGTTTTTAAAAATTTTGAATTAATAAGAAATTAGAGCAATAAGACTTAAAAAAATGGCGCTTAAATTTTTAAATGCGCTACTTTTTAGTTTGTAACTTTTTTAGTTTTCATTATAAATTGGTCGTATAACGTCTCAATCGAAAGAAAATTTTAATACCTTTAATTTCTACGAGAATAAAAATTTATCTCACAGTTGTAGATTTTGAGTAATTTTAGATTTTAACAACGTATATTTCTTCTTAACATTTCGGCGCCATTTTGAAAATGCCATATTTCCAAAACTAAACATCAGAGAAAAAAGGAAAGAAAAAAACCATTCGATTTGTTTTCGTAAAAGTTTTAATTTTGCATTAAGTTCACATTTTTCGAGTAGTTAAAAAAAAAAGTCTAGGAATACTGATTTTAGGGGGTGAAAATTACAATTTTAATTGTTTTCGTAAAAGTTTTAATTTTGCATTAAGTTTACATTTTTCGAGTAGTTAAAAAAAATGTCTAGGAATACTGATTTTAGGGGGTGAAAATTACAATTTTAATTGTTTTCGTAAAAGTTTTAATTTTGCTTTAAGTTTACATTTTTCGAGTAGTTAAAAAAAATGTCTAGGAATACTGATTTTAGGGGGTGAAAATTGCAATTTCAATTTCGCAATATCTCGAAAAATGTGAATTTTAGCAAAAAAGTGTGTAAGTCCTTTCTTTCTTATAATTTGATTCTCTATCAGATTATGTGTTTTTTTTGCAACAACCCCAAGAAGGGGTGTTCTCCTAACCAAAAAGCAGGAAAAACGACAATATAGATTCTTATGTACATACTTTATGAAACATGTTGAAGAAAAAATTTGGAAATTCGTTACATCGTTTTCGGGCTGGGATTTAAAAGCTTCACTTACTGTACTATTACCTTCCCCTGGTTATAAATATATGTAGTAAAATTTATAAAATACCACTGCCTAAGGAATCTCCTATCCAAGTCTCTTACAACAAAATTTTTAATGCTATATTTGCACTCCATTATGTGGAAATAATTGTTCATAATATTCATAATATTGTTCACTAATAATATAATATTTCAAATCGTCTACCATAATACGATATGCCACACGGTGGTAGAGGCGGAGGCTGGTGCCAAAAATTTTTTAAGGCCTTTGGTTCTTGTACACACCTTAAATCACAATTTCATTTTTTCATCCGTTTTAATAATGGGATGGGGTTGGTGATGGAGGTGGTAGAGAGGAAGGATTAAAAAAAATGAGACTTTTAGTTCTTGTACACACACAGTGAACTACACTTTTCTTTTTATACCCTTAAAGAATGTGGTGAGGGTGGTAATAGGGATGATAGTGAGGGGTGCTTGACGACAAAAAAAAATTATACCTAGGCTTCTCGTACATATATTAAAATTCCAGTTTCATGGACTCTTACTTGCTTGCTTTATCTATTTACCCAACTCTTCAACGAAATAAGTTCAAAATATAATGAAAGTTTTCAAGAAAATATTAAAATATTTGAATATTTGAAAGTTTCCAAAATTTCAGGAAAGTTTCTTTTGGGAACTTTCGGAATATTCGAATATCATTATATTCATCTCTGATTTTTATCAACACTAAGTTTCAGAAACTCCCAAAAAATTGGAAAATCGGAAAGTTTCCTTTACCCGTCTCTGCTGAAAGGAACATCAAAACAACTAATATCTGAAAAGAAATCTTTTGTCCTACGACTTGATGCACTTAAACAATCGACGATTCAATTTTCGACTTTGCTTTTGTTTTTTGCGTTGTTATCAACATACCAACTTGAAGTTCGGTATGACGATTTACCTCCATTAGGGGCATACTCTCGTAAAATTTAGTTAAAATAATTGCATTATTGTTAAAGTTGTCATTCATTGCTTAAAACTGGCCTTTATGAATTGAAGAGCTAAGTGGATAAAGGTGTTATGTCACAAAAACACGTTATTGAGTAATTTAACTCGAAAGTTTTTAGGCGAGAACTTTTTTGTTATAACGACTATATAGCTTGCATTTTGCGATGATATTGACATTTGATGTACTTTTCAGAGACAAATAACTAAAGTTGTCAGTTGTCATTATTTTTGAAAATTTAAAAAAAAGAATGTACATAACACCTTTATCCGTTCATAAGTTTATCTGAAATGAATAAGGAATTAGTGAATAAAAGTGTTAAGAAATTAAACATATTTTATTATTATTAAAACATTGTACAATTTTTAGGTACTCAGACAGTTCTACGGTTTTGAGCCACAGTTTGGTCATTTCCAAGTATGTTGTGATAATACGGCCTTACCATTCATTTATGAATGGTAATTGTTCTTTAAGATTGGCCAGTTTTCCTACACTTAGGCTGCCCTTGTTTTCATTAAAAACCGTTAGAGCAATACCGTCGGAATTTATCTTATGCATATTCCTTTTCTTTAAAATATCGACCTTGTAAAATGGAGTCATTTCATCTAGTGATGTAATAGTAGCACCCATAGGTGCCATTTTATACCGTCGCGAAAATAAACCTTTTCATTGTTCAAGTTTTTCTTCCTGTTGTACAAATTGAGTTTTGAGGCAATTCCATCAATATCCTTGAAATGATTCTTCATATCCATGACAACGTCGTCTTTGGGAGTTTTTAAAATTTCTCGATACTGGTCCGGAACGTAGATGTTTTGATGTTTCCTTAAAATTTTCTTGACTCTGCCAAAGTCTCTGTCTGAATCTAAATAAGAATGTCCCACCTCCGAAAATTTATAGTCGATAACTTTAAATTCTCTCTTTAAAATCAACAACTGGTAAAGTATAATGATATTGAAGTTTTTATTTTGTCCACCACAGGAGTCGGGCCATTTTATAATGTGATCGATCTTTTCTTGGAAATATTCATTGTAAATTTGTGAAAAGGTATGTAAGCAACTAGCAACTTCTAGGCTTTCACGGCTGGCCATATCTTCAGTCCATGTGAACGTTTCTTTTCCGGTATTCCTCAATGTATGTATGCCAAGGTTGTAAAACCACATTTGACGAAGGTAAAATGCTTTCGATGTACTTAATTTTGGCAGCGGCATGGTTTGCTGAAGATCTAAAGTAAGAAAGCAAATCGTTCTATCTACTGTAACTTTTGCTCCGTCACGCTTTTGTTGTTTGTAATTTTCTCCGTATTCTTTAGTATTATTTCCAGCATCACATTTGGTAAAGAATGTGAGTCGTTTCATGATCTCAATTAAACAATTTTGAATACCATGGACGTAATTTCAGCATTTTTATTGGGTAGGCAGGGATTTTTCACAGATAACCCAATAGATGTAAGCATAGCGAACCCTGTAATTCTTAAACGATAACCTTACAAACCCAAATGACCTTTGACTTGATTGGCGTAATTATCATACTTATTATTTTTTCCGCAAGAATTGCGGAATTCGCCAGATTTGCCTTAAACAATTTAATGCTCTTTCAAAATATTGGGTGGGCAGAAGCCATACCAGATATTAGTTTTGCTCTTGTCATAAAAATTTCTACCATTTCTACCATTTCTACCTCTTCTACTTGTCAGCATAAAAATGTTTGTACAAAAATCAACACCGCAAAGCGTCACTTCCCAGTATTTCTGATTTCCAGACTAATTTGCTAGAATACTTTGGTAAATTCGTATTTTATTATTGCATTTTATATTGATAATGTTTTGTTTTTAAAACATTATTAAAACTTGCCTGGGAAGAAATTGCCACTATGTGACTGATTTCTGCTGAATTGCCAAAAGGTATAAATGTGTTTACAGCAATTAGATACTCAAGTACCATCTCGACTCTTGTACCATCTCATACCATTTCGAAATTGAACGAAATGAATATATGGATTAAAACACTATAAGCACTATTTCCAAATATCAGCCAATTTATAAACATCTTACATGATTCATGAAATCGTTTATTCATTGCCATTTATTTGTAATATCAGTTTACTACGACTGGCCATTTTCACTATAATAGTAAGAAACACTAAACACAACTTGTCACATTAATGTCATTATAACATAACTTTAAAAGCAAAGTGTTTTGGATTAAAACAATTTAATATCGCACAGTAATGGATAAAGGTGGTATGTGATCATGACACCTTTATCCATTAAATTATATAAAAATCATATGTACATAACACCTTTATCAAACATTAAAACGCATTTAGGAAAGGTTTATTATCCCAAAAACTTATTGAAATGATAGATTATAAGTTAAAATAGTGTAGAAATCTCAAAATTTTCAAAAATGTCACATAACACCTTTATCCACTTAGCTCTTCAATTATCTTTATTTGTTGTAACTTAAAAAAGTTTGTCAGAGGTTCGGACAAATCTATTTTGTTCGCAGTTTCATTGTGAACAATTTATTTTTTTATTCATTGCAATAGGAGCTACCGGACATATTTAAGAAAGACCGCAAAGTACACGATTTTGAACATTCTTTTGTTTAAACAAATGACTTGCGAGAATTAAATTCAATCTAAAACTTTTTGCTACACTCCTTATAATATTTCCAAGTTCCAGCAAAAAATTGCTATCGTAAGACAATTCCTTTTTAAGCGATTTAGACTTTTAGTTTCACTTCACTACTATGGAAGACTGAAATCGCATCAATTTTGCTGAAATAGGCAAGATACGGTACGCTTTTCTGTGCGTAAAAATATGTTTTAAATGTGTCGTCATTTGGTTCATATTTTGTTGTAGAAGGGAGTTACATTAAGATAAAATATGCAGGGGCGGTTTAAGGTAAATTTACCACCCGGGTGGGAGCACATTTTGGTGCCCCTGCTTGAGATAATCACAGAAATTTCATGGACGTACTATGTACTAAAGAGCAAGGATATCTTTTCGGACCCCGCGAGCACTCTACTTTTTAACTTAATACATGGAGTAACACTGAGTAACATAACCGTGTATACAAAATTGTCTCTGGATATTTATGTGGCTGATAGTACATCCAAAAATAAAGGTACTCTAAATAGATAATAAGGAAACTACACCCCTTTAAAGGGAGATTATAAATATCAGTTTTCCGATCGCTTTAAAATATATGTCATATTTTAAATTTAGATATGGGCATCAATTTACATAGTACCAGTCAAACTTTCTCCTCTGCTTAAGGTAGTTTTAAAGGATGCATTTTATCGCGTTTAAACAAGTACATCTTTTCTTTAGGAAACCAAATTGCGTTTCGATTATAGTAGAAGACGATGTCCAAAATCTAACCTCAAAAACGTTATGGCTAAAAGTGTCACGTAAAAGTCCTGTAACTAGCGCTATCTATAAAATATGGCATCGGCAATATTACCATTGTAATTAGCGACCTGAAAAACATGTCGTTACCAACTTTGAAGTAGATACGTATCAGAGCTGGGTAATTACTTGTAATTTAAAAATAATTACAATTACAAATTACTTTTTTAAAAAAGGAACTAATTACAATTACAAATTACTTTTTTAAAAAAGGAACTAATTACAATTACAAAGTACATGTCTTTAAAAAAGGAATTAGCAATTACTTTTCTAATTACTTTTCTAATTACTTTTATGATAAAGTAAATTATAGTGACCAAACAGACAAAAAGGTAAGTTAAAAATTTTAATTAAAAGTGTTGTGTAATATTGCGTTTTAATAGTTATTAGAATCGTTATTAGAATGTTTGACTTTAAGAGTAATCAGGAAAAATTAAATAAACATAGAAAAGGCAGCTTAAGTGGAGGAAAGGATTGGGAACATTTTTAAGATGGATGCAGATCCTGCGGAAATTGTTTGTCATGACGAGTATAATAAAACCCTAGAATTTTAATTTCCAAAAAGGAACCATGCTTTTTTGGCCGAAAAGGGGTATTTTGGACATTTTAAGGGTCAAATTTGTTGTTTTAATTTTTTTTTAATCACTTAAACAACTAGTTAAGAAAAGAAAATGGTATCCTTTTATTCTCAATATTAAAGGAAGTTTCAGTTTAAATTTGGGGAAGATATCTCACCATCCCCCTCCTAATATTAATATATATATTCGAAAAAAATTGAGAAAATCGAGTTTCGGCTATCTTGATCAGATCTCAACCGATTTGGCTGAAATTTGGAATGGAAGTAGTTTTATCACACAAAAACTGTTAACCAAATTTCAAAAATGTTAAATAGTTTGGCTGAAATTGCAGTTTCAGTAAAATTTTCCGAAATTTTCAAATCGAAATATCTTCGGACCTAAAAGTCGGATCAAAATTTGCTTTGTGGCAGAAGGTAGGCGTGGTACAATATCAAAATTCTCGTTTTGAAAAGTAAAAGATAAACCACGGTTACCCTTCGATTATACATGAAGCGACTGCTACCTGAGTCACGTAAAAATTAAAAAAATAAAAAAATTGTAACACATTCACATACCTACAGAAATAAATACACACACGCACACACATATGTAATTATATATATATATATATATATATATATATATATATATATATATATATATATTTTTTTTTTTAAAGTTTTATAAATAGTAAATACAATTGTTTTCTGCTTTATATCAGTGCGCGCACACATAGTCACTGAGTACACATATATTATATATAGTGCAAATGACTAAAAAATAACCGAATGTAAAAAAAAGTGATTCTTGACTTATATCATATATCTATATCAGGAGGGGGGATGGTCTGATCTTCACCAAATTTAAAATGGAGGTTCCTTTAATATTAAGAATAAAGGATACTATGTTCGTTCCTTAACTAATTGTTTAAGTGGTCAATAAAACACGGTTCCACCCCCATGTTTTGCTATACTCGCCATGACAAACAATTTCCGCCGGGTCTGCATTCATTTTAAAAAAATTCCCAACCTCGCTATTTTATTGACTAAGTCGACTCCACTATAATAATAATGCATTATAATAATAAGAATGATAATAATAAACAGTAAACACATTTAGTTTTTAAAAGTTTATTGAACAAAAATACAAAAGTTTGTGTACTATGCAACTGTATAATTCTGCTTCAATGTATTCTTGTTTGTTAAACCACATACGCATGTTCTTAAAGTAATTGTAATTGAAGAAAGTAATTGTAATTGGAGAAAGTAATTGTAATTGGAAAAAGTAATTGTAATTGGAAAAAGTAATTGTACTTATAGAAGTAATTTGTAATTAGATAGTTCAAATAACATAATTACAAATTACAATTCCTATAACAATTTTCCTGCAATTACAATTCCAAATTACTTTAATAAAAAAAGTACTTAATTACAATTACAATTACACGAAAAAAAAAGGAATTGTAATTGCTAATTACTTTTTCACCAGGAATTACCCAGCTCTGATACGTATAATAGTCTCCAAAATAGAGACAAATTACGAATACAATTTTTTTACTTTGCCACCCTTGAAAACGAAAAGAGTTAGACCACTACTTTTTGAATTAAATCGACTGGTTTTGATGTCAAGCATCTACGGCTAAACGTTGTCCCAATCTTTTCCAAATACCCTGTATATTTATAAGCTGTAAATTATGTAAAATATGATATACATACAGCTAATGTTAGTATAACAATTTTCTGAATACTCTGATTTTCTTTTCTGAATGAAAAGTGCACGTTGCCTGCCTTCAATTATGCAAAATCTTTAATGATCAACTATGTGTCAGTCAATAATAGGACAGGAAGCTTGATGTATGAGTAGTGAGGTGTCTCATAGCTAAACAAACATATTTGAGTTACATTTTTGAATTATTTAGACAGTTTTAATGTTATTCGATTGTTCTCCATTATTACAATTTAAACTGATATAAATTCTATTATTTGATATTATTTTCCGGCGAAAACTACTACTATTATAAAAAAAAGTATATTAAAAAAAAAATAAGAATTTTTTCCCTCAGTTTGGAGCTCCTCCGAGCCGCCGCCCGGGCAGTCGCCCGGGTTGCCCGGCCCTTAAGCCGCCCCTGAAAATATGAGAGACAGAACTTTTAACACTGATTTATAACCTGTAAGATAAGACGGTAATTTAAATTTCGAGTAAAATCATACATTTTTCATCTTTACGTGTATTAGGATTCTAGTAGAAATTAAACGTAGTAAATAATGTTAAATTTCTCTAATTTAAGGATGTGTGATGCTTCTGCACAGCAATTAGTTGTGGGAAGGTTATTTTTTTGTTAGGGGAGTTTATATTTACGATTTAAAGAAGGGAAAAATAATTGTAATAATGATTTTAGAGTTCTGAGATATAATATACGATAAAAATTTAATTTGCTCAAAATTAGGAGTCATTTTTTTTCTAGTTGATTAAACTGTCAGGATTTCATTTTGAGAATAGTTCTGTGTGTTCAAAATGTTTAAAAAAATATTCTCAACCAAAGGAAGTTTTTAGTAATCACGTGCTATAACTTCATTTTCTTTTACAATTTTGCCCTTGATGGCTGCGCTTCCTAACGTTGCATACTTCCTGGTCATCATGTTAGCCATAAAACGTTTACAATCACAAAAATGAGCATTTCCGATAACATAATCCCACTGATTGTGTTTTCATTGCATTAAGATCTCTATGTGTCCATTTTATAATATGCATAGTATATGTATATTTCTTTGCATAGAAACTGCTAATGTTCACGTATAATATATATTATATTATTATATACAATATATAATACAATATGCAACGATTTCAATCCACTGGGAAGTCGGTTAGATATGTTTTTCTGTAGCCTTAGTGATATAAGGGTCATATACTTGGAATGGTTTTGTTTTTCTTTCTCTAATTGGATATACTCTTATGATGTATTTATCTCAAGTACTGTTTTATTGCTTTCTCTTATATTTTAATTATTCTTTTATACTTATGATACCCTCCTGTACTGTAATTGGACATTTCACCTGTATGTGGAACAGTGTAATTTAAATAAACAAATAGATATACATTAGTTCTATGGTACTTCTTATAACTTCACACTTCTTGATTTCTTTTTCTAATGTATCTTATATCAATCACTATAAGAATGTTTGGGAAATAAAGAAATTATTATTATTATTAGAAACTGGTCGTTTTTAATATTTGGCGAATGCGCTAGTGATAAAAAGAACTCTGAAGGTGTGAACGGAAAACTTAGAACTGAGTTTTCAATTTGTGTCAACTGGACGTAGTCTGCTGAAACTACAATTGGACCACCGCCACGCAATGCCCTATAGTAAGCAGAAAATCTTCATAGACTTCCCTTAAGCTAATCTGAAATAATGAATGAAAAACTTCTAAAAAGGACATAAGGATCGAATTGAGATCCTCTTTTTTGAAATCTTTGAAGTTGCTAGTTAAAAATGACAAATGAGTAGCCCAATTTGCAAATGTTGGAAAACAGTTTCAGTATTGTTACTTCAGTTAATTTTCAGTTTAACATATTTTTTTTTTATCTATTTATTTAACGTCGGCGTATTTCCGCTACCAGGGCCTATCACCGACGCCAGGAGACGAGCTACCCCCAACTTGGAAATTTTGCCGAACCTCTTCCCTTAAGAAGAGTAGGAATCTTTTACTTGCCTAACATTTAATAGACAAGGGACCGCCTGCTTTACATCCCCTCCGAAGGATGGTATATCCACTACGTATTTCTCGTCTGAAATTACGTAGCTTCCGCGTATACACTGATATACAAGTCGCTAGTCGCTAGTCGCTATACAAAAAAGCCGCTGCCCAAGGAATCACTACTTCCACATCCAGATTCTCTATCCAAGTCCCTCCCAACGAAAAAACTTTGTATGTGAAAATAATTGTTTATGGAACTTTAATAATATAATATTTGAAATCCTCTACCCCAAAAACCCATAAAACGATACCCCACATCCGTAGTGGGGTGGGGGTGGTGATAGGGTGGTGATGGGGGGTGGATGAAGTAAAAAAATATTTTGAGGTTTCTGGTTCCTGTATATGCACTAAATCAAATTTTTTTTTCATCCCTTTAATAAGGAGGTAGGGGTGATAATGGGGGTGGCTAATGCCAAAAATTTTTTGAGACCTCAGCTTCTCTTGTATATACTAAATACCAATTTCATGGACTTTACCCCAATTTACCCCCCAACCCTTCGACGGAACAAGATGAAAATATGATCTAGTTCTAGATCTCGTTAAAGTACATGTGTACCAAATTTCAAGTCAATATCTTAAACGGTTCCAGAGTAAACGTGCGCACAAAAAAAAGTTACAGACAGACTGACAGACAGACCGACAGACAGACAGACATTTTTTTTTCGCTCAAACTTAAAATCTCGACGTTTCATGACATTTTAAGCCTATTTGGACAATAAAAATTTAAAAAAATTTTTTTGTCGTTACTATACTTCCACTGGACGTGGAAGTAATAAAGAAAGTAACAGTTTCATAACAATGATATAAGGTTTGAAGTACATTATACACTTCAGTTTTATAACATTTGAGTAAAAACCACTTTTGACATAGGTTCAGATACGGGGTCCTTTTGCAATAATACGCAGATATTATGTTTTAGTAGTGTTCATACAAAAACCGTTGCCCAAGGAATCACTACTTCCACATTCTGATTTTCTAAGAAAGTCTCTCACAATGAAAAAAATTTTGTATGTGGAAATAATTGTTTATGGAACTTTAATAATATAATATTTGAAATCGCCCATAAAACGATATACCATATCGGTAGTGGAGGTGGGGGTGGATGAATGAATGAAAAAAAAAATGAGGCCTTAGGTTCTTGTGTACGTACACATTTAATCACAATTTTATTTTTTTCACCCTTTTTATAGTGGGGTGGGGATGGTAATGGGGGTGACTAATGCCAACAAATTTTTTGAGACGTTTGCTTCTCTTATATACACTAAATACCAATTTTATGGACTCTTACTTGCTTGATTTACCTATTTACCTCCATTTACCCTATATTTACCCTCAAATCCTTTAACCGAATGTGATCAAACTATAATCTAGTTCCAGATCTCGTTAAAATACATACGTGTACTAAATTTTAAGTCAATATCTTAAACGGTTCCGGAGTAATCGTGCGCATAAAAAAGTTACAGACCGACCGACAGACAGATTTTTTTTTGTTCAAACTTAAAATCTCGATTTCATGGCATTCTAAGCCTATTTGAATAATACAAATTTTCAAATTTTTTTTGCGTTACTATACTTCTACTGGATGTGGAAATCAAATATTGTATGAATATACGTGTTAAAAATGATTTTATTTTGTTCGTGAGGTTGCTTCATTCGTTTCGCTCATTCCGCAAACTTCCTCACTCACAAAAAAAATATCACTTTTAACACTTGTGTCATAAATGATTATTACACAAAACTTCTCTCTCCATTTGACCCTTAATTACAAAATAGTTATTTATGTTAAAAGTGATATTTTATTTTGCGAGTGGGAAGTTTGCGGAATGAGCGAAGCGAATGAAGCAACTTCACGAACAAAATGAAACCACTTTTAACACGTATATTCATGCAATTTTTTTTGTATTAACCCTACTAAAACATAATAGCTGCGTATTATTGCAAAATTTTAAAATTTTGCATTTGTATTTGTCTGTCAAATATGATATTTTGTTAGAAGTTAGACAACAAAGGTAAGGTAAAATTTACTTTTAACACTAATGTTAAAAGTAACTCACTTTTAACACTGGTGTTATAAAATGACATGTTTAACATAGTTTTAGCAATCATTAAAAAGCCTACTTTTAGTAGTGTTTATACAAAATAGTTACTTAAACAACAAGTGAAAGTAATACTTTTTATTAAACGGCATGTGATAAAATGGTTGTTTGCGTTACTAGATGTGAAAGTTTACTTTTAAGTGTGAGGTGATTTTTGAATAGCCAAGATATTTCAAAAAACACCAAACACCTAAAAGGGCTTTCTCATCGTGTAATGTATTATATTTTTTTTACTGCCGAAAGATATTGTGGGATTTAATAATTTAAAAATAATTATTTCATATTATTTTATGTTTTTAATAAATTTTATAGTTTAGGAGGCTGTCTGTGAAAATTGTTTCCATGCCAATGAAACATTTACTATCTATCATCGAGGTTTATGATAAACATTTTAATTTCTGGTGGTTTCAAACTAAAATAAACAAATACGTTTGGTGGCGATGAAAATGAGTATATGCAAACTTATGAAGCGTTAAAATGAGTTTTTTCTACTACCATGTATATAAATGACCTTTGCAGCCCTAGCAACACGCGCGATAACGAAAGTAAACATGCGAGTTACCTGATTGCTAAGGCGTTGCTATCTACAAAAGAACTTTCGTGGCCAGGACAGAAAAATTTAAAAAAATAAATTTTAACGCCTCATAAGTTTGCATATATATATATATATATATATATACACACCTTGCTTTGGTTTTCTTGAGGTAAAGCGAGGCACAGCAATATTGGCTACTTCTTGTATCCCATTTTCATCGCTACCAAACATATTTGTTTATTTTAGTTCAAATAATTAGTTTTAAATTATTAAATCCCATAATATCTTTCGGTAGGGGAAAAATATGATACATTACATGATGCGAAAGCCCTTTTAGTGTTCCGTGTTTTTTTAAAGGTCTCGGCTTCGTTTCGACCATTCAAAAATCACCTCACACCTAAAAGTAAACTTTCGCATCTAGTAATATAATAACTATTCCCTTGATGCATTTACTATTAGGTTGATAAAAATGGAACGAAATCTAATTCATATGACATTATTCCGAAGTTAAAACCTCTAGTTACTGTACTATAAATTGATACTATGATGAATATATTTTTTTGCTGAATATTATTTGCATAGGCAACAGTTGAGCCAAATACTATGCTTTATTGGTTTAATCGACGACAAAAATAAAACTCAAGTGCAAATAATCTTTGAGTATATACAGGAAAAGCCTTTATCGTTTCAGTCATCATCATAAATTTTAATATCTATAATTGTTTGTTTTTATGTTTTAAACAAAATTAAATAGTTAATGGAATACGAGTATCACTTTATGTTTTAGAGCTCATAAAACTCATGGATTTGGATATTTTTATTCATTTAGTTACATCAGCCAACAGCCAGAGAACATTTACTGGATGAGAAGTACATCAAATTATTGTATGAAAATATTATATATAATATAAAAAAATGAAAATTAATTTAACCGCATTCAAATAATATAGCTAAAATTAAGAAATAACATTTCACCGTCCCCCAATTAATTGAACCAGTTACCGATATTGAAGTCGGCGTAAAAATGGAAAACCGCTGCCTACGGAATCACTACTTCCACTTCGAGATTTCTATCCAAGTCTCTCACAATGAAAAAAAATTTCAAACTTGCACTCCACTATGCGGAAATAATTGCAATTGGTACTTTTTAATAATATAATCGTGTACCCCAAAAACCTATAAGACGATATGCCCCATCTGTAGATGGGTTGGGTGGTTCTCTTTTATTCCTTTCAGAACTTGTACTTTATATACATTTTTTAGGCGCCAAATATATTATCAAAGTTTTAACCTATTATTTTATTATCGTATTGATTACTATACTTTATTTTATAAACTGTATACTTTCGTCTAATTTACAAGCAATTATTATTTACATATTAGGTTTGTTTTAACAAGTCAGCAAACGGTTTGCAAACCATCAGGAGTTTACGCACAATGATTTGAGTTTGCGTACAATGATTTTCGATGATGTAAAATCGTTGTACGCAAACTCCTGATGGTTTGCAAACCATTTGCTGACTTGTAAAGACAAACCCAGTATGTAGTATTTTGACTTGTCCTATTCATTTGTTGGCAAACAGGAATCAAGAAATATTATTGTTGTTGTTGTTGTTGTTGTTGTTGTACAGCTAATGTATAACAATTTGCCAAATGTCCTACGTATTTTGCTTGAATTATTCGGTGATAGTGACTGATTGCAGAAAAAATAGATTTTTTTCTTCTTATCCCAATAAAACACCTGCTAAAATTATTACCCACCTTACTCCTAACACCCTGTATAATTAACAATTAATAATAACAGAGCAACATTCAAGGCTAAATTTTAATTTTGTTGTAAATAATGTATTGAATATAAACACATACTTTTCTAATACTTGAATGTTAAAAGATACACATAAGCACAAGCATGCTCCCAAATCTACGCCTTTGGAATTCACATATCGCTGCAGGCTAAAATTTCGCGTCTTTAGAGTAAGCCGCTTTGCATCAAATCCAAACAATTTAGTAGACGCGTGGATTTGGCCTTCGCCTCATTAACTGTATTTTCCTGTGATGATTTTAATCTCGATTCTCTATAAACATAAAATTATCGTTCTGATATTCTGGTAAATTGTTTTAGTGAAAGGGCAATTTGCCCTTAAACCACCCTTGAATTACAACGATGGGCAAGGAAGGGGGCGCAGAAGTGGACGGATATTTATCAAGTCCTGCAACTACTCCCGGATCTGTTCTTGATGAGGAAAAGTTTCTAGTGCCATATTACGCCAGGTCTAAAAGAAAATGGTTCGACATACGAAATGCACCTTTTGCTATTTTCACTGTTAGTATTTTACAGGTAAGTGGGGAGATATGTAAAAACTAAACACTTCTAGTTACTTGTTAATGTTAATATTTTTAAATTTTTATCATTTTAAAGTAAAAAAAAAAATAAGTTTTCTTAAAATATAACTATTACTTTAATATCATGCTTATAAGAATTTTGTGAATGCAATAATACAAATTTAGAAATATAGGATATGATTCAAAATGCATTTTTTGACTTAATTACTTCCACATCCAGAGGATGAAAACAAATTGGAAAATATTTATTATTCAAATAGGTTTAGAATATCATGAAACGTCGAGATTTTAAATTTAAGCAAACAAAAAATTAATATCTGTTGGTCTGTCGGTCGTTCTTTTTTTGTGCGCACGATTACTCTGGAACCGTTTAAGATATTGACTTGAAATTTTTTGCACATATGTATTTTAACAAGATTTGGAACTAATTTATATTTTGATCTTCTTTCGTTGAAGGGCTAGGGGTAAATGGGGGTAAACAGTTAAATCAAGTAAGTAAGAGTTCATAAAATTGGTATTTAATATATATTATATATAAGAGAAGAAGGTCTCAAAATATTTTTTGGCCTTAGCATCCCCACCCCCTTATTAAAGGGGGTGAAAAAAATAAAATTGTGATTTAGTGTGAGTACAAGAACCAGAGGTCTCAATTTTTTTTACTTCACCCCCACTGCCGATGTGGCATATCGTTTTAGGGGTTTTTGAGGTTGACGATTTCAAATATTATATTATTAAAGCTCCATAAACAATTATTTCCACATAGTGACGGATAGAAAAACTGGATGTCTCGCACGCCATTATCAGTGAGGCCTTTGATCCTTTACACACACTAAAACAAAATTTTAATTTTTTACCGGGCGGGGGTGATATGAGAATGTGAAGGAGGCTGATTTTTTGAAAATTTGGCTTCTCGTGAACATACTAATTCCCAATTTTATGAATTCTTATTTGGATGATTTTCCTGTTTACCCTTATTTACCCCCAACCTTTCAACGGAATAAGATCAAATTGTAATCTAGTTCCATATTTCGATATAATACATAAGTTTATTATATTTTAGGTCAATAGCATAAAACGTTTAAGAGTAATCTTGCGCACAAAAAAGTGTCAGACAGAGAGGCCCGACAGACAATTTTTTTTTGTTCAAACTGAAAATCTCGACGTTTCATGACACTTTTAACTTCCACTTCACTACGTGAATGTGGAAGTAATTAAACATGTTCAATATTTTTATATTACATTATTATAAGATAATTTTTTCTGTAATTTTTCAAAGAATAAATGAGAGTAAATAATAAAAAACTTTTTATAATTTTTAGTGGAGTAAAATTAAAATTTGTAGGAAATTGTTTTACAATAGAAATATTTTTGGGGGTGTGAGGGAGGAGGAAGGAGTGTAGCAAAAAGTTTTGGATTAAGCCCTTGTCCCGTAAGGCATTTGTTTAAACAAGAGAATGTTAAAAATTGTGTTTTTTCACAGTTTTCCTTAAATATCTCTGGATGCATAGCTCGTATTGCAATGAATAAAAAAGGGATTGTTGATAATAAAATTTCGAAGAAAACTACATTTATCCGAACCTTTTTGGTTAGTTTGGTAAGTTTCAGTAAATAAGAACAATAGAGAGCAGCAATTTTTAAACAATTGATGATAAATTAAACAATGATGTAACTATTTTGACGAAATTTTAGGAAACAATGCTTCTAGTGGAGCTAAATCGTCATAAAAAATTTCAAGTTGGTATGTTGACAACAAACGCCTAAAAAACAAAAGAGAAGTTGAAAATTGAATCGTCGATTATTTAAGTGCATCAAGTCACACAGTAATTTTTTTTTTCAGGTTATAGCTTCTTTTATCTTCGTTTCATTGATATTAACAAATTTTTTGAAACTTTTAAATCATTTTTTCTTAATTTGTTTATTTTTTTTGAAAACATATTCACTTTTCTCATCAATATTTTGCCAAAAAAGAATGTCATATCTCTGCTTCCAATTGACGTAGGAGAAACTTTTTTGTTTTAAATTGTTTCCTTCTTTATGTACTTTTAAACACATGTTAATAATTTTTATTTTTGTCAAAAAATTGATGAGAAAAGTGAATTTATTGATAAAAAAAAATAAAAAATTAAGAAGAAATGGTTTAAAAATTGTTAACTTTAGCAGAATTCTGATGATGACGAAACGCAAATAGCCAGAGAATGTTTACAGCAAAGTTTTATTAAGATCAAACTATTTTTATTCCAAAACAACTATACATTTGTTTATTGACAACATTAATCATAATTAATCATTATCATATAGCGAACTCAAATATCTCCATATTAAATTGTCCATTCCAACACTCCGCCTCAATTTGATACCATACATTTAAAATTGATATCGCATATAAAAGAAAAACTAAACATAATACATTTAATTCCAAGATCACTTAGGTTCTTAAATCAAATAAGCTCTGTTGCTGCACTAGCCACATACACCACCTTAGTCGAAAATACTTCAAGTAACCTTTAACCACCAATCTTGTCTTGAATCGTTAGAATATTTCCATCTCCTTTTCTCTTGATTTTGAAAAACTTGAAAAACCACTTACTATCAAATGCCTTACTTTCTTTATACCAATCTTCTTTATCTCCTCTTTCTTTTATATTATTAAAATTCTGGTACATCTTCAAGAAAGGTTTCTGCATTCGGTGCCAAGACATTGTATTCCTCCAAGTATTTTGGCGATTCTTTTTACGTGTGCTACAATGATCAGATTCCCTTATGCCGATATTTTCGTCTCGCACTTCAGTTGAAGGAGAAAGTTTGACTTCGTCAACGTTCACTACTACGGCTTCATTCAAGTCTTCCGAGATAATATTTTTTACTTTGTCATCCACACTTCTTGTTTGCTTTCCTTCCACGCAGTATGAACAAATCTGAGTAATTTCCTTCTTCGTATCTATCTTGATGTCGTCAACTCTATTCTGTATTTTCATAAGACTTCCTTCACTTGTATGCCCTAAACGTTTATGCCAAAGATCTGCACTGTTGTCAATTTTGCAAAGATTTGCTATTTCAGTTTCACTTGAAAACGAAATTCCATAAAGCTTGTGTCTTAAATACGCAACTACAACAACTTTATTATTTTTCAGAATTGTGCCTTTCCCATCTTTAAACATAATTGTGAAACCATTCAAATCCAGTTTACGAACTGACAATAAATTAAAGTCTAAGTCAAGTACCAAAAGCACATCTTTGATTATTATCTTATTTTTGCTACCATTAACAACGGTATTCACATGTATTTCACCTGCCTTTTTTGCGATTAAAAGCTCACCTGTCTTTGCAATTTTTATTTTGACAGTTGTTTCTAATGTCTTTATGTTTTTTAGGAATCTGGCATCGCTCACCAAGTGTTCTGAAGTTTCAGAATCCAAATACCAGTTTATGTGACCTGTTTCACTTCCTATAACTGCTGGAAAACAGTATTCTGATTCGTCATCTGCTTAAACATCAGCAGCAACATTAGTTCGCTTTGTATCAAAATCCTTTTTCCATTTTGACGGTTTTCTACAATCCGCTCGTCGATGTCCAATGATCCCACAGTTATAACATGTCTTTACTTGTGTTTTTCTCATCTTGAATTTTTCGGCAAATTTTTCTTTTGTCCCTCGTACCTTACAGGAGCCTCAAACGCCGTCGATGATTGTAATGACTGTATTTCTTTCTTTGACTTCGTGATTCCTAATCTCTTCGATTCTTCATAGAGCAGACGATTTTTGACAAAATTAAGTGTCAAATTTTCCGTTGACAACGTTTCAAGTGCAGTTACTACAACTTCATATTGAGATGGCATCGTTAACAATAAATGGCATACTACATCTGTTTCTTCCAATGTTGCGCCAGTCGATCGTAAACCTCGAACTAATTTGTCAAATTTCAGAAAATGAGATTCCATTGTTTCCTCGAACTGGTTAAATTTCATTGTCAATAGCGTTTTCCGAATTAGTAATTGACTTGCAATTCCTCTTCTCTCAAATGTACTTTTCAGCACTTCCCAAATATCATAGGCAGTTTCTTTATCTTTCACATATTCCAAGTGGCTATCTGCTATGCGCTGTACGATTTTTGATTTACATTTTTTGTCTTTCTTCTTCAAGACTTCTACTTTCTTTTCACGTTCTGTTTGCGCTATTCTTGTTTCATCATCAGGTACACTAATCATTTCCGTGTACCGACTGCGCACAAACTCTAGTAAATCCTGTTCATCCAAAAGAGTTTTAATTCTAAATTTGCAGTTGTTAAAATTACTTCCATCTAACAACGGAATTTTCCATTTCTCTTCTTCTGGGCCCATAACCTGTTAACTTTAGCAGAATTCTGATGATGACGAAACGCAAATGGCCAGAGAATGTTTACAGCAAAGTTTTATTAAGATTAAAGTATTTTTATTCCAAAACAACTATACACTTGTTTATTGACAACATTAATCATAATTAATTATTATTACATAGCGGACTCAAATATTTCCATATTAAATTGTCCATTCCAACAAAAATTAAAAAAAAATTGTTAAAAATCACTGAAAAGAACAAAAAAAAAAAGAAGTTACAATCCCAAAAAAATATATTTTTGCTCTTGGACATGATGCTATAGCGATATAGTAGCTATATTAATAAAAATAAACGTTTTAAATAAATATTTATATTCAGATTGAAAGATGTAAATTTTATAATAATAATGTGTTTTGTTATATATTATCCATGGTGATGGTATCAGTATGTAGGCTAGTACCCTACATTACCCCCCCTACAACGAAGAAACCAACTTACCAAGGTATCAGATTTAAAATAAAAGTTAGAAATGAAATTAGTAAAAAGAAAAGTCATATTTGATTGATAGCTGACATAATAACGTAAAACAAGGACATTTATTTTTGTAATAACATTATCCTTAATGTATGTTATATGTCATTGATAAATTGAAATAAAATAGCAAGCGTGTGCTAAGTGAATGAAAGTTTGCAATCATAATTGGATTGAGCGTCTTTCAAAGATGTCGCACCAGCTATAGCAGCATTGGCTAAAGAAAAGCTGGCGAGACAATTAAAATAGTGAATAATTAATAAATTGATACACTTGATAAGCTGGTTTTACATTGCAGGGAGTCATATAGCAGAGTACTTACCTATACATGTACATAATTGAGTAAGTAATAACAAGTCTTCTGAAAATCTAGTATGATTCGTCTCTCGGTACTATCTTCATGGAGTGACTGAGGAATCCGTGTCTAGCGAAGATGTCTATGGAACGGTCGACCTTTAGCTGGCTGTCTTCGTTATGGACGTCGTCCGTCATCAGCGGTTAGCAGCACGAGCAGTTCGGCCCCATATTCTTGTCGCGACTGGAAAAGCTGTCTAGAATGTCCATGGGAGATTACTTTCGGTATAACTATTTAACAACACTGTCAAAAGTTATTAAACTTCAGTCTTCATAATAAATAAATAAATAAATAAATAAATATTTATATTCAGATTGAAAGATGTAAATTTTATAATAATAATGTGTTTTGTTATATATTATCCATGGTGATGTTATCAGTATGTAGGCTAGTACCCTACAGATGCACTTAAACAATAGACGATTCAAGTTTCGTCTTTGTTTTTGATTTTTATGCGTTGTTGTCAACATACCATCTTGAAATTTGGTACGACGATTTAGCTCCACTAGAGGCAATTTAGTCAAAATAGTCACATCATTGTTTAAGTTATCATCAATTGTTTAGAAATGGCTGCTCTATATTGCTCTTATTTATTGCAACTTAACAAACTAACCAAAAAGTTCGGATAAATCTAGTTTTCTTCGAAATTTTATTATGAACAATTTATTTTTTTATTCACTGTGATACGAGCTATATAATCAGATATTTAAAAAAAACTACGAAAAAACACAATTTTCAACATTCTTTTGTTTAAACAAATGACTTGGGAGACAAAAATTTAATTCAAAACTTTTTGCTACAGTTCTTGTAATGTTTTCGACGAGTTCTAGCAAAAAAATTGCCATTTTAAGACAATTCCCTTCAAAGTGATTTAGACTCTTAGTTTTACTCCACTATTTATATAACGGCAGAAATAATTGAAAAGAATTTAATTTATTACATAAAATAAAGTCTACAAAAAAAGTCATGTCCTAAGGTTATTATCTAATTTTTCTGAAGTGTTTTGGTGCGCTGAAATCAATTTTGGGTAAAATCAGTTTTTATGTCGTGTCAGTTTCCCTCTACCACCCCCTTTTATCTCCCAGAAAGGGCAAGAAACAGTCTTTCTAACGTTTCTGAAGTATTTTGACGCGCTGAAGCCAATTTTGGACACAATTTTTTTTATATCGTGTCAGTTTCCCTATTTATCTCCTAAAAAGGGCGAACATGAAATTTTCCTTTATACATATATGTCGACAGTTGATATATTACAGTTTCAACCTTATCATCATTCAACCCTACCAATTTTGCATTTGCATGATATTTCTAAAATAGGATTTGGAGGTGGTTCTTTCGTGGGCGTGATGGGCAGAAGCACTCTGTTAACTTCCAGTATTGGTGTCATTTTCTTTTACAGAATCTTCCTACTCTTCGAATAGCTACTTACTGAGATATTTTCCCATGTCCTTACATCCATGTAAAAGTAAAAATAAAGTTTTTTCAGCCTTAATTATGCCTTTATGTGTGGATTTCAAGTCATTAAACTTGTCAAAAATCTTTCTTGGTCCTTACTCTAAAAGTTTTGTGACTTGCTTTTTACTTTTTCAAATACAATATATTATAGCAGAGTCACATCCTGTAAATGCACAAGTTAATGAGATATTAATTTTTTATATTAATAAACTGTTTTTGTAAAATAGTTGCTACTTTTTTTATTTAATGCGGATTTTCCGAGTAAAACCCCAATACACACAATTCTGCCTGTATGTCAGCCAGTTTTTATCATACAGCAAAAAATAGTATATTGTTTTATTAGAAGTAAAAGTGATATTTTTATAAATTCGTTCGTCCGGCAATTACAAACGACAGGTGGCTTTTACTCCGAATAAAACATGCTATTTTTTTCTTTAAACGTTGATTTTCACCACCAATAATGCATTGTGTTAATATCGCATGGCCGGCTTATTAAATAAAATACGCGTTCCTGTGGACTTTTACCTCCGTTACCTCCATTACCTCCGTTGTTAATGCACAGTTAAACGCACAGCCATCTAAAAAGTCAAATTTTAATGTCATGATGAGTTAAAAAATGTCATGTTTTTCTGACGTTTGAAGAAAATAGTATATCGGTTTATTAGAAGTAAAAGTGATAATTTTTTATGAGTCTATAGGTTTGCCTACAGACGAGTCATAACAAGTGGCCTTTACTCCGAATAAAACATGCTATTTTTCTTCAAAAACGCATTGTGTTAATATCCCATAGCCGGCGTATTAAATAAAATACGCGTTGCTCTGGATATTAATTTTTCTGCCGCTCACAGCGCCGGAGAAAATTACTTTTACCCCCGTTGTTAATAGCAACACACAGCCGTCTAAAAAGTCAAACTTTGATGTCATGAACTGAGTTAAGAAATGTCATGTTTTTCTGACGTTTGAGGAAAAACTAATTAAGGGAAAGGACAATGTTAAAAATTAGGGTTTTTTTGCCCCCACATGTAAACGCATACGACACAAAATAAAATGTCGGAAAATGTTAATTAATGCTAGGCATATGCTCCAGAAGGCCCAGAATAGTGGGGAATAGCGCACGCTACCCCTGTATAGCAGCAACCCCCAGCTTGGCGGTGATACTGTAGAAGAACGCACTACCGGGCGTCAAAATGACGCGACACCAATTTATTTCCCAGGGGGCGCCAGTCGCGTATTACTCCGTTCTTCTACCTCCCAGGCGGATTCGAGATAAGATGCACATCGATAGCCGAATAATGGACCTAGGCTGCACTACCACAGATCGGAAATGACGCTCTCCCTGGACCTGAATTCCCTCGTTAGGGGTTTAGGTGCATAAAAAAATCCCAACCGAAGAATTTCTCTGCGGAGGGATTAATTTTTGTAGGTGGAAACCACGTTTTGGTCTGCTAATAACGGACTCTATTTCTCAAAAAACGCATAAAAAAATCCCTATCAAACCTCCGTAAAGCAACCAGAAGGTCGAATGTTAATGTGGATTAACTCGACACATCCGGTTTTCGATACGAATGTCCCGGGATTATAGACCGTCAACAGGCCTCAAGATCAATTAAGAAACAATAG
This sequence comes from Rutpela maculata, assembly GCA_936432065.2. Taxonomy (NCBI): domain Eukaryota; kingdom Metazoa; phylum Arthropoda; class Insecta; order Coleoptera; family Cerambycidae; genus Rutpela; species Rutpela maculata. The sequence goes on from OW386286.2 coordinate 179,065,373, forward strand.
TTCAAAGAATCCATTTATTTGAGAGAAATGGTTATACAAAATTCTCAAGATAAGAATCGTGCCTTCCACAACCAAGGTAATGGCTTTCAGACCATACAAGCGAGAGCGCTCACGCTAGCGATCGATTAGGTAGAAAAGATTCATGCATACCTTCTCAGAATCAAAATGCGAACTTTTTAGAGAAGTCTGAGACTATTTGTAATTTATAATTACGGCTGACTGATATTAACTTAAAGAAGTTTTACTAAATGAATTTAGCTTCGCTAGAGACTACTTAGCTTTAAAGTTCTTGTATCGCGGAGATTCACGTACTCAAACACATTCATGAGGACTTATAACTGCATAAGTTTAATGGCGTTCGATCAGTCCACGATTTACTTACTCCTATGCAATTGTTCAATATTATCGATATGGCAGCAACCCACCTTCGAGCGACTTTTAGGCAAAATTGAATTTTTGGTTTTTTATGCACAAGGCGTTTTCCTCTATAACTTTGTCATTTGAAAAGCCCTGCTATTGGCTTTTCTACCATTGCTTTGTCTGGACCACTCAACGCGCTCGACCAAATTGCGAGCCGCTGAGTCGATCCAAACTCTTTCTATGCGAGAAACCGGCCTTGTACATGTGCATTGATTTTTATCAATTTTTGTTTATCGGCACTACGCCGGCTTTGTCAAAATCTTGCCTTTTGGATGCAGTGCATCGCTAAAATTTTATGCTCATACTTTAGAATTGGGCTTTCAATGACAGTACATTAGAGGTCAATGTCTTTGATGGAGGAATAAAAAATAAAAAATATTTCAAAGTATATATTCGTGGTACTTTTTAAACTGACTTTGTGGTACTTTTGAAAAATCTATTTTAAGACCAATTTCGGCGTACTTTTGAAAAATCAATTTTTAAGCCAAATTTCAAGGTACTTTTGAAAAACTAATCTGCGGGTGAAATTTTGGTGTACTTTTGAAAAATCGATTTTCAAGCCAAATTTCAAGGTAGTTTTGAAAAATTAATCTCCGGGTGAAATTTTGGCGTACTTTCGATAAATCGATTCTTGAGCCAAATTTTGACGCCCTTTCAAAAATATTATTTTTCAAAGTCCAATTTATGGTACCTTTGAAAAAGTATATTATTCATAAATCTTTGTCATTATATACTTCTGCTCTCATATCCTGAACCAAAAACATTTTTCCTAAGTGAAAATTCGGTGTTTCTTCGAATTTTCACCTGGTCATTTTTAACGCCTTGTAGAACCCAAAACGGTCCTTGGACTGATCTGTGCCTCTGCAGACTTTTAAAAATGTCTTTAAATGAAATTTTTGCCTAAGTCGAATTTTGATTCTGTCTTCAACTTAGGACGATTTTGGAGAGTTCTACAACAATACATGTTATGGGCTAATGGAAATAAATGCACATTATGAAACAATATAATAATGATTTTATTTAGGAACAAAATATTATACTACCACTATGGCAGTCCGATAACTAACTTTCTAAAAATCACCCCAATTTGGGGGGTGAAAGGGTGTTGCGCTACGAAGCGGAGGTAAAAAATGAATGTTTAATCAAAAAAATCTCAGTGGTCTTTTTCGGTCAAAACACTAAGTTCGCACTCTTAATTTAAAAAAACTACCCCCATTTAAAGAGTGGCGGCATTTCATAATTCTAAATATACATAAAAAAAATTACTGAATTAAAAGAAAAAATCTAAGTGACTTTTTTCGATCAATATACTGGGCCCATAACATATTAACAATATCACAGCCAAATTGGGAATTGCCACTATGTAGGGGTAGCGGTATTTTCTCACTATTCTGGGCCTTCTGGAGCATATGCCTAGCATTAATTAACATTTTCCAATATTCTATTTTATGTCGTATACGTTTTCATGTGGTGGCTTATTTTTAACATTGTTCTTTAATAAATCTTGTCTACTTAAGGTAGAATTTTGCAGAGTGAGAGCTAAATATGCGTTTATTTTTGGTTTATTGTAAAAATTTTAAAAACCATAAATGGTATAATCTTTTCCAATTGCTGTAAGGCAGGAATTCCCAACAGGTGGTCCGCGGACCCCTAGGGGTCCGCTGACGATGTCTCAGGGGTCCGCGAAATGTCACTGAGATATTCAATTGTTTTGTATTTTACATGACTTGCATTGGTAGATTCTACATAATCTTCATTTTAAGAAGAATTTAAGCGTTTAAGGGTCCTTGTCAGTATAGCGACCGATGAGGGGGTCCTTGAAAAAATCTTGTTGGGAACCACTGCTCTAAGGAATACAACCATGAACAGTATTTATCAGGCTTCGTAAATAGTTATTAATGAAATTAAACGAAAAACTATATTTTTCCCTTGGACTTTACCTGCCGTAGAACAAATTTTGGTATTCCAAAGCACTCTAGACGAATATCTTAAAAAGCTTTAAAAACTGAACATCGACTCAAAAATCTCATAGTAAACTCAGAATGTTGTCTTGAATTCAAATAAGTAAAAATATAGGGCGTTATAGATATTCATAACGCCCTAGGGCGTTATTTTTCATTTAATGTATCTCAAAATAGGGTGGTTATTGTAAAATAACAGACTTGTAGGACATTATAGTTATTAAGGTACCAAGGGTGTTATAAGGATAATAACGCACCGAGGTCGGCATTGTACTTCCCGAGGGCCTCTGACCGGAGGGAATGTACGTCGACCGATTATCCTATAACACCCGTGGTGCCTTCTACGTTTAATGTCCTACAAGTCTGTTATTTAATTCGAATTTTTTTTTGACATTTACGATTTATTTATTTGACATTTATTATGTTCAGAACGATTTGATTTAAAAGAGAGTAAAAATCAAAATTCTTTGAAAATGCCGCCGTTGCATAGCAACACATTTTGTTTGTCAATAACGCTATCATAATTTGCTTGTTTTGGGTTGTGTTATAATTTTATAATGCCCTAGGGCGTTATAGATATTCATAACGCCCTAGGGCGTTATTTTTCATTTAATGTATCTCAAAATAGGGTGGTTATTGTAAAATAACAGACATGTAGGACATTAATAATTATTTCGGACGTGTTGTTTACAATACTTTTTCTACGACTGCGGAATCAACTATTTTTAATAAACTTTAAACTTTAAAGAGATGTGGTTTGAAGACTTGAAAAGGGGCGAGCGTAGAGGCGACTTCAATGTGAATATCAGTCGATATTCCGTTGAAGCAACGTCGAGCGCGGTTAGTACTTGGATGGGCTCCCATCTTGGGAAATACAGCGTTCTCGTCCCACCTTCTAGAGGCTTGTATATCAGTGTATACTCGGAATTTACGTAATTTCAGACGAGGATTACGTAGTGGATACCATCCTTCGGAGGGGATGTAAAGCAGGCGGTCCCTTGTCTATTAAATGTTAAGCAAGTAAAAGATCCCTACTCTTCTAAAGGGAAGAGGTTCGGCAAAATTTCCAGGTTGGGGATAGCTCGTCTCCTGGCGTCGCGCGTCGGTGACAGGCCCTGGTTGCGGAAATAGGCCGACGTTAAAAAGAAAAAGACTTGAAAACTGATGTTTAGTCGTTAAATAAGTCGGTTGCCATGAACCTGAATAGGCAGCCTACTTCAAGATATACAAATAAATGGTGTCAGTTCTGTTTTTGACAGGACTGTGTGAAAACATGACAATAGGAACTGTTAGACGGAGAGCCGGCAGTCGAATATCCTATGAATAAGGTACATGAAAAACTTTTTTGAGTGATTAGTACTACCACAGTCCTAAAGGGAGCCACCTTTTATACGAGCTAATTTTGCCCGCGTCATGGATTTTTGACCTCACTTCGGCTCTCCGGCTATGTGTTTTTTTGGATTTTTGCACACATCATGTGAAAAATGACAGTTTCGAGTCATGGCTACTGTGCATTATTTGTCGTTTTCGAAGGCAGTCGTAGGAAAACAGTTTTAAAGATTATGCTATATTTGATTTTTTAAATATTTATAAAAAATCGAAAATAAATATATATTTCCCTCTTACTCCGCAAAATTTTCAGGAAAAATTGAATTACCCTTGTTATTACATGTTAAGGCGAATGTTCATCTATTTTGCTATTACTAATAGTCATATTGTTGATATTCGGTTACATGAAAATAAAGCGAGGATTTAAATTGAGGGCTACGATATATAAGGCATATAGTAAATACAATCACAAACTTACATGAAAATTAAAATGTTCATTTCTTTTCAAAGTGATTCAGTATTAAAAATACATTTGGGTAATTGTTTTCTACCATTGATGTTTTATTTATTATTAGAAAAATTGTAGCGATAATTCTAAAGAATGATTCTACATATTTAAAGAAAAATATATTAAAAAAAAATGAAAAATGTGGTTCGGGTTTTTCTATATTAACGTGAAAGCAGATGTAAAACTGGCTAATGTTTTTCACCACTGGTATATAAGAATAATGTTATCGCCCGTCCTTTTTAATGTTTCCAAATAAAAAAACAAAAATAATTATAAATGAATCAATCTATTCATACGTTATTGAAAACAAAGGGCGAAGTTCAAGTTATTTAACAAAACAAACGCTAATGGATTCTTCTTTCACTTAATTGAATACTATCCCTACAATCTGAATATTTTAATGGAACACGTGCACTAAATTATTAAAGGGGATGAAAAAAAAATGTGATTTAGTGCATGTACAGGAACCAGAAACCTCAAAATATTTTTTTACTTCATCCACCCCCCACTACCACCCCCCTATCACCACCCCCACCCCACTACCGATGTGGGGTATCGTTTTATGGGTTTTTGGGGTAGAGGATTTCAAATATTATATTATTAAAGTTCCATAAACAATTATTTTCACATACAAAGTTTTTTCGTTGTGAGTGACTTGGATAGAGAATCTGGATGTGGAAGTAGTGATTCCTTTTTACTTCCACATCCAGTGGAAGTATAGTAACGACAAAAAAATTTTTAAAAATTTTTATTGTTCAAATAGGCTTAGAATGTCATGAAACGTCGAGATTTCAAGTTTGAGCGAAAAATAAATTTCTGTCTGTCGGTCTGTCGGTCTGTCGGTCTGTCTGTCGGTCTGTAACTTTTTTTGTGCGCACGTTTACTCTGGAACCGTTTGGGATATTGACTTGAAATTTGGTACACATATGTACTTTAACTAGATCTAGAACTAGATTATATTTTCATCTTGTTCCGTCGAAGGGTTGGGGGGTAAATTGGGGTAAATTTGGAGTAAATAGGTAAATCAAGCAGGTAATAGTTCATAAAATTGATATTTAGTATAGACAAGAGAAGCTAAGGTCTCAAGAAAAATTTTGGCATTAGCCACCCCCATTACCACCCCCCACTACCACCCCCTGTCACCACCCCCACCCCACTACCGATGTGGGGTATCGTTTCATGGGTTTTTGGGGTAGAGGATTTCAAATATTATATTATTAAAGTTCCATAAACAATTATTTCCAGATACAAAATTTTTTCATTGTGTGACTTGGATAGAAAATCCGGATGTGGAAGTAGTGATTCCTTGGGCAGCGGTTTTTTTATTAGTTACAGTTGACTCATTACTCTTTATGCTTTTTTCAGTTAAATCATCTTATTTACTTATCTAAAATGCTTGTTTCTTCAAAACGACTGTAAAAAATTTTATCAGATTGACATGAAAAGCGCACTCAGAAGTACGTGGGCATAATAGTTGTGATAAAAATGCATGAAATCAACTCTAATTCAGGAAGCCATATCAGCCAGTAAGCAACAGATTAAAAATAATGATAAACCAAGGTTTCGTCGAAGGATTACCAAGTTCAACTTTGTACAAAATAGTATATAGGGAAAACATTCCAAAGTATTGTGGGTATTATTCGAATCAACCAATTATTAATTTTTGCTTTAGTTCATTTAATTTTAAACGAGTAGAAGTTGCGGTCGGACGTGGTCAACTGTAACTATTTGATAACACTTTGCTTGAATGAGGCGCAATTCATAGTACGTGGTGTCACCATCAGTGCATTTTTAACTAATGAAGTGGGCGACACAAATGTCGCCCACTTGGAAAAATTAGTCGCCCAGTGATTGAAATTTTGATGTAACTAAAAAAAATTTTTTTTGGATTTCTCCCCCCCGTTCATCAAAAAATTTTTCACCGATACCGGCTTCCGCGAAATCAATTAACAGTAAAATCAGGTTAGGTTCAAAATAATTGAGCTTTGTCGCCCAGTGATTTTGGCTTAAAAAACGCACTGGTCACAATACCGAGAAAAGGGTAAATATCTTTTTAGTTTTACTATTCAAGTCTTTAAATTCCTGCTCCATTACTATGATTCCGGATTTACACACGACACCAATGTGCACACGGCCCGCAAACCTACCCATCTCCCATCTAGAGGCATGGATTTGCACACGACACTAAACTATACGCAGTTCTACGTCACCAGTAAGCGAGGATTCTCGGATATAAAAGCCCGGCCGCAAATCAACTTAATTCAGAGTGAATAATTCTGCCAATCTGTCTACAGCGTGCTGAGCTGGACATATTGCAGTTTTGTGCATCTCCCGACGCAAACACGACGGAACGAATGCAATCTGACCCTGGGAATCCTACAGCGTGTTGAGCGATTCGAGTCGTTAGTCATTCCCCGGCGCCGTTTCGCCGCCAAAACCAGAGCGAATGAGCTTGACCTGGAGACCTCCTACAGCGTGTTGAACTGGGAAACTTCTTGAGTCGACGATATTCACCCGACGCCCGATGCCACTCCCGTAGCAACAACAAACGTCGCATCGCAATCGTTACACTCTCTCTTTCTCTCTCAGATAATAGAAAATGATGTCCTAAGAACCGTAAAAGATACGGACATATAACCTGTACCTGTATGTTATGCCATACATTACCTGTTTGGAAAAGTAAAATAAATTGTTTATATTTTTATTGGGCTGTCTTATTAACTAATCTGGACTCTGATTATTCTTCGAACCAGCTACCCGACAACAAACCGTTACAAAATAGATATTTTCACTCAGCAACGCCTACTGCAACTTTAACTAGTTTCATAATGATCTTAATAAAATATTTTAATAACTCTTAAAAGTAAAATATTTATTGAACTTCTGTATATTAGTTTCAATGCCTCGTACGTTCTTATAATAAGACGTTTTTAATATAAAACACGGCAATTTACATGCCTTTGACAATCGTCAAATGCGATGGATATGGCCCAATTTCAATAGTAAGCATTGCACCATGCTATTTTATATATGTTCTAAATTAGGACTACATACATTTTAGTCTAACAATAGTTACTGTGTTTACAAGAAACGGTCTACACGCACACATATACATACACAGATATATATGTATTTTCGATATTTGATATTTTTCAGTGTATTACGAAACGAACGTCAGGGCTTTTCAGAGCAAACAATTAACATGCCTTTCTTACAATGACTATAATTTTTTTTTTACATTTTTGTCCAGTTTTAATATACCTGTTTGATTAAATCTAAGTATAATAATATTTGGAGCAAGTTACTAAAATCATTTGTCTCAGTAGAATTTCCAGACACATATAATATATAGGAAATATGCAAGATTGAACTGTTTTTGTAAACAGGAAGAGAAGTTTATAGCATATGGAAAGCAAAGACGGATGATGAATGCTTTATGCATGTGTATAGGAATAAACTAGATTCACTTTATTATAATGAATCGTGAAGAATTGGGTAAGATACAAAGGTGGTCTGAATATTTTCACGTATACATTAGTAGAGATCCAACAAAAACTGACACTTAAAGAGACTACAATAATATAGTGAAGAAATAAACTTTATATTTTAAGTAATTGTTTTACTTTTATTTTTTATCGTACGAGAAATACCCGGAAAGAAAACAAATTCGAAAATGTTAGGAAAAATTATTTATTGAAATGTCTAATAATATAATAAATAGATAAACGTGGCCAGATGATCACGAAACTAAAAAAAAAACACATGTCCAAAGATTAATGCTAGAAATATTATTAATATTTTTCCGTTAATTTTGATTTATTTACTCAAGTAAATATAATTTCAATAATAATATCACATGGTGTAAGCGCTTAAGGTTGGTGATGTAAGTACTAGGCACTCGCTTTAAAGTGTGTCACGTAATAGAAAAAAAAATGTAATTTGTTTATATCTATTTATATCATTTACACTTTACACTAAGAAGTACGTTAATGAATTCAATAATATGATAGGCAGATGCATTAATCTTTTTTATTATCTATTCCCTCTCGCTCATTTAAACGTCAAATCCACACATTTACAATGCAGTTATACCTATTTGATTTACGATCAGTTCGCGTATCGGACAGGACACCTCCTAACTTCAGGTACTCTGTCTGACGGAGTACATGTACGGCTTCAATAACACACAAGTCACAGGAACGGTCTTTTTAAACGTCGCAAAGGTCTGGCTACGATGGTCTCCTAGCAAAGATGATGGCAATGAGGTACACCAATGGGATCGTCAAGCTATTGGTGTCCTATCTCCACCGGAGGAAACTTGAAGTGAAGATAGCAGGCCACCTATCAGCCTACAGGCCTATGGAATCAGGTGTACCACAGGGATCGGTACTCTCTCCCCACCTGTTGACCATATCCACCACGGTCCGAGAGGACTCCCTGGCGCATCCCTTCTGGAAGTATGGGTGCAACGAGTAGAAAGTTGCAGTCAACGCGGAGAAGAGTAACGCGATACTCTTCAGGCAAGTGAGGAAGGAGACACCCACAGGACATGTAACCATGAATGGCAAGAACATCCAATGGCAAGTAACTTGGCGTGATCATGGATCGAAGCCTGACATGGAGACAGAACACGGAGGAAATAGTAAGAAGGCGAAGAAGATGAGGGCGTTGATCTACCTAATGGTGGGTGTACGAAGCCAGCCCAACCTGAGAAACAAGCTAATGCTTATCAGGACACTTATTAGAACCCAAACTGACTTTCGCCTCCGTAGTCTGGGGCTATCGGGCAGCCACCTATCTCAAGAAGATGCAGACCTTGGAGAACATCGCCCCAGGCGCGTCGTGGATGCACCATGATTTGTCCGAAACGCCGACACTTCAGGGACTTGGACTACACCCTCAGTAACTGAGTTATCCAGGAGCGAGCGAATAAACTACGCCTGTGCAGCAGAGCACTGGAATCCGATGGTCAGGGAGGCGACTCACTGCGGCCCAGCCGACGCTCTGAGGCCCAAGAGGCTGAAGCTCCAGATCCTGGATAATGGGTAAGTAACACTAACCCGAAATTCTTTAAGCCCGATCATCGCAACACCAATGAAGAAGCAAGACAAAACACCCTTTACACCCGACCTCGAGAATATCAAGCAAACAACCCGCTTGGTACCATTTATCCTAGCCCTGTGCCGGCCAAAGACGCTAAGACAAGCGTCTAGGTCGCGCATTTCCTGAGGTGCACAGCCCATTCTTCCAACTGACTAACCGGAACACAGGCCTTATAAATGATGGAGCAACTAGAATCCTCGAAATAACAGATTGAGTAATGGAGCCCCACAAAAAGAAGTATGTTGGACCAGAAAAGAGACCATTATATCCCCACATATTTTGGCGTGCTGAATCGGAATCTGGGGTTCAAATTAACTTCTATTGTTTTTTTTGTAAATCACGTTTTTTTCGCATTTTATCTGTAGCGGTGCCGAAAAATGGGTCAAATTGACAAGATATCGAAAAATTTAATTAAGAAGAAATCCTTATAATCCATATGTCAATTTTGAACTAGATCTGAGAAAAAATAAAAATACAAATTTTCACCGGTACACCCGATTGCAAAAAAAGTAGTACACTTTATTTTAGCAATGTAAACATGACTTGCAAAAAATATTGATAGGTAACAATCATTATTAGTGTGGTGACTTAGCGAAAAGATCGTGACCTGCTGGATTAAAGCTCCAAATTTTGCACACTTCTTATATACCCTCAGCACTTTCAATTCAGGAGGACCGATTTCAGTGTCCGCCATCTTGAAATACGACGTCATATTTGTTTTCTTTGGACTGTACCTGTAAATTTTCGACTTTTATTTGGTTTTTACTAAATATCTCCCCAACTTCTGGGCTTGTAGCAAAAAGGATTTAATTTAAACTAAATTCGCTACAATTTGAGACTAGAGCCGCTTTTGTAACTTTAATATTTTGCGAGGTTATTACGAAAATCTATATTTTGGTCGGTTTTGTTAGATATCTCCAATGCAGTGAGTTTTACAGCAAACATTCTTTTATTAATGTTTAAGAAGAATAAATAGGCTACAATGTGAGTAAAGAAAGACATCGATACAAACAAAATTTGCTGAGATAATGTATTTGACCATGTTACAAACGTTTCAATAAAAAAAATTACCGGATAACTATTAAAAAAATAATCATAAAAATTATATTTATAATGTTGTCTACTGTCCACAATGGCCGTTGCAATGACAGAGAGCTGTGCAGGCAAGTGCAGCCTTGTTATAAATGCAATTCTTAGAGCACGGGGGTTCAGCATTCGCACTTAATTAATTCCCTACAGCTTTTGCTTGCTTCCAGTATAGATATCCAAATTGGTTGCCATGTCTCTTTGTTTCTTTTCCATCCAAAGTTAAGGCGCGTTTGCACGCATCCAGTAATTTAGTGGAGTCGTTTAGTAATTTAGTACTCGACCAGTACTCGACCAATGCGGACAGCGTGTTTTAGTCGAGTGACTTAGTGGAGAGTACTGGTCGAGTACTAAATTATCCTCTCTGAGCTTGTTGATGTTGTCAAGTTCTGTTGTGTCATCGTACAGGATGCATGTGAATCGTTCAAATGCCTTTGTTTTAGCATTTACTGGCTGAAGTGGATGTTTTGCAGAGAAGATAAATCCTTCAGTGCCTGGAGGGTATGATTTCCATGCTGACTTTTTCCCCTTACCAAAAAATTATGATGTAGTGTCTGAACCCGTGAGAGTATGGAAAAAGGGCAATGCTTGCGATATATTTTCTCCTTGGCAGATGGCGTTGATATGATAATATCGGAAGTGTTTACCCTTACCAAATGCAATCCAAAGTTGAATATTAGGTTTGTAAGTTTGTAGCTCGAAAAAGATGCCTACTAGTACCACAATAACATCTGTGTCAACTGTACTTATGAGGATGTTGGTTGCACCCTTTTGTAATGCATCCAATATATTATGAAGACACATTCTGGTATCGGCTTCTTCGTGGTCAGTTTTGGACATCCGTGCACTGCTATTTTTTGAAATAACAGATTTACCATATTTTTAACTTTTGTACGTCATAAGCTGCGACTGCATAACTTAGTAGGGTGAACAGTTCTGCCTTGTTCTCTGAATTCTTCAGGAATGTTACAAAGTTTTTAGGGAGTGTGGTTTCCTTTGTGACTTTTCTCTTTTCTCCCTTCCCTCTCTTCACATGTATAGTTTCTTTCAGACTATCTGGCTTGTATATGTCCCACACACCATCGATTCTTAGGCAATCCTGAAGTCGTCTCTTGATCCATAGTAAGAAGACCATATCACTATATTCTCCAAATGTACATGCATCATATTTAGGAAAATATTAAAGTTACAAAAACAGATCTAGCCTAAAGTTAGCAAATTTAGGGTAGATTAAAATTGATTCAAATAGTGTTGCTGTAACCCAATCGATTTTCGTAATAACTTGAGAAAAGTTCAAAATTTGGAAGCTTATATCTCGCAAAATATTAAAGTTTCAGAAGCGGCTTTGGTCTCAAATTGTAGCAAATTTAGTTTAAATTAAATCCTTTTTACTACAAACCCAGAAGTTGGGGAGATATGTAGTAAAATCCAAATAAAAGTCGAAAATTTACAGTTACAGTCCAAAGAAAACAAAGAGAGTGTCGTATTTTAAGATGGCGGACACTGAAATCGGACACTTCCCCCCCCCCCCCCCCCTGAATTGATAGTACTGAGGGTATATAAGAACTCTTTACAACTGCAAGGTTAATAGAACATATTTTATGCAGAATTTTTTTATTTCCTATGCTTTTTTCTCTTCCGACGAACGGTTTACAAGATAACAGTGAAAAGCGAACTTTAAGTCCCCGTTTAGGGGTGGTTTTTTGCAAAAAATAGGACATTCCACCTCTAAATGGGGGGGACCTTTCGGTTATCTATTTCCAACCCTATCTGGAGTACGCATCTCAAATATTATTACTCTATAAGTCAATTGACACCCTGGGAACTGGTAAGTCTAATCCGCCATCCCAAAAATATCCCAGAAAGGGGATGGCCACAGTCATTCCCTCTCGCAACAGATGACGCTCCCGGGAGCAGATATGCCGGCTAAGAAAGAAGATCAAGCCAAAAGAGCGCCAGAACAGGAGGCCTAGCCGGCAAGGCCCAACAGCCAGGATCAGGGGAGATCTGCTGACATCGCTCACATTTGTGAGCGGGGTTTGAGGAAAAAGAAGTAGGCCCACACCTTACGAGGCCAGGCCAGGTCTACAACGATGCATTGGGGCAAATAGCTAGTCAGCTCGACTCCTAATCATCCGAGACCATTTTCCAAGCCAATGGATATTGGTGCGCGTGATATTAATACAAGCAATCTTCAGTTATCTATGGTTCCATTGTTATGTACTGGTAATAAGATTGAGGTTTTTCAATCATCGGGGCAGATTCCTATCTCCCATATTACTTCCACATGCAGTGGAAGTAGAGAAACGTCGAGATTTTAAGTTTGAGAAAAAAAAGTTTCTGTGTGTCGTTCTGTCGGTCTGTCTGTATGTAACATTTCTTGTGCACATGATTACTTCTTTTAAGATATTGACTTGAAATTTGGAACACGTATGTATCTTAACGAGATCTGGAACTATATTATATTTTGATCTTATTCCGTTTAAAGGTTGGGGGGTGAATTGGGAAAAACAAGGGGTAAATAGGTAAATTAAGCAAATAAGAGTTCATAAAATTGGTAAAATTGGTGTATAGTATATATAAGAAAATATAAATTTTTTGGCATTAGCCACCCCTATTACCACCCCCACCGCATTATTAAGCGGGGTGAAAGAAATAAAATTGTGATTTAGTGTGTTTACCCTCACTACCACTCCCCTAACACCACCACCCCCACCCCCCACTACCGATGTGACATATCGTTTTATAGGTTCTTGGGGTAGGCGATTTCAAATATTATGTTATTAAAGTTCCACAAACAATTATTTCCACATAGTGAAGTGCAAATATCGCATCGAATTTTTTTTCGTTGTGAGAGACTTGGATAGAAAATCTGGATGTGGAAGTAGTGATTTCTTGGGCAGCGGTTTTTTTAACACGTTATATGGGGAATTTTAACCCCACTTTCAGTAACTAATTTAAATATCTCGACCGTGATATTGTCGACCCTGCTTTACAAGTTTTTTGTACGGCTTTTGTATGACTCCCCTGAATTTCTTCTTAGTTACGGAAAGGATGTGAATAGCCGTAAACGATCTCCGAACTGAAAAAAAAAACAATCGAGCAGTTATTGCTGAGATGCAGTCTCAATTATGTGGGAACGTCATTTAAGACTGCGTCCATAGAATGCGTACCTGCCAGAGAACCAGGAATGACCTTCGATCAATCCCATGTTTCATGTATCTTACTTTCAATAAAAAATATTTGAAAAAACACATTTAAATTATTTTAGTAGTTATTCACAACTCAAATCTGGCGCCTCCCACTAGCATAAAGAAGTACAAATTAAAGTCACCGATATTTACTGAGATATGCCTTAAAAATCCTTGATCTCATAATTGTTATTTAATAACCTGAACTATACCTAAAGTTCAAGCAGTCATATATTATTTTATTTATGATTGCAGTCTTTGAAGTTATGTTTCTTTTTACATGGCATTATATGCGTTAAAAATTATATTGTTAAAGGTCAATTTTAATTGACTAATAACCAACAGCTAAAAACGCTTAACCTTAATTATGCACTACACATCTAAACTCACATCTAAAGCAAAGAAAAATGTGTTAATAGGACGCATTTGACGCCTTCTTTGCAAAATTGTTTTTATGAGAACGTTCTCCATCCTATTCTTTTCTAAACGCATTTTTTTATGAAATTGTTCGATTTGTCCCATTTTTTTTGTATTGACTTTCAATTTGGTTGTATTTTTAACTGACTAGTATAAAGCGAGCAAAAGTTGGAAACAGGTTTTTTTAGTAAAGAATATTTTTTTTACTTTTATAGGACTTCGCAGACAGTAAAAAAATATGATAATATTTCTAAGAAAATATTGATTTCAAATATTTGTATTCTTTTGATAGCCGACTGCTGATTATACTAGAAATTACGAAACTTTAAAATGAAATTGTTTACAAAGTAACTATGGAATCGAAGAAAATTTACGGTCAATACATTATTTTGTGACCTGTTTAAATGTAAAGTGATAAGGAAAACTGAAATTATGTCAAATTTATAATATTAAGTTTAGCGCACAGTAGTTCATGATTAATTGTATCGGATGCCTTGAATATATATGGAAGAGTCCAGCAAATATTTTCTCTTCTGGTAAACATTTGGAGAAAAAAATCTGTAAAGGTATTTACACAAAACTTCCCTCCCTGTTTGGAAACTTTCATTTATTAATTATTTTTCCAGTAGGATGACGACCTTGAATATTTTTTTACTATAAGTATACCAGATTTTTTTCCTGGCAATAGTGACAACTCTATTCTAAATATTATTTTCCTCCCTTGCTTTTTATTAATTATTCTGTTAAAATAACCACCCTGTATATTTGTAAAAGTATGTCAGGTTTCCTCCACTCTGTCGTTTCTTCCTCTTCTCGGGCAGGCGGATGGACGGAAGGACAGACTGACGAAATTTGACTGACTTTAATTTTTGTAATCGACATAGTTTGAAATATGAAAATCTAAAGAAATACTGTAGGATGATTTTTTCACTATTACAGTAGTTTCCTTTGGTAGTCGAGGGAAGTAACAATCTGAATTAAATAATAGCATATTATTCAACGAGCGTATAATGATGGCTGTTACTCGTGAGGGTGATGTTTATCATCCGAGCGTGTAATAGCCATTATACGCGAGCAGAATACCATACTTTGTCCACGGCATTTTAATTTTCTTAATCGTTTAATAGTGAAAAAATAAAGTTAGTTCACAGTAAAACTTTGTTTGACGCTTTAAATGTCAAACGAAAACATGGATTTTCCCTTAAGATTTAGAAAATTGCTAGTTCCTGATTGGTCAAAGGCGCGTTATAATGAGATTATTTTTATAATACGTTAGGGTGGAATTATGACTACCATTATTCGTCAGTTGTTACATGTATTATGCAAACATTATACGATAGTCGTGGATAATAGTATATTATTCAACGAGAGTATAATGATAGATATTACTCAAGAGAATGACGTCTATGGTACTAGCTGAAGGCGAGTGTTGTAATTCATCGGAGCGAGTAATAGCTATTACACGCGAGTAGAATACTATATTTTTCTACAACTACTCATCACTTGAATAATTTTTTCACAACAAACTTGTGCAAATTAGTACGAAAAACCTAACAGTAATTTTAAAATTTAAAATCTAGATGTCCCAGGCATATTAATATTTGCATGACAGATTGAATTGAGTCATTTTAAATCATCTTTGGTGATTGTTCCGCAACTGTTGAATAATGTTGTAATTGGTTCTGGCCTTCTGGCCCATTGAGTAATAAATTATTACCCACAGCTGTTAGTAATGAGCCCTATTATATGTTCAAAAACTTATCTATAAAAAATGAATTATTCAATAGTCGTAGAAAAACTTTATTATATGGCACATTAAATGACACAATTACTTAAATTGTCTAATAAACGGGATGCATCGACCAAAATTTCTCGTCATCGCGACATGGACAGATCCATAAAAACTGTTTAGTTTAAGGGAAAATAGGAAACTTTGTTATGTAAAGCAAAGCTCTGGCGCGTTGCGGATGGGGTAGAAAAACATTTTCCGTCGGTAAAGAAAATCGCATTATTTTTTTTAGGGAACATCATCCATTTTTAATGGAATTCCATTCAAAATATAAAACAAACACCAATCTGCGAAGAACGGAAATTTTTAGCCTTGTAGAAACCTGATAAATGTAGTATTAGTTGTTAAAAAAATGGCTTGACCGACTTACAGCGACATGGCTAAAACCTTGTTTAGATGGTTGACCATTAAAACATTCCAAAAAAAGTCTAAACGGACATTTTCCGTGTTGCACGGTTATACAAAATGCAATAGTGTCTTCTTTTACTCTGCGTGTTTCGGCCTTCACGCATTATCGAAGTATGAAGATAACTGACCGCGGGGGAAAGATAAAACAGATCCAAGGGACATCCGACATCTTCGAGATCCGCAAATTTGTCTTCTTTCTTTCTCACTCCTGTAGTCTAGCTGCACGCGTGTCTTCCGCCCTCTTTATACCTCCATGTCTATGCCTCCACCTTTACAGCTATACAGCTATACTAGAATTCATTCTATCTCCTGCGGAGGGCTGTCAATATTCATATTTGTGTTCCCTGCGTTAATATTTGCCTCTTTGCTTTCCCTCTCTATCGACCCATTCCCCCGTAGAGTTTGGTACGTTTGGCTCTTCAATTTCCTCTCTCCTGCTAGTTAGATTTGCTTCTGTATTTTTCCTCCATATTTACCCTTCTGCATGTGAGTGTGATTATGTGTGTGTATATTAGTCTATTCACGCACCCGAGTTACATTTGCAAGATTCCGACAAATTACAGAACACGAAAACACGAAACACAAATTTTCCAATTTTCTCTTCATTTGCCGCTTGCACAAGACGGAAAATGTCCGTTCAAATTTTTATTTATAGTTCCAGACACCGTACTTCAACACAAAAACCAGGAAACGATAACAATTTCAGCTCATTTTTTTTAAATGTTCGTTATTGTTTTTCGGTCGTTTAGCAACATTGAAGACTTCCTCCATAAAGTACTTTTTTCTTTATTTGAGTATAAACTGTTCGAAAAAGTTTGAAATTCTCATGTCGCGATGAGGCTGAAAAGCCTGGTCGATGGATCCCGTACTATAATGTTTCAGAGATATTTTCTCCATCTTCAAATAAATTTCCAAAACTAAATGAAGCGAGTCGCTTTCAAATTGAATCAATATCAGCATACGTTTAGACATCTACTTCTCTGACGTATTGTTTTTCCACCATCAGACCTTGATTATTCTTGGTGCGATCAATTGCGTTCTGCAGCGTCCGACTGCCACTTCCATTCGTGGTTTATTAGAATATAAATTTTGGGTGTATAATTTTCTGTTACTATACAGATATTTTATGAATTATGTTTGTTATTTTAATAACAATAAATTAACATGGTAACGCAATAGAAAAATATTTACGCTACCCTATATTACTTCTAAAAATAAACACAAATTTTATTAAGTTTCGAAAAGTTAGTTACATATTGCGATTCTCAAAATAAATAATTAGAAATTTGTGAGGTTATTTTAAGGCTATTAATGTTAAAACTGTACAATATTTTCTATAGGAAATATTAAAGATACATGATTTATTGAATCGAACTTCTAATGCAGACTAAAAATGTTTGAGATTTATTTTAATATATTCTTATTGAACTATAAATTAGGAGTGGAAAAAAATGTTTGGATGCGTGATAGCCAAATGAAAATTGTTGCATGCGTAAAAAAATCTGTTACTTCGTTTCAAAACCTGTTTGATAATTTGAAAATATAATGCTATTTTGTCATTACTACACCCATTGGACACAAGGTGGCGCTTGTTCGTTCTTTTCATTTGACTTTTGAAAATCAACTATAGTCCAGTCTATGAATGGTTTCTAGAGGGAAATGCTGAGATCACAATGTTTGACTTGAGGGCTGTGTTTGGACTATTTAGGAAATAAACATACTAAAAGTCCCCGAACGTAGGAGGTGGGGGGGGGGGGGGGTGCAGGAGGGCACGAAGAAGGTCCCGGTTTTTGTTTTTTCGCGCATATCTCGAAAACGGTTAGCCATAATCAAAAAGTGGTTATATGCAAAATTAAAGCTGACTAAATTTTTTTCTACGATGATTATTAAAATTTATTTTCAATTAATAATAAATTTATAATAAAGTTAGAATACAGTCAAAAGATATACAATTCATTACTGAACCATAACAGATACGAAAAAAATTAATAGAAACATTATTGTGGAAAATTTAGTCAGCTTTAATTTTGCATATAGCCACTTTTTGATTAGGGCTAACTTTTTCGAGATATGAGCGAAAAACCAAAAATCGGTTCTTTCTTCGTGCCCCCCTGCATCCCCCCCCACCTCCTACGTTCGGGGACTTTTGGTATGTTTACCTCCTCAAGTCAAAAATTGTGATCTCGGCATTTCCCTCTAGACTCCCTTATTGAACGTTCATTGACAGGAAAAGAAAAATGTAACATTAGATTTAAATATATTCAAATATTATGAATTCATTTTTCCTCTTCGATCTTTATTTTAGTACCAGAAAATGAATTTACTTACTTCACGATAATTATGTGTGCTTGGAAAAAAATTGTTGATTGATTTGATTGATTGATTTGCCAGCTTGCGGTAGGCATTGTTGCCACTCCCAGGGGTTATACAGCCGGGCCTGCTACGTCCACGCTGGGTTGGACTAAGGTCATGCTTGTTGCCGGCAGTGAGAGCCAAATGGCGCATGCTAAAGGAATGTGGGATGGGAGGTGTAGGTATTTGTGAGATGCGTTACCGCATTGTGTCGTGGAGGAGCGTTTAAGCTATCTCTTTTTTTGTATTTTTGGTTCTGGACTTCTGCCTCTTCTGGGTCTTCTTATGAGATATGTTGCCGCGTTGGGTCGCTGCTGTTTGTGCTCCTATTTTTATATTTTTGCTTCTACAAATCTTCTTCTTGTTCTGAGCCTTTTGATTCCTCCGTTTCTGATTCTGGTAGAGTATATACCGCTCTGATTTCTTTGTGGAATTCATTTTTACCCCACGCTTTTCTTTCACAGTATGTTTGGTCCTTTCCCAGTTTGTTGATGATTCTCTCGATTGTTGTTTTCCACGTGTAACATGGTCTCCCTATTTTTAGTTTGCTGCTGTTCAGTGTTAGTGTCAGTGTTAGTGCTTTCTTCAGTATTGGTTCCCTTCTTTGGACGTATCCCCAGTACTTCATTGCGTACATTTCTATCCTTTTTGTGATTGTCTTCCCTTCTAGTAGTGTTGATGTTTTATGTCGTTGTTTTTGTCCTGTTGTTTTTCTGAGTATTTGGATGATGTCTCTTTCAGCTCTTCTCAAACTTCTTCTGTTGGTTTTTGTTGTTGCCGCGTTTATGTTAAAAATTGAAAACTGAATATAATAATCCAAAGTTTTAGATTCGACCACCTCAGGAAATGCACATGGCGGTCCGTTAGTAATGGTCCATATTATGATTTAACTAAACTTACCTTAGTTCAAAAGTTGATATTAACAGGGTGTTGAAGCAAATATTCTATTTTTAATATTCTCACATAACTTTTGAAATTTTTCAAATATTAGTATGAAAATTGGTGAATAGGAGTTTTTCAAGACGAGAAATTTAAATTTGCTCCCATTTTTTATGTAGACCATAAAATTCGCCTCATAAGCAATGTTTATGATGTAAATATACTTACGCTTAACAGTTTTCGAAATAATGGCATTTTAACAATCGGCCGCATAATTTATTATAAGAAATATTAACGTAGATCCGATGCCAACAATACTTAGCCAACTAAATAATCTAATTTTTTTTACGCTCATTGTAATTAAGTTGACAATAAATAAGAAACATATCTCTCATATCTGAATTTGAAAAATTAGTATGCCTCGGCATGTTTGATTTTCATTAATTATCTGATATTAACCAACTATGGATAAATAAAGTTGCAAGAAATAGTTAACTGTCGCAAGGAGAATATTTAATTGTTTAACTGTTGCTTTATAGATCATTACTTAAGGACTATCCTGTATAAAAGGAAACAAAAACCAAACAAGAAGGTGCGTGATGAAGCTTCATCAAAAATACCCTTTTAAATTTGTATTTTTTTTCTGCGTCGGTCGAATCTAAAACTTTAAATTATTGTGCTCGGCTTTCTGAACAACACCAAATATTTAAATATATCGTGAACTGATCATAGGAAGATTTTCTGATATTTGGGATATTTGGACTGACTGTCGTAAAATTATGCGACCAAAAGCAGCCCAACTAACTCAAGGAGTTGTATTTTGGTCATCATCATGTTACAGCAGCTAAAAAGGATGCCTATTTGGTTATAGTGGCTGTTATTAAAACTGAATTATTACGTTTTGAAAATGTACTGGTGACGAAAATGGGGAATCATGTTGGTCATCAAAACGCAACTGGAGCCAAATGGCCATAACGCATATGCAATTCATTTGGCTCTCTCTTTGATTTTTGTGGCTGCTTTATTACGAGTTATGAAATGGCTCTTATGGCGAAAGGGGTGATGTATCTACTTCACTATGACTAAATCATGACTTTTAGGTATAAAATAAAACAAGAACTCTGGTGGTCATCTTTTGGCAAGTAGGTGTTGATAGATAAAATGAACGTCCATCATACTTATAGTTTGTTCATCTTTAAAATTATATGAACATCATAATTGCGTATATGGTCAATCAAGAGGATTAAATTTTATCAACACACGAATTTTTTCTGTAAACTTATATAAAATACTCACAAAAACAAAGGGAGCTCAAAAAAATTCTAAAAAAAGATATAATTAAATTAATTTGAAATATATACATACAAACATGTTGTAATTTCAAGAAGCACAATCGATGGTAAGGTTATTAAAACTTATTAAAACATTGAATTAGTAAATCAAAACGAAAAACGTCACTTTATAGGTATAATTAATAAAGTATTGACAATGAACGTAATGGCCGTTGTTCGGGTTCTTCTTGATTGATAGAAAACATGGCGGCAAGTTGCCATAATTTGACATATGCTTTCGCTAATGATGATAGAAATAAGCCAGAATATGACTGAAAAAGATCTAATAAACTTTTTTCGTCAAATGGCAAATTTAACCGGCCATATTGGCCAATAAACTATTACCAGAAAATTGGTTAAAGTGGTTAGCGAGTTTTCGTTTCAAAATACGGCTAAACTGTGAAAGACATAACCTCTCTTTTTTACGTTTCTTTTAATTGCCTTTGTGAGGAACGGGTTACTTTACATTTTGATTTTGTTTCTCCAACGTTTTTACATTTCCTTTCTCCAACCAAATTAAAATTTGTTACTAAAGTTTCTGAAAATGTATTGCGTGGTCAAAACTATCGAGGAGCAAATTTGCCTTAGTGCAGTTCCTTCAAGTTGGGTAGATAGTAAATAGCCAACTGTACTGACAAATACAAAAACATAGATACATTTTTCACTAATCTGCAATCAAAATCAGACTCAAAATGATCCCAGCAACCGTGTAAAATAAAATGAATAATATTAAAATATTAAAGATGATATAGAAAATGAAATGTCAGTATTCTTGGACACTGATGCAGAAGATAGGTTGACACTTTCACTTTAACAATCAAAATATTTATATTAATGCATAAGCTTTTGAAGACCCAAACGACAACGAAAACACCCCGTGAAAAGTTTTATACCGCTATAAGTACCTACTATTTGAACTTACTTCTAGACGACATTTCTTTTCCAATAATATGTGGAACTATGCTTATATTTTCTTTTACATTTCATTCTTATTTTTCAACATTATCAATACTTGTTTTTAGGTTATATTTTTATCCGACCGTTTGGCCTCAATTTATATTTTAATGTGTACAAAATTACTTCTAAAATAGGTAATCATTTAATAAGGATATTTTTTCAATATTGTTTTAGTCATAATTCGGTAATAACAGCTAAGAAAACTGCCAGAATAGAGCCTAACTAATATAGTCATGTTTAGGCTATTTTCTTAGTAATAGTTTGGATATCAACACTATATTAATAACAAAAACCGTGTCAACATATTCTAGCCATTTTTATAGCTAGAAGGGCAGTATTAGGACGTAACATTGTTGCTATTTAATTACTTGCTCATATATGACATCTTGAAAACGACTTTATAACCAAACCAGCATGGTGATACTATGGTTACTAGTAATGACCAGTATAGCAGTATATCATGACTATTTTGTTTTTAAATTTTATGCTAAATCACGACTAAAATAAGATGACCAAAATATAACTAAAAGCCGTTGAAACATTTCAGTGGCTGCATTTTGGTTATCTCAGCTTAATAGCATATTTGGGCTACTTGGGAGATAAGTTTTGAAACCAAAAATGGTTCGTTCTGTGGCACAAGTGGTCTTCTAGATAGGTAGGTAACTAAAAATCCCGAAATCGTCGTCATTCTTCCAATATAACCAATATAGCGAATAGCATCCGAATAAGATAGACTCTCGTTGACATTTTCTAGTAGCTAAACATGTTATGAAACATATTCTTCTGGTTAAAAACTACAATTATAAGATATACTATTTTTCCTTGCAATTTAAAATAGAATAATGCGCTGATGACGAGTTTTTAATTATTGATTTTTGTATCTTGAGCAAAAACAATAGCCACGCTACAGTAGTTTTAAAATATAGTATTTAAACGATGTTATTAAATAAACATTCGTTGAAAAACCTACTATTTCAAGATATTTATCTAAAACTGAATGCTAGATCCTCTTGATTATAAAAATATTAACTAAAATAGTAGAATAATAATTTACATGTATTTCAGTTAAAAGTTGAAATGCATTTTTGTTTATTTTCAGATTATTTTTCACATATTCTCCACTAGTCACCTTCAAAGGATACTGAGATTCGAGCCTTCCAAATCGTTTGAAATTTGGAGGTTCATCACTTATATGTTAGTTCATGATGATTGGTACCACTTAATATTAAACGTTGTAATCCAGTGCATATTCGCGTTATTGCTAGAAAAGAGACAAGGCCACTTACGAGTTCTCCTTCTCTATCTTCTTGGAGGAGTTACTGGAGTCTTAGGGGCATCATGTGTTCACCCTGATCTTGTGATTGGGGCATCAGCAGGAGTGTACGCCTTACTTATATCAAATATTGCGGATATTATTTTGGTAAGTATTTAATAAGAAATATTTAACTGATTAAAAACATAAAAGCCTTTTTCAGATACAGTGTGTGTAGTAGCGGGCTGGGCATAGGTAATGAGAAGTGCAATATCGCGTGTGCCAGCTGGCTGAAATGAAATAACTGAGAACGGGGATGCTTCTGTAGCCCAGCGCCGACTCTTTAATCTATGCCGGCGACGGGCGAGTTTGCTGTTACCTGGGTTGTCATATCTCTCGCGCTACGTGGAAGTACATACCCAGTCCGCAATTACACGCAGTGTATGTAGACTAAAGAAATAACGAACACAAATTTCTTCGTTAAATGTTAAATATCACTATATTTTTCTGTTTGCGACGGCAGTTTCGTAGTATCCAGTCTACATTTTCAAGCACAGTGAATTAAAATTAAATTGTGGAGTATTTATACGGTGTCCCATCAATCGGTCGTAGGAAATTAGTCGGGCGACAATTGATGTGGTAAAATAAGACGCGTGTTACATTAGACGCATATATACCGAAGGTGTGGGAAAACCCGCTTTAAAGTAAGGTTTTCCTACACCTTCGCCAGTCGCTGACGACTGCGACCGAGTAGCCGCGACCGGTAGTAGCCACGACCTAGTTCCTCAAACCCGTTTTCCTAGCCTGCGCCAATTAGTGTTTCTCGTTCTTGTAATCTGTGCTCGCGACAAAATGAATATTTCAAAAAGTCATTAATTTTAATGTTATTAAGTTATCGGGAGCATGAGGAAAATCTAAAACCTAAATTATGTCATGCCACTAACTGTCAATAAGCCACAATTACAAAATAAAAACAAATATTTACTTTCAACTGCTCGCCAGTGTACCCACCAATGAAATATGCAATGTATAACATAATATAGTAATATACATGTACTATCCTTTACTTTATATAGTTATGACAAGTAAAAACTACAAACATATCTGCTAAAAATATTATTTTTAATGTATATTCGTCGATGAATTAGTCGCAGCACTGCTCTCGGAGATGAGCGGCGACTCGCGAACGGACGAACGGCGACCATTCGCTGGTAGTAACTACTCGGTAGCAGGTAGGAAAACATTCAGGTTAAAATGCATTGGAGATGTCTTGACGAATCGGTCGCGGCTACTCGGTCGCAGTCGTCAGCGACTGGCGAAGGTGTAGGAAAACCTTACTTTAAAGCGGGTTCTCCTACACCTTCGGTATATATGCGTCTAATGTAACACGCGTCTTATTTTACCACATCAATTGTCGCCCGACTAATTTCCTACGACCGATTGATGGGACACCGTATAAATACTCCACAATTTAATTTTAATTCACTGTGCTTGAAAATGTAGACTGGATACTACGAAACTGCCGTCGCAAACAGAAAAATATAGTGATATTTAACATTTAACGAAGAAATTTGTGTTCGTTATTTCTTTAGTCTACTACATGGTTATATTTAATAAACGCGTCCAATGTAACACACGTCCTATTTTACTACGTCCAATTGACATATGCGTTCAACTGACATATGCGTTCAATTGCCTTAAGCAGCGTTCTCCTACAAATTCGCTGGTCGCTGGTAGCCGCGAATGTGACGCTGCTACCGAGTCGCCAAGGCTTAGCCAATGCAATTTAATGAGACTGTTCTCCTACAAGCTTCTAGGTAGCTGCTACCGACGACCGTTCGCTGGTCGTTGGTCGTCAGTAGTTTGTCTGCTCCGAGAGCAGAGCAACGTTCCAATTCGCGGCGAATTAAGTTAGTTTTTGTTTGTGGTTCTAGTGGCTCAATGCTACCGCCAATTTTTCTTTACACGATTGCAAGATGTCATTAGAACATCATTCTTTATAAGATTCAGTACATAATTAAACTGATATCGTGAAATACGAAAATATTCTTTAAATTTCGTTTCATTATCTTTTAGATGATTTTTTATTAAAACTGATTGAAATCCTTCTGTCTGTCTGTTTTTAAACATAGGCAATTCTTTCTTCCTGCGTCTCTCATTTTCTAGTGTCAAGAGTAAAAGCAGATTTTCCTCTTGTAGTCTAGGAAATAGCGTGCAAATTCGACGACGAATGGTTACTGTCTGCCAGTCGGTAATCGAAAGGACCATATGAATACAAAATTTTTTTCTCTCTGGAACTTTTTAGTATGGTGGGGGGATAGGGAGGGGGGGGGGGGCATTTATTTTTATGATATCTGTCCGCATGTAGTTAGTATATGTACTTCACATACCCCAATTACGTTGGCAGACGAAACTTCCGGTCGGCGCGCGCGTTAACCGGAAATAGAAACTAAAATTTTTTTTTTCTATTTGAGGTTAACGCGCGCGCCGATCGCGCCACTTTTGATAATATCATCTCAAATTTTCAGCTAGTTCAGAGAATTTCTGAAACAAAAATCTAAACGCATTGGATTAGTGGAATAACACTTTTTACATTTTGACCAACTAATTAATGAACAGAACTGCAATTCAAATGATTTTTTTCATTTTACATTAGCCACTGGGTAAACAGTCTAATCAATCAATGCCCAAAAGGGGGTTGTAGAGAACATTTAGGAGGGGAGAATTTTCCTCTTCAGGGATGTGTTGGGGATAGTCAGGAGGCAAAAATACTAAAAGTCCCTGCTCCTACCCCCGCCACTTCAGGGGGAGAGGGTGGAAAGGTTCCTTTTTTCGATTCTTCGCTTATAACTCGAAACGATGCGTCGTACGGAAAAGGTAATCTATGCAAAATTAAACGTAATAAAATTTTCCAAAAGAATGTTTATATTCATTTTCTTCCTATGTGTTATAGTTTACGAGATATTTGCCAGCGAAAATCGATTATTAATAAAAAAAAATCAATTATGTACCTTGAATATTTCTATCAAAGCGGTTTACCCTTATAACTTTTTCATTTTGTTTCCGATTTGAATCAAATTTTACACAAGTATAGAACAAATTAGGATCTACTTATGACCAGAAAATCATTTACCTGCTATAGGCAAAGCCACCTGCGGGACCAAAATATGCTGAAAAAAATAAAATATTTTGAATGTTAGAAATTCTAAAAAATGCATCCGATCGGCGCCATAAACATACATACACCAAAATTTGATTTGGTTATTGATGGGGGATATCTCATAATCTCATACATAAGCCCATCTGGCAAAGGGGGGTCCTCAGTTTCCGCAATTTGTGATGGCTACGTAAAATTCATCAAGATCCATCAATATGATTTTTAATCTTTTTCCTCAAATTTTGGTACCGCAGGTGGTTTTGCCTTTATAGCAGGTGAATGATTTTCTGGTCATAAGTAGATTCTAATTTGTTCTATACTTGAGTAAAATTTGATTCAAATCGGAAACAAAATGAAAAAGTTATAAGGGTATCTTCATTTTAAGTGAGTCACACTGTATTTTTAAGGAAATGTATAGATTTCGACAAAATATTACGTTAGTAAATACGTCCAGTGTTGCAAAATAAAGATTGTTTTGTGACTGTGATTTATTAGCAGACCACGGTAAACCGCTTTGATAGAAATATTCAAGGTACATAATTGCTATTTTTTTATAAATTATTGATTTTCGTTGGCGAATATCTCATAAACTATAACACGTAAGAAGAAAATGAATATAAACATTCTTGTGGGAAATGTAATTACGTTTAATTTTGCATAGATTACCTTTTTCCGTACGACGCATCGTTTCCGAGTTATAAGCGAAGAGTCGCAAAAAGGAACCTTTCCACCCCCTGTCCCTCTGAAGCAGCGGAGCTAGGGGCGGGGACTTTTATTATGTTTACCTCCTGACTACCCCCAACACATTCCTGGAGAGAGAAATTCTCCGCTCCAAAATGTTCTCTACAACTCTTTCATTGACTGGACTAAAAGGAAGTTGTGGCGTGAGCGGATTTATTAACAATTTTATTGCCGACTTCATAAAATTTAAAAAAGAGGATAGTCCCTTGAGGTAAACCAGAAAAAGGCAAAAAGCCCAGAAGTTCTGCAATTGGACCACAAGACATCTTCCCCCCGTTTTAGAGGGCGGGGAACACGATGGTGAAAACATTTTCCGACCTACCCTCCAACCACTACCCCTAAACCGGAAAAACCATCCCTTTTTCCAATTTTCCGGTGCTAGGCATTTTTTTATCGGAAAATTTCATTAAAGAAAGTTGTTCAGAATTGTCCAAAAACACTAAATCCAAAATCTAATCAATCTAATCAAAATTAAAAAATATTGAAATTTTGTTTAAAATATTGTCTGAAAATATCATTTAAATGTGTTTTTGTTTAAAAAATTCATTGCAATTTTGTATGAAATTAAACCCAAGCTGTCAGATAGTTGCCAAGTAATTAGTAGTAGCTTTTTATATTTTTTAAATTTATCTATTTTTAAAATTTGTAATTTTTTTTTTATTTTGACGATATATTGGATATTGGGTTTTTGGACAATTCTGAACAAATTTCATTAAAAAAGTTTTCGGATAAAAAATGCCTAGCACCGGAAAATTGGAAAAAGGTTGGTTCTTTCGGTTTAGTTGTAGTGGTTGGAGGGTAGGTTAAAAAATATTGTCGCCGTGTCATCGTGTTTCCCGCCCTCGAAAACGGGGGGATACATGTCTTGCGGTCCATTCGCAGAACATTTTTGGGGTTTGCCCCAAAAGCTTTACCTCAAGGGACTAGGAGGTTCACAATTCGATCAGTATGTTTTGACGAAGTTGCTATTGATAATTTAATTTAATTTTTAATTTTGTGATAAAAAATTCAAATTCGATCGGAATTGCATTAAAATTGGTAGTTATGTATTTTAGGAGTAGCTGATAATGAATTTGATGTCAAAAATTAAGAGTTCAAAATGACGAATCCAATATGGCTGCGATAATTGCAATATTTTTGCAGATTTACATGAAATTTGATGCATAGAGTCAGGACTCTTTGATAACGAACCTAATGTTAAAGCTTAAAAAAGTCACAGCAATGGATATTTTACTGTGCAGAAGTTACACAAAGAGGCCGTGAAAAAGGGTGAAAAAAAATTTTGAATAAAAATGGAGCGGCTTACAAAAAGGTCGCTAAAAGTTATGAAATAAAATTTCAGTGTCGCTCAGTTAATTGATCCGATATTGATATTGATAGGTCGATAGTGAGGTCGGTGTAAAAAGGAACAAATGACGAATTCAAATATATTTTTAATCGGCTTCAATATCGTTTAGGTAATAAGGTTTAATTAACTTGGCTACGCGCGACGGTGGTTCATAATTTTAGCTACCTTTTTTTGAAGGTGGTTCAATTTTTTTTATATTAAGAAATATATTATAAGAATGAACAGGCTATTTGTATGCTTACCATTCGGCTGCCTAATATTACCAAGAAAATATGTGTTCTATATTTATTATTTAAAATGCCAATAGCTAATTTGTTTTTTTTTTTCAGAATTATAGAAACATCAAGTACAAAATTTATCGAGCTGTCTCTATAGGAGTTTTGGTACTGTTCGACGTAGTATACGATATAGTTCATGTTTATTCAAAAAAGGAGCCTTTGATATCTTGGGAAGCACATTTCGTAGGAGGTTTAGCAGGTCTCTTTTTGGGTTTAGTACTTTTCAGAAGCAATGAGAAGCCAAATAAAGTCACGAAAACAAATAATGCAATTTTTTGGACTGGCCTAATACTATATTTTTCGTTAATGATCTCATTTGTGATACTTACAATTCAAATAAAAAAATGTACTCCTGTTAATACTATACATGTAAGTTATGTTTATTTCTGTTGATTTTTATTTAAAAGTGATCATTGGTGAAGTGCATTAACTACTAACACTGTCAAATTTATCTCAGGAAAAGTAAACAATCTTTGAAAAAAAGTTATTAAATTTTGAAAATATATTAACTTTAATGGTATTGTATATTATCTTAAAGTAATTTGAAGTGAGAATATAGACTGCTAATTGTTTTTATATATTTGTACATTGTATGACTGAATGTATCAACAAATACACGTGATTCAAGTTTTATATATAACTTATTTTTATTATTTTAAGTAGTCTCTGTTGATTTAACACAAGAAACTTAAATAAATAATGTGAAAATATGTTTTGGGGAATAGTCTTAGAATGACTTATTCAAATAATATACACACTAATGAGTACTTATAAAACATAGAATGGGTACTCATTAATTCATAGAAGTTCTCATTAATACATTGAAAGAGTCTTTCATCACTTCTATCTATCAATAAGCAGGTACTTACAACCCCAAGTGTAATATTTTTCGCAAAATCCAACTTATATCATGTTTTAAGGTCAATTCAGACTATTTTAAAATAAGAAATATAACTATTCTGTAATTTTTATTCTACACACTACTACTACTGGAAAAAATAGTGGATATTGATGTAACTTTCATGAACATCTTTGAAAATAAACTGTTCTTTATAGTGTTTTACTTTCCATTTCGCTTGAATGAAATTCAAATGTTTTAAAATTTTGATGATAAATATGGTCAGGTCAGGTCAGGTTATGAGGTCAGGTGGTTACATCATTTGAGGTAACCTTTGATCTTAGCAGGTCCTGTTCTAGAATGAAACAAGCGGTGATTTTCCAAAATACATTGTCGACTTTTTACTTCCAATTTAGTACCATATTTTTATTCTTAGCGTCTTCAGAGAAAACTTTGTACTAAATGTCGCAGCAAATTAAATATTTTATGATTTGTTTGTTTGCAGTGAGAGAGAAGAAGAGTTGTATATTTAAATACAAATTGTGGATGATGATGCGTAATCGCTGTCAATGATTGGATGAAGTCATAATTTCTTCCGTTAACTAAGGATATTAAAGTTGCAATGAACCGCTCTTCTCATGTAATACTATTCCTCATTACAGTATCTTGTTTTTTTGTATATATGTTGGGTTCACTAATTTCAAAAACTTCTCAAATGTGTCGGGGCTCATTCGTTCTGGTTCATTTATTTTTAACTCCCTTAAAAGCTTCATGTGACCGTAAAGCTTCCGTTTGAATAACCAGTTTTTTTACCATGCACGTCTTTTTTTCTCTTCTCTGAGCAAATTCTGGGAAATTCAAATTTTCTTTAATATACTGTACCTATATCCCCGGTGTGCTTCATAAGGTTACTATTGCTCTCTGGAGGTAGCTCTGTGTAGCATGACCTAGGTATGTTCGATGAGTTTAAGGTATTAGCCTGGGGGAAGTGCGCTATTGAATAGCTTTAAACAAATTTTGTGTATTTTGTTAGAAGAAAATAAGAAAATTTAAAAAATGTTTCCTAATTATGCGAGCTAAGGGAACAACTGTTGGGAGAAATATCTCAATTATCTATAGATGCATTAAATCATTATATGAGCAGGACTGATATTCATTGCCAAATAATATGGTTTGCCATTCTGCACACAAATGTCTTTTAGATACAAGACTACCCTGTGCTAAAAATTTTCTAAATGTTTTGTCTAAAACCTTTATCAGCGTCACAGTTTTATGTCGTCAATGAAGAACTGTGTAGTCTTTATTTATTTTGACAGTTTGTGTGTTTTGATGCATACATTGATTGACCCAAAAGTGATGCAGCTTCTAAAGCTAACCGTAGAAATAATAATAAAAAGTGTAACACTAAATTAAAATTATATAATTTGTATAATTTTCTTCCATTGATGTATGATGCTGAAACAAAAGAACATTACTTCAGATGTTTTTGAAATTATTGACAAATACTGAATATCCACTGTTTTTTATTCACGGTTGTGTAGATTGTTCGTTTATCAAGTGTACACATTTTCAATGAAACCATGTCTTTTGATAATTACAGTATTATATAAATGTTAACAATTATTAATAAAATGAGCAATACTCCGCGTCCTTACTGACTTTTTGCTTAATTAATGAGATAATATGGAACTTTTTCCAACCATAAGAAGCTAGCTTTCCCAGATTCAAATATAGACCAGTAAATTCCATTTTGCTTATTTTTACTACTAGTGGATTGTGTGAGTCGAACGAAAACCCGACTATTGTCTGATGCAACAAGATCTCCCTCCCGTTTTTGAGGATACTGAACACCACCGGCAGAATTTCTTGTTGGGGTGACCCAGGGACCGAAACAGACCTGTAGCTAGAAAGTGCTTTCAGGGCGGGCCCCTAAAAAAGTCCGAAAAATTTTTTAATTAGAAAAATCCAAAAAAAACTTTTTAATCCGAAAAAATGTTTACCCAATCTCTTTCAAAATATTAAAAAGACAGTTAAAATTGCCCCCATTACGATCACCGTAGGTCGGGCGAAACTTATTCCAGGACGGGCGCCGTCCTGCCCCCCCTAGAGATTAAAGCCAGACAACCAGCTGGTGACTGAAGGCAGGCCCAGCATATACGGCGTAATGTATTAAAGCAATGCTATTATACTACATGTGACTACTCCCAAATAAGAAATATTTATTATCTGCGTAATGTTTGCTGTTTTACTTACACTATAATAAAAAATATGCAATATATTGGTTTTAGATATTGAGATACATAATACATTTGGACGTAATTAGAACAATAAAAATCATTTCTAATTTGCTTCTACTAATTCTTATAAATTAAAACGGTTTTTTAAAATTAAATTCTGAGGCAAAACTAACTAACGAAAAGCGTATTTGGTCCCTCATATAAGATAAGTGAAAACCTAGCCTCAATTTTAGTTTCGTTCGATTTAGATTACGAAAGACTTAAAAATAATAACTCACCACAGAGTGCATAGAAATTTTAAAGTTTTCTCGATGAATAGCTTTAATCCATTTGTTTCTCAGTTTCTCATCTTTGGAAAATTTAAAAACGTGTACCTTTTCCCGGTGGCTTGTACCAGTACAGCGAAGAACGCAGCATTTGTTTACCATTTTGCACGGCAATTAAGTATTTTATAACTATCACTGGAATGTATTATTTGTTGACTGTTTTATTAAAGCGGGTTTTAGATCACATTTACACGTTTAAAACACAGAATAAACAATAAGATAAAATACTATTAAAATGCAAATACAACAATGATTTGTTTTATTTGTCACTGCACTTCACAGCACTAATACTAACCAGTCACGGTTAGTCGGTCGGTCGTTGAAGCGTGACGTCATGTCAGCTGGTTGTCTCGCTTTAATCTCTAGGTGGTGTTGGATCAATACGCGTTTGACCCCGTTTGGAGATGGTTTTTGGCCATTTGCGGGGGTGGGTCACGGTGTTCAGCATCCTCAAAAACGGGGGGGGGGGAGAACTACTTTGGTCGCATCAGACAATAGTCGGGGTTTTCGAGTCTTTTTCCGACTCCCACAATCCACTATACTTAACTATACTGTAACTAAC
Organism: Rutpela maculata; assembly: GCA_936432065.2. Taxonomy (NCBI): domain Eukaryota; kingdom Metazoa; phylum Arthropoda; class Insecta; order Coleoptera; family Cerambycidae; genus Rutpela; species Rutpela maculata. The sequence goes on from OW386286.2 coordinate 179,097,843, forward strand.
TCTTTATACCAATAGTTAGCCAGCCTAACGTATATTTGGAATAATAACTATAGGTGGCAATAGGATTCTACCATCGAAATTGATAACAAACTGGAAGGTGCACTCAACGAGAGAAAGTGACGCAGAGAGAGAAACTTGCGTGCACTAATCCATCCTTTTTTCGGCCCGTGTACAGACAGTTTAACCAACCAGACGTTTCCTTCAATCAGTCAGGTCTTATCAGACAAGGACAGAATCAGTGGCGGCTCGTCAGGGGAGGCTGAGCCTCCCTTTGGAAGAAGCAGGATATCTTCCAATCTTCCAAATTAATATCTTTTACTTATCGAAATTTCTCTAATTGTCTTTCAAAATATCAAGCCTCCTCTGCAGATAATATCACGAGCCGTCACTGGACAGAATAGTGCATCCAAGTTTCTCTTTCCATAAAAACATCCTTCAGTGGTTTCGTATACCTAAAGCATTGAGTGCACGTTTCAGTATATTATTAATTTCGATGTATTCTACAGTATACTATGCGGGAAATTTTTAGCTTATATTCTAACGATAGATGGCAACCGATCGATGTCATCAGTTGACCTTGACCAATTGGTATAAACAAGGAAATTAAATTATATACTGTTCAAATTTACTGCTTCTCATAAAAATTGTATGTAAAACTATAACAGTATTTTTTACTGAAAAATGTTCCATGGCATTTGAGTTATATTGTCACATATCTATTATTGTAGTCTTCTGAAAAGGTATTTATTATTCGTAGATATAAATTTTCGAAGAATCACTTTATTATTATAAAATAATGCTAAAAATTTGTTTGAGACCTTAGCTTCTCTTATATATACAGGGTGTCACATAAGTAATGGTACATAGAGCAATGGCAGATTCCTTACGTAAAAATATTACGATTTAACCAAACTTACCTTAGTCCAAAAGTTGATATTAACAGAGATACAGGGTGTCAAATTTAAATTTTTGTTTTGGTTTTGTTTTTAAATAATTTCTTTAAAAATTTAAATATTTTAATAAAATTTGGTGAATGAGAATTTTTTGAGGTGAGGGATTCAAATCTATTCATACTTTTGCTGTTATTTATAGAGGGCGCCACCTACGGTAGTTTGCGTGTCATTTATATGTCATATATTTTTGGCGAATTTTTTTAAATTTTTTTTAAATAAAAATTCATATTTTCCTGTCTTTTTTACGTAAAAAAGTATACCTTCTAAATGTCGCTACGAGTAACCGTTTTCGAGATATTTGGTTTTAAAGCATTCAATGTAACCAATTTAAATAAAACAAGCTAAAAACGTACTCTTCGCCGGTTTACTAAACTTTTTATATAACTGTTACACATTCTATAGGATACTCTTCGCAGTTTTTTATAAATAATGTTTTAGACATTTTTAATTTTATAGTACGAACTTAGTTGGTGAAAGACTCAGTGTAAAATAAAGTAAAAATTAAAAAAAAATTATACCATACCACACGTGGGTTTCGAACCTGGGACCCTTGGATTCCGAGTCAAAAGCGTAAGAACTACCTAACACGTAAAAAAATGTAAAAAATGTCAATTTTTACAAAAACATAAAAATCAAAAAAAAAATTTTCAAATTTAAATCATTAATAACATTTTTATTTACTGATCGATTTTGTTCAAAAACAATAAAGTTCTTCCCCTAGCTAACACTAACTTACTGTCCAAATTTCAGTACAATCGGACTTTTCTTTTTTGAGTTATCGTGCTTACAAGAAACGTGACGGACGGACGGACAGACGGACATATTAAAAGTTGTTTAGAATTCGTTCACTAACACAATGATATGAAAATTTTTTCTCTACGAGCGATATTTACGATTTTAGAAAAGTGCCGATCAAATACAATATACTCTTCGTTTTTGCGAAGAGTATAATAAAATATTATAAATAATAACAAAAGTATGAATAGATTTGAATTCCTCGTCTTAAAAAAAATCTCCAATCACCAAATTTTGTTAAAATATTTCAATTTTTAAAGAAATTATTTAAAAAAAAACAAAAGAAAAATTTACCTTTGACACCTTGTATCTCTGTTAATATCAACTTTTGGACTAAGGTAAGTTTGGTTAAATCGTAATATTTTTACGTAAGGAATCTACCATTGCTCTATTACTTATGGGACACCTTGTATATATATACTAAATACCAATTTTGTGGACTCTTGCTTAATTTACGTATTTACCCCCATTTTCCCCAATTTACCCACAAACCTTCAACGGAATAAGATCAAAATATAGTCTAGTTCCAGATCCCGTTAAAATACATAAGTGCACCAAATTTCAAGTCAATATCTTAAATGGCTCCAGAGTAATTCTGCACATAAAAAAGTTACAGACAGACCGATAGACAGAATTTATTTTGCTCAAACGACGTTTCATAACATTCTAAGCATATTTAAACATTAAAAAATTTTGTTACTATACCTCCACTGGGTGTGGAAGTAATTTGGTACTGCAAATAGAAGGTAAAAGGTTTTCTTTTAAAATAAGTACACCTACCTTATTTCCAAAAAAATATATTTCTCTGTGATATTTGGAACATACATCTTACTACTATTAATTGCAATTCAACTACAGTACCAATTGAGTCATATCCAATGGATCAGTCATTTTATTTCATAATATTAATTTTTGATATAGTCAATATTTTTGAAGTTAAATACCTCTTACTTCCTTTGTATTCAGTGTATTAATGTATTAATGTTAGAATTAATTGGAGTAATGACTTATTTTATGAAAAGCGGTAAATTGATTTTTTTATGAAATTCTGTATGGATCCTGAAGAAAGTGTTTTTTAAAAATATTTATTTGTTTTTAGTTGTTGTAATCCTATCATGTTAGCCCCTCTGTTTTATATGTATATGCTTTGAGCATCTTTGTTAATATTTGTAATTTTTCAAATAAATTGTCTAAATAAAATGTTCCATAAATGAATACCCTATTTTAAAAAGTGATATTGTCTAAAATTGCAAAAGGGAACGCAAGTGAACGTCATATTCATACGAGTATATAAGGAACATGCTGCCTTATAAATGATGGAGCAACTAGAGAATCCTCGAAATAACTGATTGAGTAATGGAGTACACAGCCCCACAAAAAGAAGCATGTTGTACCAGAAAAGAGACCATTATATCCCCACATATTTTGGCGTGATGAATTGGAATCTGGGGTTTGTAAATCACGTTTTTTTCGCATTTTATCTGTAGCGGTACCGAAAAATGGGTCAAATTGACAAGATATCGAAAAATTTAATTAAGAAAAAATCCTTATAATCCACATGTCAATTTCGAACTAGATCTGAGAAAAAATAAAAATACAAATTTTCACCGGTACACCCGATTTCAAAAAAAGTAGTACACTTTATTTTAGCAATGTAAACATGACTTGCAAAAAATATTGATAGGTAACAATCATTATTAGTGTGGTGACTTAGCGAAAAGATCGTGACCTGCTGGATTAAAGCTCAAAATTTTGCACACTTCTTATATACCCTCAGTACTTTCAATTCAGGAGGACCGATTTCAGTGTCCGCCATCTTGAAATACGACGTCATATTTGTTTTCTTTGGACTGTACCTGTAAATTTTCGACTTTTATTTGGTTTTTACTAAATATCTCCCCAACTTCTGGGCTTGTAGCAAAAAGGATTTAATTTAAACTAAATTCGCTACAATTTGAGACTAGAGCCGCTCTTGTAACTTTAATATTTTGCGAGGTTATTACGAAAATCTATATTTTGGTCGGTTTTGTTAGATATCTCCAATGCAGTGAGTTTTACAGCAAACATTTTTTTATTAATGTTTAAGAAGAATAAATAGGCAATGTGAGTAAAGAAAGACATCGATACAAGCAAAATTTGCTGAGATAATGTATTTGACCATGTTACAAACGTTTCAATAAAAAAAAATTACAGAATAACTATTGTCACGTGTTTCCACCCTTAGGAAACCACCCCCGCAAAATCCGTGGGTTCCAAAAATTATAACAAGAGATGTCCACTAACACACTGTATTAAATATTTACTGGATACTTCACAATACTATTATTAATTTAGATACACTTTACTGACTAAAAATCACAATGTTTATCACTTTGTTTATCTTTGAAGTCTTAACCTCACTTTCTATACTTTCTGAACTTTCTGAACTACTCGCTGAGAATGCGGTCGGTCTTTTATACCTAAAAATGACAGATCTCGATTTTTCTGTGATGACGCCACCATTCTCTTGATAATTCCAGATGTCACCAGAACTAACTTCTGGTAGGTTTCTCGAGTAGGTGCAAATACACTACATTCAGATATTCGATCTGTTGAAGTCTGTGCCTTCTTTTTAGTAACCAACATAACCTTAAATTTTAAGGGGTTGCAACATATTACACTGCCCCCTCCTTAAGCCTGAACGTCCCGGTCAGGCAATTTAGCCTCTTTCACATACTTCGCCAGTCTATCCAAGTGTACGATCTTCATCTTGGACTTTTTGTTTCGTTGAATACGATAGACGACATCATTAATTCGGGTAATAACAGTATAAGGTCCTTCCCAAGGAGGTTGAAGTTTCGGTGACTTCCCTTTCTTCCGCTGTGGGTTGTACAGCCAAACCAAATCTCCTGCCTTGAACTACCCTTACGGTCGTATCGAGCCTTCATTCGGTCACTGGCTATGGTGATTTGGTCTCTAACCAGCTCATGAACATTTCTTAGCCGTTCACTCATTTCATCCACATAGCTGTTCACAGGAAGCTGTTCTCCGCCTGGTGTTCCGAAAATCAAATCACACGGCAGTCTGATCTCATGTCCAAATACTACGCGGGCTGGTGTTTGTTTCGTAGACTCGTGGATAGCAGCTCTGTATGCCATGAGGAAGAACGGTATGTGGAGATCCCAATCGCGTTGATTCTTATGAACCACTTTAGAGAGATGTTCTTTCATGGTCTTGTTATGTCGTTCCACCATTCCATCTGATTGCGGGTGAAGGGCTGTTGTCCGTGTTTTGTGTATCCCCAACAACTTGCAGATTTGCTGAAACACCCCTGACTCAAAGTTCCTCCCTTGATCTGAGTGCAGCTCCAGGGGTACACCAAACCGACATATCAAATTATCTACCAAGACTTTGGCGACAGTGACTGCTTCTTGGTTTGGAATTGCATAGGCCTCTGGCCACTTACTAAAATAGTCCATGGCAACCAGTATGTACTTGTTCCCATCCTTGGTTACTGGGAATGGGCCGGCTATATCGATCGCGATCCTCTCGAAAGGACCTCCGACGTTATATTGCTTCATTGCACCCCCACTTCTAGTCTGTGGTCCCTTACTGGCTGCACAAATTTTGCAATTGCGACACCAAGCTTCCACATCTTGACGACTATTTACCCAATAAAATCGTTCTCGCACTTTATTCAGGGTCTTATTAACGCCCACCGGATGCTCCATTATGCACTTCCTGAAGTACTTTCGGTACTCGACACCTGGGAATCACTAGACGCATAACAACTTCCCTGCCATCCGGGCTTTCCCAAGCTCTCTTTAGCAGCCCGTTCATGACTTTAAGTGAATCCCATTGGGCCCACAAAGCCTTCAATCCAACTGCCTTATCCGAAACATCCTTCCACGCTGGTCGAATTCCTTTCTCCTTTGCTCTCAATATAACCCCAATTTCTGTGTCATTCAGTTGTTCTTGTCTCGGGGCTTCGGTTGTCCAATCGTCCGGAACCTCTATTTTAATAGTGTTGACGGCCACCGTACCCTGCAATTTCTCAACGTGGCGGCAGTGCTTGCAATCTTCCTTGCATGGTCTTCTATATAAAGCGTCTGCGTTCTTATGAGATCTTCCAGGTCGATGTTCTATTTTGAAATCATACTGTTGCAACCGTTCTATCCAACGAGCCAGTTGACCTTCAGGGGTTTTCAACTGCAACAGCCATTTTAATGCAGCATGGTCGGTCCGAATCTTGAAATGTCTTCCATAAAGATATTTATGAAAATGGTCCACTGATTTTACGATGGCCAGTAACTCTTTCCGGGTTACACAATAATTTCTTTCTGGTTTGGACAGCACCTTGCTGAAGTACTCGATTACTCTTTCCTGCCCATTCTGGATTTGAGACAGCACAGATCCGACCGAAGAATTGCTGGCATCAGTGTCTAAAATAAAAAGTCCTTCCCGTTGTGGGTACGCTAGCACAGGACCAGTGCATAGAACTGCCTTCAATTTTCTCCATGCCGTTTCACATTCCGGTGTCCATTGGTACTGCACTTTCTCTTCTGTCAGCCGGTGTAATAGCTTCGCAATTTCTGCAAACCCTTCCACAAAGCGCCTATAATAAGTGCAGAGGCCAAGGAAGCTCCGTACTTCATGAACATTAGATGGTCTTGGCCAATCTCGTACAGCAGAAATTTTGTTGGGGTCTGTTTGTATTCCATCCGAAGACACCACGTGACCAAGAAATTCTTTCTGGAATAGCAGGCACTTCTTCGGGTTCAACTTCAGATGGGCATTCCTGACTCGCCCAAATACTTCGTGAAGATTTTTCAAATGTTCTGTAAAGTCCTGTCCCATAACAAGCACGTCGTCAAGGTAAACCAGGCACGTCCTCCAGGTTAGCCCTCGCAGCACGAACTCCATCAGTCTTTCAAAGGTAGCTGGCGCATTGCAAAGTCCAAAAGGCATCACGGTAAATTGATAAAGACCACTGCCTGCTGAAAACGCTGTCTTTTCTTTATCATCAGGATGAAGCCCCACTTGCCAGTATCCACTCCTAAGGTCTAACGTAGAAAACCATCGTGAGCCTGCCAACGTGCTTAACGTGTCGTTAATTCGTGGTAATGGGTAACTGTCTTTCTTCGTGACATCGTTTAATTTTCGATAATCGACACAAAATCTTAATGTTCCATCCTTCTTGGCAACCAAAACTACTGGCGATGACCAGGGACTCGTCGACTCCTCAATGACTCCATTTTGTAGCATCTTGTCTATCATTGCCGAGGCATCTTCTTGTTTTGCTAATGGAAGCCTCCTAGGTGGTTGTCGAATAGCGGGTGAGTCGCCAGTATTTATCCGATGCTGGACTATGTCTGTTTTTGTAAGGGCCTCTGTATTCTTGGCAAATACTGAACTTTCCTTTTCCAGGAACTTGATTGCCTCCCTTCGTTCATCCTCAGATAAATGCTCCAACTGGGTACTCAACAAGGTCAAAACTTCCTGGTCTATTTTCATAGATGAACTTCCCTCTGTTTGTTCCTCGCACCTCGCTACCCATGTGACCGGTTTATAGGAGCCAATCGGTTTGCCTTCCTTAATTGTCACCGAGTGGGAATTTAAATTAACGACTCTAATTGGGATTTTGTCTTTAGTCCGGGTTAAAGTTCTCGCCACAATAATATTGGCTAGGGACTTAATCGATTCGTCTTCTTCAACTAGGCCAACACGGTACCCTCCAGGATTTCCTTCTAAGGCAGCATCGATCATTTGTTCTGAATTAGCAGGAATCTTGATCGTCTGTGTTGTTAACAATCTCGCTTTATGGAATTGGTCATCTACGGTTGCCAGAATAAATTCCTCATTTCCAATTTTTAAGACTCGCTCACCTACGTCAACAATAAATCCCTGCTCTCCCATGATGTCTAGACCCAAAATGAAATCATCCATAATGTCACCCACAATGACCTTGTAATTTAACCTCAACCGTCCAACCTGCAGTTCCAAGTTGACCTCTCCATGGACCGCAGCCCTGTCCCCCGTGGCTGTCCGAATGATTACTCCATTTTGCTTCTTGTCAATCTGAAAGCTTGATATAAACCCTGGCCGCACTATTGATGACGTAGCACCGGTGTCAATCGTAAACATGCATTTTCTTCCATTCACATATCCTTGCAACAACAGACTACTTGGTATTCTTTGGAGCTGGGAAATCTTTATTTCTCTGGGGGCACCGCATTCCCTAGCCAGCACAGCCCCCTTGGTGCTGGCTATCTCTAGTTTTCCTGCTTCTCTTCAACATTCACAGCATTTACTCGACTCTAAGAGTTCTGCTGTCGACAGTCTCGTTTCATATGTCCCACCTTGCCGCAGTTGAAACATTTAATACCTCCGCTCGGCTTTCCTTTATTTTGTTGTTTTTCTTGCTTTCCGAGGCCATCCAATTTATCGCATAATTTGGTGAATATTTTCTGCATCTCAGTCAGCAAGGGGTTCTGGTTCATTTCTGGTTGCGATTCTTCGAGAGTCACAACTCGCACTCTCGACCTTGGAGTATCCCTGTAAGCGGCTTCTACTTCGAGTGCACGCACCAAAGCTTCGCTACTACTTTGGTGTCTCGTCAGCCTCAGAACTCGCCTGACCTCTTCGTCCCTTATACCATCTAAAAAGGCCCCCACGGCTAATTGTTCCTGGAATTCTTTAGGTGCACTCGGATACGCCAGGTGTGCCAGTCTCTCTATCGCAGCTTCAAATTCTTGTAAACTTTCCCCAGCATTTTGCATCCGGGATTTCAGCTGAGCCTGGTATAATTGGGCAAGGTGTTGATCGCCATACTTCAAGTCTAATGCAGCTTCCAAGACTTTGAAGTCCCTCTGTTTCTTGTTGGCGTCCTATTTCCAGATTTTCCATCATTTTCTTTAATTCAACCCTTTCTTCTTGACGTCTTCTTTCTTGCTCTTCTTTTTCTACTTGACGTTTTTTCTCCTGTTCTTCTTTGTCTTCCTGCCGTTGCTGCGCCATCATTTTTTGGAATTGTTCGAATAAGTCCTGTATTTGTTTATCGGATGCCATACTTCTTGTTGTTACGGGCATGCGATGAAAATAAAATAAATTTAACTGTCACGTCACTATCAGTAATGGAACTTTCCAGACAAATCTCGAAATAGCACGAAAAAGTCTTATTCAGAGTCTTTTCTGACTATCCAGTTCAGAGAATTTAATAATCTCCACTAATGTCCAAATAGAAAAGTTCTAGAAATTTTTCACGCACTAACACAAATAAATGAGTCTTTTTCAGTGTCTCTATCACTTCTCAGTTCAAAGGATTTAATTATCACACTAATGTCCTAATAAAATGTTCTACAATGTCTCAAAAATGCACTTAACACTATTTTCCTGTTCGAAAATAACCCTCGAACAATGTCCAGTAAATGAGTCCTCCGTGTTAGCATTAACCCTCGAGAATACTTCTCGAACACTCCAGCACAACTTCAGAGCTCCTCTTGTCATAAAATTCCGCTTTCTGACACCAATTTGTCACGTGTTTCCACCCTTAGGAAACCACCCCCGCAAAATCCGTGGGTTCCAAAAATTATAACAAGAGATGTCCACTAACACACTTTATTAAATATTTACTGGATACTTCACAATACTATTATTAATTTAGATACACTTTACTGACTAAAAATCACAATGTTTATCACTTTGTTTATCTTTGAAGTCTTAACCTCACTTTCTATACTTTCTGAACTTTCTGAACTACTCGCTGAGAATGCGGTCGGTCTTTTATACCTAAAAATGACAGATCTCGATTTTTCTGTGATGACGCCACCATTCTCTAGATAATTCCAGATGTCACCAGAACTAACTTCTGGTAGGTTTCTCGAGTAGGTGCAAATACACTACATTCAGATATTCGATCTGTTGAAGTCTGTGCCTTCTTTTTAGTAACCAACATAACCTTAAATTTTAAGGGGTTGCAACATATTACACTATTAAGAAAATAATCATAAAAATTATATTTATAATGTTGTCTACTGTCCACAATGGCCGTTGCAATGACAAAGAGCTGTGCAGGCAAGTGCAGCCTTGTTATAAATGCAATTCTTAGAGCACGGGGGTTCAGCCTTACATCCGCACTTAATTAATTCCCTACAGCTTTTGCTTGCTTCCAGTATAGATATCCAAATTGGTTGCCACGTCTCTTCGTTTCTTTTCCATCCAAAGTTAAGGCGCGTTTGCACGCATCCAGTAATTTAGTGGAGTCGTTTAGTAATTTAGTACTCGACCAGTACTTGACCAATGTTTTAGTCGAGTGACTTAGTGGAAAGCGCTGTCCGCATTGGTCGAGTACTAAATTATCCTCTCTGAGCTTGTTGATGTTGTCAAGTTCTGTTGTGCCATCGTACAGGATGCATGTGAATCGTTCTATAAGTTCAAATGCCTTTGTTTAGCATCTACTGGCTGAAATGGATGTTTTGCAGAGAAGATAAATCCTTCAGTGCCTGGAGGGTATGCTTTCCATGCTGACTTTTTCCCCTTACCAAAATATTGTGATGTAGTGTCTGAACCCGTGAGAGCATGGAAAAAGGGCAATGCTTGCGATATATTTTCTCTTTGGCAGATGACGTTGATATGATAATATCGGAAGTGTTTACCCTTACCAAATGCAATTCAAAGTTGAATATTAGGTTTGTAAGTTTGTAGCTCGAAAAAGATGCCTACTAGTACCACAATAACATATGTGTCAACTGTACTTATGAGGATGTTGGTTGCACCCTTTTGTAATGCATCCAATATATGAAGACACATTCTGGTATCAGCTTCTTCGTGGTCAGTTTCGGACATCGGTGCACTGCTATTTTTTGAAATAACAGATTTACCATAGGTGATGTATATTTTTACCTTTTGTACGTCATAAGCTGCGACTGCATAACTTAGTAGGGTAAACAGCTCTGCCTTGTTCTCTGAATTCTTCAGGAATGTTACAAAGTTTTTAGGGAGTGTGGTTTCCCTTGTGACTTTTCTCTTTTCTCCCTTCCCTCTCTTCACACGTATAGTTTCTTTCAGACTGTCTGACTTGTATATGTTCCATACACCATCGATTCTTAGGCAATCCTGAAGTCGTCTCTTGATCCATGGTAAGAAGACCATATCACTATATTCTCCAAATGTACATGCATGCAAAATATTAAAGTTACAAAAGCAGATCTAGTCTAAAGTTAGCAAATTTAGTGTAGATTAAAATTGATTCAAACAGTGTTGCTGTAACCCAATCGATTTTCGTAATAACTCGAGAAAAGTTCAAAATTTGGAAGCTTATATCTCGCAAAATATTAAAGTTACAGAAGCGGCTTTGGTCTCAAATTGTAGCAAATTTAGTTTAAGTTAAATCCTTTTTACTACAAACCCAGAAGTTGGGGAGATATGTAGTAAAATCCAAATAAAAGTCGAAAATTTACAGTTACAGTCCAAAGAAAACAAAGATAGTGTCGTATTTCAAGATGGCGGACACTGAAATCGGGCAGAAATCTCCCCCTGAATTGATAGTACTAAGGGTATCAACTCTTTACAACTGCAAGGTTAATAGAACATATTTTATGCAGATTTTTTTTTATTTCCTATGCTTTTTTCTCTTCCGACGAACGGTTTACAAGATAAAAGTGAAAAACCAGCTTTAAGTCCTCGTTAGGGGTGGTTTTTTGCAAAGAAAAAGGACGTTCCACCTCTAAATGGGGGGGGGGGGGTTTCGGGTATCTATTTCCAACCCTATCTAGAGTACGCATCTCAAATATTATTACTTTATAAATTATTTCCTCTATTCACTGTTTTTAATCTAATTTGCGGGTACTATTAATATTAATTGCTATTATTTTTGTTGTAATTTGTTTATTTGTGTTTTAATTTTTTATTCAAAGTGTTGTATCTGAAAAATAGTTCTATCAAAAATTAGAGCGATTGCTATTGCACGCTCTCCATTTTATGGTGGTTGCGATAAATGTCCTCTAGAATGAGACTTGCCCTGCTTGTGGAGGTGATTTTTCAAAATATTGTATTTTCCTTAGATATGGTCTTGCATAAACAAACATTATAGTATATTATTATATGAGCGATTATGATAGGCATTATTCACGAAGATGACGTTTGAGCCCACGAGCCGTAGGCAAGTGGCGCAAAGTATCTGAGTGAATAATGGCCATAATCGTGAATGTAATACTATGCTTCTTCTACACCTATTAAACAAATTAATTAGACTGAAATTTGATAGCATTAATCGGTACTAGGGATTGCAATTTACCGGGAGTTTTAATAACCGGTAAATCGGTAAATAAAAATGTAAATAACCGGTTAACCGGTATTTACCGGTAATTTTTAGAATGAATGATTAGGGTGGCGAAAATGGCAATTTTATTTTTCCATGTACAAAATTATCTAAATTTGACAAAAAAAATTTTTGTCCACGACTATTAAATAATAATGTACTCATTATGTTTGTGTTTCCTCAATGATAATGCTATCCATTATTCCCTGCAGTGAATAATGATTTCAGTATTCACTAGTGAATAATAAGGACAGTCAGTTGTTTATAAGAAGTCACGGGCAGGTATTTTTTCAATTCGAGTGCAATCTCGCAACTTTTTAGTAGAATTTATGGCTACTTTCTAAAACCTTAAGTACAATTATTCGTTAACTGTCATAGCTACAACTGTGTGAATAATTTTACTGTTATTATTAAATTTATGAATAGATAACTTTATTTAGCGTTTCAGAAACAGACCCTCTTTTATCATACAATTTCGTTTTTTTTTTTGATTGAGCAGACTGTTATGTGTCAAAGAACGACTTGTCAAATTAAATTTAAACGTCAACGTTATTTACAATAATTTTACATATTACTCAAAAAGAATAATATAAATAATTCATTAATTAATTTATTCAGTAAACAATTTAACAAAAATATCTAATAGTCGTGGACAAAGTATAATATTCTACTCGCATATAATGGCTACTCTGGTGATTTGCGACATTCGCCTACGGCTCGTGTCTTAAACGTCACCCTCGTGAATAATAGCCATCATTATATGCTCGGTGAATAACATACTATTATATACGTATATTTAATATAATGAACAAACCAAAGGTTTTTTATCAAAAGGAAAAAATATAAATGAAATAAATTTAAATAAATAATTATTCTGTAAATAACAAAAATAACAACTTAAATAACAAAAATTATAAACATAAACTCAAATAGGGCATTTACTGAATACCTAATCTAAAAATACAATATTTTTCAAAACGACCTGTTAAAAGGGTTAGTTTTTCTAAGCTATATCTGTTAGTCGTCTGACATTTGTTCACAGAATACCACCAGCTAAAGATGTCCTTCCTCAATCGATATTGGTGTGTCGATAAGTTAATAAGAATTGGTAATAACATACTTCTAAATGTATTCCACGGATATTTGCGGCAGTGAAATATTCAATTTCCTATCGCACGATATTGTCAATGTCTCTCTTACTTGTATTTCTTAGAGCTTGGTGTCTGGGTTTTACTTTTTATAATATTATTTATTTATTGTTAAAAGTGCTCAGTGTTGGGACAGTCACTCTGTATTTAGTGAATACTAGTCACTTACATAAATAGAAACGTTGAATACGTGACATATCGTAAGTTCAGAATTTACCGAAATAACCGGTAAAAAATTAAAATAACCGGTAATTATCGTCATGTGTTTTTTGTCCTAATAACCGGTTAACCGGTTAACCGATTAACCGGTTAACCGGTATTGCAATCCCTAATCGGTACCTATAGGCGTCTGAAAATAAGGAGTACGCTACCTGATGGTCTATAGTCAAACTAATTATAGGCTTTTCTGTCATGGTCTCTTTAGTGTACGATGATATCAACAATAAGTAAATAATGATAAACTGAGATGCTAAGTTATTAAAAATATAATAGCGTTTAAAGGGGCTACACAAGATACAATTTGCTGGAGCCAACCTAGTCGGTATCCTTTGTAGATTGCAGGGACAACTCGTGAAAGTTGAGTTGGCACGACAATGTTCACAGCATATCCTCTTTGTAATATGTAGACACCTTTAACCAGGCACTGAGAGGGAAAAAGCTGGTGCAAATAACCGTGGCCCGAGGGGCCCGAGTAGCAATAATAATGGCCTGAACAATCACACATTGTAAGTGAAATTTTTGAAATAAGCAAATATATGCAATTTCAGTATATTTATAAAAGTAATATATACTATTGCACCATGCACTATTATGTTTTACCTCTGAATATTTCTATTTCATATTTTACAAAATACTGTTTCATTTATTTTACTTAAAGAATTAATAAATATCTTTTCAGTTACCTATATTCAATGTACCACTAATTTCATGGGTATTTGATCTGACACTTGTTTGTAAACATAGAGCATACACATTTATTAAGTTTTGTGTTGAATTTGGGTTGTACCACACAAAATAATATGTTCTGCATTTAAAACATATTCCCCTTCATACACACACTTAGAATTTACTTTTTAGTGCTTCCCAAATGTTCCATACATTGCAATATGCTTAACCTAAATGTCACTTCATGTTTTCTGAAAAAAAAAAGTGTTTTAAACTACAACTGTACATAAATTAAAATAAATGTTTAAGTTTATTAATATTTAACTAGCCAGACACCGTTTATGTCGAAGAAACTGTACTTTTCAAGGGAAAAACTAGATAACCTAAAATAATATGAATTTTGCTGAATAATGCCATTAACATCTTGCAAATCACTTACAACAAAATCTCGCAAACCTTTAGGTAATATATTATTAATGTTATTATTTTTAACGCCAAAAATAACAATAAACAGAAAAAAATCGATATAAGTATTCGCCAAATAAATAAACAAACGGCCTATAATTAGTTCACGAGTTCTCCACTTTGGCGCTGGGATCTTAAATTCAGACGCCTATTCGTAATAAGTCGAAAACGTAAACAAACAATATGGCGGTATGGCGGTACATTTGTCACTCTCATGCGAGTCGATTGTCAGCCGCAGCAGCAAGAGTTGATCGCGGTCGATTTCAAATATCATTGAATCAGCGAAACAATGATTTTTGAATTTGTATTTGTGATTGGCCGGATGCAGTGAATTATGAATCGATAATTCACTACAGTGAATTTTGAGTACGATTTTTCGCCAAAAAAGTGCTAATAATTGTCATATAATTAAATAGATGTAGAAAAACTGTATTAATTTTGGATCAAACCAATAAATGGTATTATTTGAACTGGTGCATTTTACTGATTGAATGATTGACTTTAAGTCTCTCATCTCGTGGGCTTTTGTGTGTTAGGTAGGCACTGAATAACGGGAGCCTTCTGGCCCCGCAAGTCTGAAATTCAGAGCATCGATCGGATCGCGAGAGCTCGAGAGGGCCATTCTATAAAAGTGATTAAGAGATCTATAAGTAAAGATTGATTACAGTGTTAATTATAAGCTCAAGTGTAGCATAAGAGAAGCCAATTTTGGAGAGGGAGCAGGTAGCAATCTACGGTAAGTACAGATTTTGCCTTTCTCCTCCATCAAATATCTCATAAATTATAGAACTCTTCTGGTAGTGGGGGCGACCACAGTCAAGGGGGAACGCAACTGACGCCCTCAATAAATAAAATAGTGTCTCGTCCTTCAAATAACGTGTGCTTAATTCTTCTACAGCTACACAAAACTATTTTCAGTAAGCTGCTTGTTAATATCAGCCAAATATTTTGGAGTGCGTCCCTTTTGCCATTTACCATTTGGTTTACTCTGAAGCATCAATCATTCTACATTGTCTCCTCTAGGGTTGATGTGGCAAACACAATATGGAGAATTGGATGGTGAAGGGTCACTTTGAAGCGTACTTCCTAGAGAAGAACAGTTTAAGACGAATTTATAACAAGCGCCGTTTATCTGCCTCCTTAACGGTTCATGTTTCAGAGATATAAAGAGAAATAGAAAAACTGGGACCTCAGCAATCATGAGCTTTATGCGTTTGGTGATATTTCCGTCACGCCAAATTTTACTCAATGACAAGTCACCGATCTTACTACCCCGACACTACAATAAATCACATATTCGTAGTCACCAGTATTGTCAACAAGCGCATCCAGGTTTTCCATCCCGTTTTCCTCATCGTCTTCGTCTTCCTCTTCTGCTTCTTCTTTTAGTTGTTCTCTGTCCGGTGGATATAAGCCTCCTCTAACCATTTTCGGGTATCTCGGTGTTGTGTGTTATATGGTACCAATTTTAGTTCTACGTTAGTCCCATGTATATGTTTCTTTAAATCATCAGTTCACCTCATCTGATGTTTGCCCTCGCTACGCCTGATTTATGGTTTCCATCATATTAGTTTGCCACTCCGTTTTTCTTCATATCTTCCAACATGTTGTGCTAGAATCTGTGGATCGTGGCGGAAACAAAATAGCTACACTATGCCCGATTCACTGATCAGAATATGCTTTGTCTAAGAATTAGCTGACTGCCACGCGGTAGTGAGTTCGGCATGTGCCAAAATCACCAGTGGACTTTTACGTGTGGAGTAGGATGAAGGAACTTGTCTACAATGAGAACATGCAAAGTCGGGCTCAACTGATAGCAAAAATAGCTGCACTACTATTAATAAAAGAAATAAGTCTAAGGACGACTATGGTTGAAGAAGTCGAGCACAGAATTACATTAGATATAAAGGATCTCATTTCGAATATAAACAATAATAATTTTATAACCTTTTAAATAAGGTTATTGCTTTTATTAGTAACTGACAAAGCTTGATAGTATGTATAAAAATACCAATAAAAGAGAATAAAATAGAGAAGTTTTCAAAATAATTGTAACATCCAGACGGCTTTTTACAAACATTTTTAAGTATTGGGTATTTTATATTTTATATTTTTTCTAACCAAGAGAAACTTTAAATTTTTTTTTAAGTTTATTTAGGTATTTCTGATAAAAAAAGGTTTCAGAATATAAAAAGTTAAACTTAGTAGTACGTAATAATTACATAAATGATGAAAAATTGTGATTTTTTAAAGTACATAATCAACATTATAAAAAATACCGTAATATTTTTCATATAAGCATGTTTTGTCATATAGATGCCAAATGACCTGCAACTCCCTTGTTCAGGATCTACATTACTTAGATACATTTCTATTTTTCCAACTTTTCTAGAGGTTTGATAAAAACTATAAAAAGGGCTCTATGAAATAATATTTATTTCAAAAGGGATATTGAAAAACAAGATTATAATATAAATTTTATTGGCAATAATATATTAACTATCATTATAATAAAATAAGACAATTAGCCTCTACTGGCGAAGATATGTTTCTAAATTTAATAAATAAAATTAAATTACTTAACTAAACAGTAGTTTGATGTGCTAGTTATCATAAATAACAATAAAAATATGGTACTATCACTGGGTCTATGTATGCGGTAAATATGGTATATTAAATGGAACTATGGTAAAAATAATGCATCTGGTAATCAAAATTTTAAAATGAGTCTTTACCCCCATAAAACATATTAAATGTTTTAAATAACCAGCACCACATAAAAGGAACAATTTACTAGACGTAAGTTTCAAATAGAATATTCTTTTAATTTTTCTTTACGTGATATAATTCTATTAATTGAAAATAAATACAGAACTTATCAGATTAAACTGATTTTATAAAGACTCATAGTAAATTTTAAAACTTTGATAGTCCATTTTGTAATATTTTCGAAAAATGGCACGAAATAAATTATATTAATATTAAATGTATTGATAACAATCCAAGCAGAATTATAAAAAACACGCTAGATTAAAAACTACTTGATTTAAC
Organism: Rutpela maculata; assembly: GCA_936432065.2. NCBI lineage: Eukaryota > Metazoa > Arthropoda > Insecta > Coleoptera > Cerambycidae > Rutpela > Rutpela maculata. Next base: position 179,115,437 of record OW386286.2, read on the forward strand.
ACGTCTTAAATCAGTGAGATCTCTTTACATAAAATGAAATTACTCACAAGCAAACTTGACCTTCCTTTCATCACAAGAGAAAAAGTCTAAAATAAAATCACACCCTGTATAAGAAAAATATCAACAAAAAATATCAAAAAACTAGAATCTCTTCGATGAAAATAATAATCAAATTTAACATAGAGCTTTGCATTGTACCCCTATTTCAGTGCATTTGCATTCTAAACACCGAGTTGATAATTCGGCTATTATTCTTCCTACTCTATACATTCTACCGTAAATGTTACAACCTGCTAATTTTAGTAAACCCACTCCTGGTGAATCTACACTGTTTGGATGATTTGAATTTGGTTCGTGTACAGGATCATGATGTTCCATGTTTTCTGTAACAGGTTCTGCTTGGTTTAACTTTTCGTGGGCAGGTGGCGTAGGCATTGCTGAAACAGTTGACAATCTATCAGCTGGTTTAATAGTTTCAGTAGTTTGAATTTTGTTTGTGTATGTTTCAGTTTTTTCTTCATTATCACCGGAAAATAACAATTCCAAGACTTTGTCTAGTGAAAATCGTTCGTCGGTATTATTATCATTTTCCTCGTCGCTTTTCAGTGTTGTTTGCTGTGGTTTTTCCGTAACGATTTGTGAAAGTGGTGTAGTAGTTTTTCTGGCCAAAAACGGCATCATATCGCCGATAAGAGACTGCAAATTTGGAGCAGGCTCTGTGCGAATAACATCTCGAAACGGATCGGGCGTAACAACTTTTTCGGCCACTGTGACAGTTTCTTGAGCATTGGACATTCCATCGAGACGATCCAAAACTACTGTGGGCGCTTCTTTATCATCTGTAAAAGTAAGTAAATTGCTGTTTAGGTATTGTGACTTGCATAAACTTGTATTTTTTGGTAATTCTGCAGTTTAGCGGAGCATTCAGGGGCGTAGCGAAAGGGGTATGGGGGGTTAACGTACGTTGTCTGAATTGGCAAAAGTTGGAAATAGTTATAAGTTGGCAATTTTTATTTCCGTGGAAAAAAATTTTTGGAGGAATTATTACCTATTTATTTATTTACAGAGTTGGCTTCTAAGTTTATGAAGTTGGCAAATTTGAAAAATAACCCCCAAAAAGTTGTCTCGTTACGCCTATGGGAGCATTCGAATATTCGGAAGATTTTTTTCAGGATATACTAATTTGGGGTAGTGGAACACAAATCATAAATTAGTTTTCAATGCAAATGCATAAAAAAAATGAAATTTTCCACAATAACATACATTCTCCATCATTGCAAACATTAAAAACACCTTGATTTCGGTTTTTCAGAACAATGCATATTTTACAAAACTGCAGAAAATAGGTTTTCAAATATGACGTTAGGGTAACAATGTCATTTTTGGGTTAGTTTAAAAGGTCGACATTGATGGCTGCAACTTTTTTCAATGGTTTGATTATATTCGGAAATCTGTATATATGTATGTATGTACAGGGCCGTAGCTAAGGGGGGGTATGAAGGTACGTTACCCCCCATACCCCCGCTGGCATTTATCAGACTTGGCAAAAGTTGGAAATTTAAGACATAAGTTGGCAAGGCAAGGAATATTTTTTTCACAAAAAACAACGTGCATAAAATTTTCTACAATTTTGTTCCTATACAATATTTTGATAGGAGTTACCGTTTTCCAGATAAATGAGTCCAAAATTAAGAAAACATGGAAATTCATATATCGGTAAATCACTTAAAGGAAATAACTGTGACAATTATTGTAAGGCGTATAATATAACTTTATATTATTAAAGTAAAAATAAAATAAAATAAACTGAAAAAAAAAATAATAATAATAATAATAATATAATTTGCAGACATTTATCTCGAAAACGGTAACAGTGGTATCTGGAAAACGGTAACTCCTATCCAAATATTGTATAGAAATAAAATTGTAGAAAATTTTATGCACTTTGTTTTTTGTGTAGAAAGTTTTTCTCCATTTTTTTTAGTTTTTGTGTTAAATGACAAAGACAATATTTACATTTTTTTTTGAATGGACGCCGTTTTGAAAGTACAGCCAGTTTTTTTTTTAGGACACGTCTTAAATTGTTCCTTAGGCTTTAATGTTTATGAAAAACATTGTCCCCAAGGATCGGGGGGGGGGGGTGCACGGACAGTTAGGGTGGGCTTCCGTACTGTTACCTTTTATATTGAATTTTATATTTTAATTTAAGAAATGAATCACTTATCTGGAAAATGCAAATATTGTATAGGAGCAAAATTGTAGAAAATTTTATGCACTTTGTTTTTTGTACAGAAAGTTTTTCTCCATCTTTTTTAGTTTTTGTGTTAAATGCCAAAAACCATATTTGCAATTTTTTTTTAACGGACGCCACTTTGAAAGTGCAGCCAGTTTTTTTGGCACGATGGCGGATTACCTTTTTTTCTTGACATTGGTATCAAATGACGAATAGAATACGATGAGCTACGTGACAAAGACTGAAAAGTTAAAAATGAATTAATAAAAAAAAAAACATTAAAAACAATGCTTTTATTTTAAAACCAAAATCCACTAGAAAAAAAAAATAATTTCAACTTCGTAAATAAAAAACCACTGGACACTCATAAAATGTAAACGTAAATCAAACTGATTAGGCGAAGTAATATTTTAATATTTTATGAGCGCTCAATGGTTTTTTATTTACAAAGTTGAAATTGTTTTTTACTTTTTAGTGCATTTTGGTTTTAAAATAAAATCAATATTTTTAAAAAGTTTTTTTTTTTGTTTAGGTATTTATTAGTGTTTACAATGATAGTGTGCGTGTTATGGTAAACTAATTTCAGATAATTGTGTTCTACGACACGACCCCGAATTAGTGCAAAAAAAAATCGCGAAACTTCCAATGCCCCGCTAAACTGTAGAATTATCCATTTTATCTTGGGTAATTTAACGGCAGTAAAGGAACTCGTAAAGGAAAATATCTGCATTTTAAGCAAACGAGAGGTTGTTAATGAATTTTCAAAAATGGTGAAATATAGTAATGGAGCCGTTAATTTCGTTATACATTTAACTTGGATGAAAAGTTCGAAGCGCAAAATATTACAAAGAATTATTAAACTTCTCTCAAAACGGCCAAAACGGCAGTGATGTCATAAGGATAGTTCACAATTTGCATGTAGAACGGAAGAAGAGGAACAATTTAACAATAAAAAAGAGTAACCTCATTGTGCGGTTAACCACAATAAAATACCATAAATAGCATAGACAAAATAAAAAAAGTTTAAAGTCATCATCATAATAATAATATATCTCCCTGGATACCAACATAGACACACGGGGGAAAGACACATGGTAACTTTTATAACATAATAGTTCCTTGAGATAAACCAGAAAAAGGCAAAAAGCCCAAAAGTTGTGCGACTGGACTGCAAGACATCTCCTCCCCCCCGTTTTCGAGGGCGCGGAACACGATGGTGACAATATTTTCCGACCTACCCTCCAACCACTACCTCTTAACCGAAAAAAACACCCCTTTTTCCGATTTTCCGGTGCTGGGCTAGCAAAGGCTTGTGGCGGATCGGTTTTTTTTGGTCAATTTGAATAAAATAAGTAAATATTGACCACAGGTCCTAAACCACCCCCGGAATAATACTACCCTCACCCCACGAAATGTCACGAAAACAACAAAAATCAGTAGGAAAGCGGTATACCCCCGTTTTCTAGGGCGGGGAATGCGATGGTGACAATATTTTCCGACATGCCCTTCACCCACTAGACCCATAAACCTGAAGAACCACCTCTATTTCCGATTTTCCGGTGTTAGGCTTGCAAAGGATCGCTTTTTTTATCAATTCAAATAAAATGAGTAAGTATTGACCACAGGTGACCTAATATAAAAATATCCTACCGAATGAAATTTTAATGACATTACATTCCAATTCATGCTTCAGCAAATCCGGTAAATTGGGGATGGACGATGGAGAATGAGTTTTTAGAACCAAAATTCTTTTCAGAGAAACTTGTTCCAGATTCATTTTTTAAGCAAAATACTTTTACATATATAGTCAATGAAAAAACAAAAATATCTAATATATACCAATGACTCATCTCAATTAATTCTCTACAAACCACTGAACTTTACACTTCGTGTAAAGGCTGTTTGAGCCCCCTGGTTGGTTGGGCCTCGTCTGATCCAGGTTTACTTATTTTATTCGAATTGATGAGAAAACATCCTATCTGACAAGCCCTCGCAAGTCTAGCACCGAAGAATCGGAAAATCAGGTTTAGGAGTAGTGAGGAAAATATTGTCACCATCGTATTCCTGGCCCTCGAAAACGGGAGCATACCGCTTTCAAATTGATTTTCGTTGTTTTCGTGGCATTTAGTTATTGGGGGTGGGGGTAGTTTCAACCCCGAGGGTGGATGGTGGTTAGGTGGTGGTTAGGTGGGTTAGTTAATATTTACTTATTTCATTCGAATTAACTTAAAAAAACCAATACGACAAGCCCTCGCAAGCCTAGCACCGGAAAATCGGAAAAGGGAGTGGTTTTCAGGTTTAGAGGTAGTGGGTGAAGGGTAGGTTGGTAAATATTGTCAACATCGTGTTCCCCGCTCTCGAAAACGTGGGGGTTCATATCTTGCGGTCCGGTCGCAAAACTTTTGGAGTAAAAGCTTTACCTCAAGGGACTATAAATAAATAAACTAACAACTAACTACCTCCTAGGATTATTTATTATGTCCATAAAAGGAGTTCAGAAAGGAGGCAGATCCTCCGATTAAAGAACTTATATCTAGATACGTAACAGGCTATCTTTTCACTATATACCTTGTTTGCTCCTAACATAGTCACATTATATGTCCATTAAAAAGAATAGATGAACATCACATACCATAGGAAACAGTGGCGTTGTGTGTGTAGAAAATGTGTAGAATGGTAAATATTTTCATTAAAATAAATTATTGCAGTTCCTGCATTACCGGCTCTTTATATAACGTGATGTAGGCATACGATATTTCAGTAAGATAAAACAGTAAGATAAATATGTATTGAAAGGATACCTATTAAAATTTAATTGCTATTTACTTAAACTGAACTTCATCATGTTACGACTATGGAACGATCGATTTTCTTCTTTTCTAAACTCTTTTCTGCAAACGGCACAGTACTTCACTATTTATTTGCACTAAATATGTTGTCACTAAACTATGTAAATATGAATAGAGAATATTATTTAGGTATTGAGCAAATCACAACTTAAAATAAAAAGACTTCTTCACCACATTTTGATCGAAAAACACGAAAAACACGAAAAACACGAAAAACGCTTATTAACATTAATGGCGGATATACTGTCAAAAGTGACAAACTGAGATTATGATAATCAAACTGAACCGATGGTGCCCGAATCGGTCGCGAACAGATCGACTAGCCAATTAAAGAACTTATGGGAAGAAGTGCCTTAGATTGTGAATCTTTCGGGATCACACAAAGTAATGCCATTATGTATCTAGATATAAGTTCTTTAATCGGAGGGCAGATCTGAGTCGAGGGTAGTTACACCGTAAAACTACCTCTTAGACAATTTTTCTTGATCTTTGGCATTTTTCTCAAAAACTATATTGGTATGTTCGGGTCTGTCACTATAAATTATGTGATTTGGTTATTCTCGTGTACAGATTTGTTGCAATAAAAGCAGGAAAAAAATATATATGTTATTTTAAATATGCATGTGATTCGAACTCACCGCAGACGTAATGCGGACAACATAGTGTCAAATCTTGTACAGATGATTTTCTACATCCTGGTCGAGGAATGGGACAAGTCGATTTTTGACAAACAATATTTCTGTAAAAACATGTGCATGTGATGCACGGTGACTCTGATGGAACGGATTGTCCATGTAAGACTTCGTGGCCTTCTTGATTGATGCAATCGGCTGAAATAATAAAATAGAAGGAGTAAGTGTGGAGGAAGACTTCATGTTTTGAAATCTTACCGTTGTTTGGTTTCGGAGCAATTGTGATAGAAGGAACGGTCACTGCGTTTTCGTAAAAATTGTCCAATATGGGAGGGTCCTTTGGAACAAATCCTCCTAAAAACATCGTACATACTTATTTAAATGTAGAAACTTATATTTGTGGAAATAATAATACAGAGGTGTGACTATATTATCACCCAGTAAAGATCGACTGTATGTAAAATGTATTAATCCCATACGTGAGCAAATTGCAAATTGACTTTGCAGTTTGCTCAACATATTCACTGATCATACACACTTGTCTCCAAATCAATTTGAGCACTTTTTTCAATGAAGTTGCTGAAAATCTTTTAGATGAGTTGGGTGGTACTGAGATAGAGATATTGTAGATGAAATTCATCATGCTGAATTATTATGTACTTTACACTTGTGATTTATAATAATGTTGGAAAAGCTATTGACTCAATAAAAAAAAAAAAACTAGTAACGACATCCTACGCTCTAAATATAATTCTGATAAAAGCGCGCGTCCAGTAATGGAATTCTAGTGTTCAAGTGTTTTGGTGTTTGTGGAGGTAATATTATTTTTCTAATGTAAATAACATGTAGTAACGACATCCTACGCCCTAAATATAATTCTGATAAAAGCGCGCATCCAGTGATGGAATTCTAGTGTTCAAGTGTTTTGATGTTTGTGGAGGTAATATTATTTTTCTAATATAAATAACATGTTTTATTGCCTTACCTTCTGTTTCTATTGGTGGTGAAAATAAGTTAGTGTATCCGAATGATGTATCTGTCACTCTTTCTTGGGGGTTATAAACCACATTTTCCTTTGATATGTCTTTCTTGGGGTCCAATGCGTCAGCTGCTACAAAAGGAATTATCCTAAAAAATGTCAGCGGTGCCATTAAAAGCATCAAAGTATGTGTTATAGGTACGTGTTCATTTGTCAGCAATATTGATATCTTGTCCAGTGACTGCATATTATTTTTTAATTATCGTCCTTTGTTTATCGACTGACAACTTTTAAGTAATTTGCAGGATTGGAAAAAAAAACAGTTTTTTTTTCATTTTAAACAAAAAAACAGTTTTTTTTTGTTTAAAACAGGTTTTTTATGTTTTAAATGGTATGTTTAAAACATGTTTAAAACAGGTTTAAAACGTTTAAAACTATATTCAACTAAAATTAAATGGTGCCAGGCACACTATGTCTGCTACGACTAGGTGATGTCAGATGGCGCTCTTAAACGGATTTTGCAACACTGCAAAAAATGCTCAGTTTAGTGCACATGACCACTATATCGGAATTATTTATCGGAATGGACCATCATCGGCACCTTTCTTGCTTTTCCACAAACTCCAAAATAATACATTTATTTAAAACTTCGCACTGTGTTTTAAATTATGTTTTAAACAGTTGTTTAAAACATAGCATTTTGTACTAAATATGTTTTAAACATTTGTTTAAAACACAGTGCGATGTTTTAAACATGTTTTAAACATTTTGTTTAAAACAATTTGTTTTAAACATGCCAACCCTGGTAATCTCTAATGTATGGGCTAGCCCCTAGTTTGACTTTTGATAAAGAGCAAGTATTAGGTAGGTGTTGACTTTTTTCGCTGTAATATTAGAAAGAAAATTTAAATTTCCTAAATCATTGATTAATGTGTCGAACTGCTCAATTATTGGTTTATTGCCATTAAGTTCTTGACTAATCCTATAAAAAAATCATACTAAAATAATTTTCTGCGTTAGTCAGTGTTAGACAAGAGTGCCTCTTACATCTAAATAGACCATTAAAGAAATTTTATAAAATTTGTATTTCAAGGCATTCTTTGCTAATTTAATTGCAGGTATTTCCCAAAACAAAGCAAGATATATCATACTTTAGCTAGCATACTATGTACATAGGCCATTCATATTAGCTTAAAAATAGCCCAATAGAAAAAGAAAATTTATAAAGTTTTGCCACTTTAGCTCAGTCAATAAAGGAGGTGTAGAATGCGTGAGCAGGGACCTAAGCGATTTCTTCAGAAAGTTGTTCAGGATTCTTAGGGAGTAAACATACTAAAAGTCCTGACGTCTAGGAGGTGAGCCGGAGGGGTGGGAGGTGGGGAAGAATGTCCCACTTTTGGTTTTTTCGCTTATATCTCGAAAATGGTGCGCCGTAGGGAAACATTTTCTTATACCGAATGAAAGCTCATGAAATTCTAGACAATTTTCATTTTATATATTTTTTTCGAATTCGCAACCGTTTTCGAGCTACACGCTCCGGAAAAGTAAAAATTTTCGAAAAACAGATTTTTACCTAAAAAATAGAAAATTGTACGAAGATAGTGCCGAGGCTATGGCTATCCTTAAAGCCTTAGAATACGTCGTCAGAAATGAACATGAACACTGCACTATTTTATCGGATTCACTGTCTGTTCTTCACAGTATTGCTAACAGTCAAGACATTAACTACACTATTCATACGCGTATTGCTGAAATTAAAATGTTAGTAAATAAATTAAAAGAAAGGGGAAGGTTAAACAAATTTGTGTGGGCTAAAGCTCATACAGGCTTAGAACATATTGAAGAAGTGTAGACATCATAACAAAAAAAGTATTAACGATGGAGAAATTTTGAACAGTGGACTACACGTCCAAGAGTGTATAAGTATATTGAAAAAAAAAGTAAAAATGCGTGGTCAACCTTTTGGAAAGAATATAGCATAACAAATCCTACTCGCTACACAACCATTCAGCCAGATATTCTTACTTGTTATTGGCATAAAGGTTTAAAATACACAAGAAGAGAAGTAACTACAATATACAGACTATAATTTGGCCACGGGTGCTACCCGGCGCACCTCAAGAAGATAGGAGTTGTGGACACAGACTTGTGCGATACTTGCAATGTCACTGCAGATTTAGATCATATATTTTGCTGCTTAAGTAGAAAGCGATGTATTTCATAAAAAATAAAGTAGTCTGAATATTTACCTTCCTAATAATATCTGTCATTTATTAGCTCTAAATAAAAAAATATCTATGACGGAATACTCGAATTGCTCAAAGACATTTAGAACAGGCTAGATATCCATTTCTTTGTTTTTTTCCTATTGTTATATATTCCTTTCCTTCACGTTTTCATCCTCTTTGGCCGTGAGGCTCCTGACAAGGGTTCCTCGTCCATGGCATCCTCATCCTCAGTGGTGGGTGGTTCTTGCTGAAGGGGCTCTACGTTGTCTTCATCGTTGTCCTCGTCGTAAACGGGCACGCCGTTGAGGCATTTCCCTTGGCAGTGGAGGCACGCCGCAGAACAGTTCAGTTCCGGCATCCACATTTGCCATTACCACAATCCTTGGTGCAGCGGCAAAATATCGTTTTCAGTAGGACCTCCGGTGCTGGTGGATCTTCTATTGTAATTGGCACCAGGGTGTCTCCTACATGTTTCCACCCCCACATGTTGGGTCAACTGCAACCTTTTCATCGTGAATTTTTATCGATGAGCTGACAGAGGAAAGAGTGAATGCACGATCTTTGCGGGACAACTTGATGTCTGAGAATGGCAAGTCCACTATCTTATTCATTGCCTCTTTACCAACTCGAACAGCATCGTAGCAATTTATTGTGGCTTCTCCCACCACCCCATTCGCAATTGACATAATGTCACTGGTTTGTGGGAAGGGAGGATGAGCAAAATAACTACGATAGTGGCCACAACCGGTGCATTTACCCTAGCTGTGGCGTAAATTTGAGGTAAAAATCTGTTTTTCGAAAATTTTTACTTTTCCGGAGCGTGTAGCTCGAAAACGGTTGCGATTTCGAAAAATGTATATAAAATGGAAGTTGTAGAGAATTTCATGAGCTTTCATTTAGTATAAGTAAAATTTTTCCCTACGACGCACCATTTTCGAGATATAAGCGAAAAAATCAAAAGTGGGACATTCTTTCCCCCTCCACCCCTCCGGCTCTCCTTCTAGGCGTCAGGACTTTTAGTATGTTCACTCCCTAACTTTCTAAAGGAATCGCTTAGGTCCCTGCTCACGCACTCTACACCACCCTTTGAGCTATTCGTTGACTGGACTACTTGGGGATTAAACTTGTCAAGGGATGTACTTTCAAAATAAAAAAAGTCCTCAAGCAACAAGTGGGAGCTTCATCCCTAAAACCCACCTCTAAAGTGCAATTCGGTAGTTTTTTACGTTTTTCTGGAAAACCGTTTGTACTACAGAAAAAATTATACTTATAAAAAATGTTCCCAGAAAATTCTGCATAAAAAAGTGTTTATTACCTAAATTGTTTAGAACAGAGGTTTTCGAAAAATCAACTATTGAAGTTAGGGATTGAATTAACATAGATTCACGAACATGGTATATAATGTATCGCTTATAATTCTAGGCGGCCGGTATCAAACAGGGCAAACAACAGTTTGTACATCTATTTAATCGCAGAAAGGACCTTGACAGTGTAATTCAGATTTTTAATAATGCTAAGTCAACTCCAACAGAAATTGAGCAAGCTGGGTAAAGGTTTATATTGGAGCTCTATAAAGCTAAATCATTAGAGGGCAGTCTCAGTGAGCAAAGATATGCTTATTTTAATAAATTTGTTGACCAAGCGAGAAGTCCCGTGGTCCTTTCAAAATTACCCCCCACGTCGGCAGCAGTACAACAGCATTCCCGACGTAGTTACCTTCAAGTGCAAATATGGTGTGGACAACATTTGCATCCTGAGCTTTGGGACTGGAAAAAAAATTATGATGCCCTGTCACCTGTCTATACCACTGAGCCACCCGCCCCGGCTTCTATTTTAAAATTAATAACCTGCAGTTGCAAATAAGGTTGTGGAAAGAGATGCAGCTGTACTAAGGCAGGCTTACATTGCACAACTATGTGCAGAAATTGCCGAGGCCAAAGCTGTACCAATACAGATACCACAGATGATGTAGATACTACCGACGACGTATTATTTTATTTTGACATTAGGTCTCAAGGAGAAACCACTTAAAAAAAAAAAAAAACGCGCCTCAATGGTGGTGTGGAAACGAGTGCTCTTGTATAAATTGCAAAACTTTTTTTATAAACCCCTCCTCCACTATAATACAACCTTACATTATATCACAGAGTTCCAAAATTATACCATACCTAAAATACATGATTGTACAATGTTTGTGAATCTCTGTTAATGCAACCCCCAACTTCAATACCTAGCTGATTTCTCGAAAACCTCTCTTCTAAACAATTTAGCTAATAGACACTTTTTTATGCAGAATTTTACTGGGAACATTTTTTGTAAGTATAATTTTTTTTGTAGCACAAACGGTTTTCCAGAAAAACGCAAAAAACTACGGAATTGCACTTTAGGGGTGGGTTTTAGGGATGGAGCTCCCACTTGTTGCTTGAGAACTTTTGAAAGTACATTCCTTGACAAGTTTAATCCCCGAGTGGCAAAACTTTATAATTTTTTTTCTATTTATGCTAATATGAATGGCCTAACAGTATACGTATTGTAGAGCAGAAAACTTTGTACAAAAAAATCATTATTCATTAATAACACAGGCACACAAAATAAGAAAAGTGGTCTTTTTCTGGTACTCCATTGGGTAACCCATACGTATTTCGACGTGCTGAACACGAATCAGGTGTCCGTTTAGCTCCATTGGCCACCATTTTTTTGTAAATCGCGAAAATAACCTAAGAAGAATTCATAATTAGCGTAATTTTCGCGATTTACTAAAAACTGGTGGGTAACGGAGCTAAACGGATACCTGATTCGTATTCAGCATGTCGAAATACACAGGGTTGCCCAATGGAGTCCCAGAAACAGACCTTTTTTGTGTGTGTGTGTGTGTGTGTGTGTGTGTGTGTGTGTGTGTGTAATATGAGTATCACCGGATCCTCCGCCATTTTCTAGACACAAAAAAAAAGTGAAAAATGATCTGTTTCTGGGACTCCATTGGGTAATCCCTATGTATTTCGACATGCTGAATACGAATCAGGTATCCGTTTAGCTCCGTGATCCACCAATTTTTAGTAAATCGCGAAAATAACCTAAATTATGAGTTTTTTAAGGTTATTTTCGCGATTTACAAAAAAATTGTGTCCAATGGAGTTAAACGGACACCTGATTCACGTTCAGCACGTTGAGATGCATATGGGTTACCCAATGGAGTACCAGAAAAAGACTACTTTTTTAATTTTGTGTGCCTGTGTAATTTCTAATTTTATTAATTAACAATTATGTAAAGAAACCCCGATTATATGAAGAAAACTGCTTCGATGAAAGTCTACAACACTGTGACCGACAAATGTAAATTTTTCAAAGGAGTTAGACATGCCTGTGTTTTGTCAGTAATCGTCTTTAGCATCTATATAGTGGACACAGAATGCGATGTGTGTTGGCAGAGTAAAGTAACCACAAGGATTAATGCACGTGCAAAGTGTCGTGAATAAAAATAATAAGAGAGAATAACAAGAAGAAGAAGATGTATCGATAAAAGTGAGTGGTAGAAAAAGTTATTTTAACTTTCTTCAAAAAATAATTCGTTTTCAAGTTTATATTATTTAATATTTGAAAAATATTCGAAAATTATCAATAAATATATCATTAAATTTTTTATGTAGGAGTTCTTAAGCATGCTGATCAATAATACAATAGTTTTTCAGTAACAAAATGCCTAATATGACTCGAAAAATCTACCCTTTGTTTCTTAATAAAAATACATGCTAATAACTGAAATAACTTTTGTTTTACTCAAAAAAAATATTGTAAAGGTCTTTGATACCGATTTAAATTTGGTTGAATTGCATGACTAATAACTGAGCTGTGAAGGTGTTATCGTGAAACCTGGGACACACTGTATATAACATAAAGTTGCATTTCATGAAATTTTGGGGAGATTTAAAACGAAAGTAAGTATTTCTAATTGATTTTTGTAAATGGTTGGAGCCCAGAAAATTCTCCAAACTACTAAATACTTAATTAAAGCAGGTCAATTGGCTCAAAAATGATCTTTCCTTATGGTATATTTGACGGTCTACCAAACGGATAACATACTATTTGACCGCATCTATCTTCGTTTGCGAGATATGACCTATGAAAGCAAATATTGCCTTTAATCTGTTTGTCGCCGAAAAGATTCATTTATGTCTCATTTTGGAAATTCGCCCTTAATTTAAAAAATGCAATAGGTAAATGAAAAAGACTAATAATTATAAATGATAAGTCCCTAATAAAAATTTAAGAAAAAATTCAATTTGCATTTATACCATCATTGGTTAGTTGAAACAATTAAAAAAAATAGATACTACTTTATATTTTATTTCATAACATATTTTGTTTATATGTAATTTGAAAGAAATTAAATTATTGAACAACAATTTAGCTGCGTTTAAAAGTTGTCAACAACAAATGCACATTTTACTAGTTTTTCTTTTATACGAGATGAATGGTAAAAGTCACATTAAAACCATTTTCTGTGTTATATTTGAACCTATTCTAAAACTGACCAAAATTTTTCTTTTATAAAAACTACTTTTCGCACCTCTTTTCCACAATTAAATTTTCAGGTACTTACATTTTTCGTCATTTACTCGAAAACTAAGGATGTTACAAAAAATAGTTAAGTTAAAAAGTTTATTTAATTCCCTCCAATTTGATTTTTTTTATTTATTGCTTTACAACCAAAATTGGCCAAGTTATGACTACGAATGGAGAAAATGTCCATTATTATACTTAAATATACTTTACCCTTGGTTAATAATTATCAAGAGGGCCCTTTTATGTAATATTAGTCGGGGAATCATAATTAAAACTACTAAAACTGTAAATTAGAAAATTCATACATACGGATCGAATTGAGAACCTCCTCCTTTTATAAAGTCGGTTAAAAAAGAAAATATAGAAATACAGGGAGGATATCTATCTCTCGTTTCTCCGCCTATAAATAGAATTAATTTTGGTTAATCCTGTATAAAAATAAGCCTTATATAAAAATGCAAAATCATGAACCAAGTTTTATGAAGTTATCCTACAGTATTTCCGAGATATTTAGGAGCCATCCTCAGAGGACCGTAGCTCCATTAGAAAGCATTTCCGGACACATGTTTATAGGATGCTTTCTTACTATTTTGCATGTAGAATCAGCACCTAAAGAGGAATGCGGGTATTTCCGGACATCTTTCTAATTGATAAATCATTAAAATGCATCTTTCATTGTTGGTAATTCTTAAACGCACCTACATCGTTGATAAAAAAATTCGAATTTTTTTCATTTTATACATACACTTTACTTTATAAAACAAAATATTAGTATCTATTTTTTCCTGGGCAGATACTTTTCTTCTCTTTACTAATGACTGGCATATTTTAAGCCAAGCTTCTCGATATTACAATATTATCAAGAATTAATTTGCATTGCATAAGTACTACACTAATAAATGGACGCTTACCTCAAGAATCTATATCAGTTTATACTGCATTTTAGAAATATACTCGTATTACCTTAAATTGGGCAAAGAAGGCGGAAGCGATGGTTCATTGTAGTCGTACTCGTAGTCATCACTTTTATGCTTCGTGATATTCAATATAGCCTCTAGGTCGGGTTGTATATTGGGTACGTTGGGGATATCGGGGATATTTCTTAACGTAGCACTTGCAACTTTAACTCTGCTTACTAAATCCACTTCAGTAACGTCTTCTTCTGTAGTAGTTTCCGTCGAATCTTCTCCACTACTAGTTGTCGTTAAGAATTCTTCGTAACCTGTTCGTCGCACTTCTGCCAATTTATTAATTTCATTGGCATCTACCGGTAAGAGTGTTGTCACCTCGATCCTATTATTTTCATTTAAATCTAATAAATTGTCTTTACTTTTAATACAATCTGTAGAATTTAAAATAGTCCTTAGTGTAATAGGGTAAGAAAGATTTGGCGCTGAATCTGCAGTTGAAGTAATAACGTTTTCTGTTGTTGTAACGTTTTCTGCTTCGGTAGTAGACTGCTCGTAAGAGTTGGTCTCAGTTCCTATTAAATTATCTGTACCAAATTTTACCGTTGTAGTCGATTCAGAAGTTGTCTCCTCTAACTCATCGACGTCAGTAGTAGTTACAGTTGTTATATTTTCTGTCATTGCAACCTCTGTGGAGGTGGTTTCGTTATCAACTTTTCTATTTAATCTTCCGTCTTCTATCCATTCAATAATGCTAGAAATATCATCTATAGCGGTTGGTCGATCAGGAGGTTTTGTTTTTTCTTCTTTATAATTTGTTGTAGTTATAGCATTTACCGTTTTAAACGTGATAGGTTCCGTAGCTTTTGGTTTGGTGGTGGTTGAAAACACTCTCTTATAATTTGTATTTTGAAATTCGTAGTTTGTGGTAGCGTAATAAACGCCTGGAAAACTTTCTTTGTTTTCTGCATAATTCCGCGTCGAATGCTTATTTTCTCCGTGATCTTTAGTCATAGAACTGTAGTAAAACGGTTTAGTTGTGCTGGGGTTGAAGGCCACTCCTGTAAAGTGTCTTGTGGTACCGAAAGTACCAGGGCCTCTGTGCTTAGTGGTGGATGGATGTAAGGATTCGGCGAGGACATAGAATGGCGCGGCAGTTACAACCCCTTGTGTGTCTGGAGGTCTCTTCCTGTTAACTTCCTTTCGAAGTTTAGCGTAATCTTTACTGACTATTGGGAAGAGTCCGTAGTTGGGTTCAGGTTGTATCTCTATGGTTCCACCTTAAATATAAACGTGTTTATTTTATTTTCATATATCAGATCTCTGGTAAAATTAAAAAGCGATTATTTTGTACTGTTCTAACTAAAGATTTTTCAGTGTAATTTATTTTAATTACCTCTTAACAGGCAAAGATTACACAGGCACACAAAAAAATAAAAAAGTTCAAACGCAAAGGCCAGACCCTTATATTTGTATGTATTTTGATGCGCTGAATCCGAATTTCATATCAGAATTTATGTTGACTGCGGAATTTCGATTAAATTACCATATTAGTTCTAAGGCTAGTAATGACATGAAATTAAAAAATGGTACTTTTTATATAAAATGCATAGAATCACAACAAATCTGCAACTATTGAACTTATTTCAAGCCCTTTTATATTTTCTAACACTAAAACTACCCCAAAAACGGGGACGATAAGAGCTATTATGTGCAAAATTCGCATAAAATATGTTCATGATGTCAAGATAAGATTTTTTTTGTATAAAATTGATAAAACTACTTCTTTTGCCTATTTCGATCCCTATTATATTTTACGCCATGGAGTAGGAGTTTCAATGCTAACCCACACGGGCTGCCTATCCCAACTAGGAATAGGTCTGAATGTCAGACTGCAACTGACTAAAACCTCATTCTTAGGGCTCGTCTGGATAGAATACTCCGAGGGCACTGCAGCCTCCTGGGCTTATTGTGTCCATTTTAATATTCCTGTGTCACTGACAAGGTGATACAGGTCTTGATACGAGTCTTGATGGTTTCCGGGTCTGTTTGTGTTTGCCCGTAGATATTATACCTTTTGCGGACCAATGCCTCGCAGTCATGTATAATATGTTCTAGAGTTTCTAGTACCTTACCGCACAGTCTGCAGTTAAGGTCGCCAGCAAACTTTCCAATTAGATGCAGGTCCTTCTTAACGGGAAAGTGTCCCGTCAGAAGACCAGTTATGGTTCTCAACTGAGTCCCGTTCGTTGTGAGCAGTTCTTCAGTTTGTTTTGAACATGGTCCATTGATAAGTGCTTTCCCATGTCGATTTCCTGGAATATTTATCCAGTAGTGGTTGTGTTTCAATGCCAATTTGGACAAAAGAGATGAAAAATGGTTACAACTGTTTTGTTCACTTTGTAATCATTTTTCATCGCTTTTCTCCAAAATAGCATTGAAACGCCTACATTAGGAGTGGTTTCAGGGCGTAAAATATAATAGAGATCGAAATACTTGACAGAAGCGCAAAACTCGCACGAAACATTTTCATGGATAGTGCAGGAAAAATAAATGTTGACCTCTAAATAATTAGTACAAGCAAGGAATTTGGTGGAGATGTTCCACTTGCCATCCTAATGAATATACTAAAACCATTACAGAAGAAAAATATGTTGTAATTATGAAGCCTATAACAAATAGAATAAAATACGATTATAACCTCCGATTAAAGAACTTATATCTAGATACATAATTGTACTGATTTATATGTTGCTGAGATAGTTACAATCAAAGGCACTTCTTCCCATAAGTTCTTGATTGGCTAGTCGATCTATTCGCGGCCGATTCGGGTACGATCGGTTCAGTTCGATTATCATAATCTCAGTTTGACACGTTTGACAGTATCCGCCATTAATGTTAATAAGTGTTTTTCGTGTTTTTCGATCAAAATGTGGTGAAGAAGTCTTTTTATTTTAAGTTGTGATTTGCTTAATACCTAAATATTATTCTCTATTCATATTTACACAATTTAGTGACAATATATTTAGTGCAAAATAGTGAAGTGCTATGCCGTTTGCAGAAAGCAGTTTAGAAAAGAAGAAAATCGATCGTTCCATAGTCGTAACATGTTGAAGTTCAGTTTACAGTTATAAAGTGAACAGCAATTAAATTTTAATATCCTTTCAATACTTACTGTATTATCTTACTGTAATATCGTATGCCTACATCACGTTGTATAAAGAGCCGTTAATGCAGGAACTGCAATAATTCATTTTAATGAAAATATTTACCATTCTACACATTTTCTACACACAACGCCGCTGTTGCCTATGGGATGTGACGTTCATCTATTCTTTTTAATGGACATATAATGTGACTATGTTAGGAGCAAACAAGGTATATAGTGAAAGGATTAAAGTAAACATTAGTTCGTCATTATCAATGTCGTCGTCGTCAGGCAGTACCCCCTAACGCTTTTCCACCTCCTTCCGGGGGGGGGGGGGGTGATTCTCAATAAAGCGGCTGCACAGCGATAGCACATCTCAAAAGAGGTACAGCAATGACTCTGAGCCAATCTCTAACCATTTTCCAACCTCTCCGAGGGCTGAAAATCACTTTCGCGAGGGCGGAAAATGGTTAAGGGCAGAGTAATTGTTACACCTTTTTTTGAGATGTAGTACTCATCTGAGTGGTTCCATAACTTTTTTGCCAGAAAGATACCGCCGCGCAGAGGTGAAAGCCATTTTCATTTCCCGAAAGGGGTGGAAAAGCATTAGGGGGTATTTCAAAGTGATTTTTGCACCGTCTTTTAAGGTTCTGTGTTCAACTGAGCAGTTTCATATCTTTTTTGGAACAAAGATACCGCTGTGCAGCCGTGAAAGCGATTTTCACCCCCCGCAAGGGGTGGAAGAGGGTGGAAGGGTCTAAATGTAAGTCAGATTATACAACTGAGGTTTTTTACCGCGCTGAAAGATACAAATATTTTTTTAGAGAAATGTAGTTGTTAAATATATACGAGCGCTTTTTACCCCAATAGAGGTCAAAAAAAGGTAGAAGTGTTTTTGGGACTCGTGCCCATTAAGACTTTTGATCTACTGGATTAGTAGAACAACATATCAAAATTTGGGCCAATTTCCTATAAGATTGTGAGGGGTCCTTTCTTGCTTGTACTAATTTTTTCAAGGTTCGCATACTTTTAGGCTTGTTTTCATTGCACTAGGAGTCAAAAGAACATTTTTTGTATAAAATTGATAAAATTAGGAAATACTGCCCTTCTGTGGAGTATTTCGATCCCTATTATATTTTACGCTCTGGAAACACCATGTAGACGTTTCAATGCTATTTTGGATAAGAGCGATAAAAAATAGTTACAATTCTTTTCTTCACATTTTTCATCGGTTTTGCCCAAAACGGCATTGAAACGCCTACATCAGGGGTGGTTTCAGGGCGTAAAATATAATAAGGATCAAAATACTCTAGCCAAGTGCAAAACTCGCACGAAATATGTTTATACAGCGTGTCCTCCGATTGAGTTCGCTATAGGTGAAATGGACAAAAAATTTTCGATTTTTTTTTTTCATATTTGGAGGTTCACCCCTGCTTACCTAAAAAGTAATTTTGGGTGTACTTTTGTTTTTTAAAATCATGTAGGCCATAACTTAAGCAAAAACGAATTTCATGTTAGGTAAAGTACCCCTTCTGTAAAAGATGGAGGAAAATGTCATTAAGGAAAGTTATTCAGATTAAAAGTTATAGTGCTGTACAAAATTTCAAGAACATACGCCTCCTTTGATGATTTTGATTTTTAATCAATATTTTACGAAAAAAAATAGTATGCCAGTTACTGTGTTTGATTTAGTACATAATGGAGTAAACACTTTAGTAAACCGGCAACATTTTTTTTTTCGTAAAAAGCGAGGTAAAATGCAATTATATTAAAAAAATCAAAATCATCAAAGTAGGCGTTTGTTCTTGATATTTTGCATAGGACTATAACTTTTAATCTGAATAACTTTCCTTAATGACATTTTCCTGTATCTTTTACAGAAAAGGCACTTTACCTAACATGAAATTCGTTTTTGCTTAACTGTCATAGCCTACATGATTTTAAAAAAACAAAAGTACACCCAAAATTACTTTTTAGTTAAGCAGGTTCATACCTCCAAATATGAAAAAAAAAAATCGAAAATTTTTTGTCCATTTGACCTATAGCGAACTCAATCGGAGGACACGCTGTAGAGTCAAGAGAACTTTTTTTTTGTATAGAAGTGATAAAATTAGGAAATACTGCACTGCTGTTGAGTATTTTCATCCTGGAACCACCCCCTAGTCAATGCTATTTCGGGAATACGGATACAATTCTTCAAAATATAAGAGATTGAAATTCTCGACAGAAGAGCAAAACTCGCACGAATCATGTTCATGGAGTCAAGAGAACAGTTTTTTGAATAAAATTGATAAAACTCGAAAATACTGACGTCTTCTTATCGCCTCTGCTTTAAGGGTAGTTTTAGTGTCAGGGGATATAAAAGGGCTTGAAATGAGTTTAATACTTGTAGTTTTGTTGTAATTCTGTGCATTTTGTATAAAAAACACAATTTTTTTAATTTCATGTCCCTACTTGCCTTACAAAATCACCATTTTAGGACTAATATCGCAATTTAATCGTGATTCCGCAGTCAAATATAAATTCTGATATGAAATTCGGATTCAGCGCATCAAAATACTTACAAATATAAGGATCTGGCCCTTGGGTTTGAACTTTTATATTTTTTTGTGTACCTGTGTTATTCAATGAATACATGCAATGAATCTCTCAGAGGTACTAGATCATAGTTTATTTGATAATACCAAATTCCACTAAAACACCATTTTAGGAGTGAGTACCCGAAGGAAGGAATAAATTCAATAAAATCTTATTTATTTTTTTTTCTGCGAAAACGCTCGGACCGTCGTTTTCTATTTATGAAGTGTGACATTTTTTGACCTCTACGGTTACTCAATATCACTTTGGTTTTCACCAACTTTGTTATTTTAAATACAACGACTTGCATATTTCTATAGATATATTAAGAATAGCTTCTAAAATATCTAGAAAATAATCACTTAACGAGTATCAAAAGTGATGGATACACTTTAACGTAATTACTTTTCATAGTAAATGTTCAAACTGTTGCCCGTTTACTTCACAGCATTTGTTGTGCCGAACAATTGTTTCTCCTTGGACATTTTGGAAGATTTTCTGGCAGAATCAGATGATTTTCTGCCAGGTGAGGTGAGGTACGGTACCGGTTTCTCATCCACCACGATGCTGCGCGCCGTGGTTTTCTGGTTGGCTCCGGGCCGGGCTACGGCTAGGCGCATATATGTATTCCCTAACAAAAATAAATCTGAATTGAATTGTGGCGAGACCTCGATCGGCGAAGGTAAGGCACGCCGGGCGAGTCCGACACTTGAATGGGTAACCGTATCTCATCTCGCCGTCCTGGTTAAGTGGTGGAGTAGCATTAGCTAAACTTCGCCAGGACGCACAGTGGGCCAGCATTAATTCATAGCAAGACAAAACCTAAATTTGCAAGATTTTATTTCGCGGAAATTTGTTTTATTTATATCTAGAGAAATGGTCAATGCATAAGGATATGAATATGAGAGTTCCTAGAAACAAATCATTCAGGAATAGTGAGCAAGTAAACAACACTAATATAATGCTCAAACTATTTCAGTTTTTCGCTGCTGTTTTATTTTATAGAAGCGGGGCTGTGTTCTTGGTTGTTTCAGAAGTTGTAGAATTTTTTCTGTAAGAATCGTTTTGTTAAAGGAATGTTACTTCTTTCACATTTTATTTAACATTTTTTTTTATTACATTTATTTCTTATAATACCTTACTTAAAGTAAAAGGGAGATAGGGAACACATTTTTTTTATTCGAATTTTCTTGTGCCGTGAGTATTAGCATTAAATATTATTTACAGAGACAATGTCTATTGCCAGAAGAGAATTATTTGAATTTTTAAAATATAAGGGCAATCTCAAGACTCGGAGTGTGCATTTAAATTCAGAATTAGTTAACTATGTAAGTAAACTAAATTTTTAGAGAAAAGTGCAGATACAGTAAAGCAAGGTGTTTTAACAAAACTAGAATCATTTTCAAAAACATTACAACATATTTGGAAAAGTTCTTCGGGAAGACCATATATCTTTCTAAAAAAATGTAAAGACTGGTTAAATCTAAGTATAGTTATTGTTGAAGATACGCCAAGCACATCTAAAGGCGGTAGATCTAAAGAATGTTTCGAAGACAGTAGTCATAGAACAAAACCGAGAAAAGTAAGAACATTGCCATTTGCCATCTTTTAGCATAGGACACTTAGTGCATGTTACAGAATTGAATTCCCGAAGAAATGGACAAAGAAACGTTGATTACGTACTAAAACAAACAGTAAGTCCACCGAAGAGGGCTACTAAAATAAAAAAAAATCAAAACTTCTGCAAAGCATCACATGCCCTATACACCTGAAGAAGCTTTAAATTTAATGATTCGAATGAATTTGACGAAAGATGAATATCAAATTATGAGAAAAAAGCAAGAATGAGGTGTAAACAACATGTATCCAGCATATAATAAAATTAGAGTGGCTAAACAAAGAGTCTATTACCTGCAGATAGATCCGCAGAAATCAAACTACAAGCTCTAGTAAGTCACACAACTACCCTTTTAGTGGACGTTCAAAGATGTGTGTTTAGTACTTATTTGGATAAAATTAAAGGAGATTCTTTATAAATCATGTACAAATGGGGATGCGACGGATCTTGTAGTCAATCTAGTTATAAGCAGAAATATTCATCTCCAACTTGACGATGATTCCAGTGTTTTTATAATATCAGTTGTATCCATTCAGTTCTATCGATTATCAAAAGAAAATAACTCATCGAAACTGATGTTATGGAATAATTCTAGACCAGGAAGTACACGTTTCTGTCGACTTATTCATTTCTTGTTCTCAAAAGAATCAATGAACTTATTCGAAACAAGTCAGTTGAAAATTAAATCGCAAATTTAATGCCGACAAAAATATCTTTTGAAGAAACTACATTTTGCGTCAAGCATAATTTACTACTAATAATATGAAAGTGTATAATTCCCTGCCGGAAATTTCACAGAAAATCCCTTAGTACAAAAAAAAGATTGTGCAAATCCATCAATATTTCCTCTTTTTGGTCGCCATATTGGAATCGTTTTTCTACCTGGGTGACAGAAAATTCACATTGGATGCAGGATGGATATACTTTTAGTTGCTTTTAAATACTCAAATTAAATACACCTAAAATGTAAATAGTGTAGTGCAAGTCAATAATATTAGTTAAAGTAAGTAATTTACATCCATTTGTATACGAAAATAGCACTTACAAAAATATTTGTCTTTATATACTTGTAGTTCTCTGACGATCGTTGAATAATCCGAAACGTAACATTAATTTTTATTATAAAGACCGACAATCCCAGGATATATCTACATCAAGTTAAGTTATGTTTAACAATTCAATTAATGTTGACAAATTGAAGAGGGTTTACTACAATTGAAGAGCTAAGTGGATAAAGGTGTTATGTGACATTTTTGAAAATTTTGAGATTTTTATACAGACAACTATTTTAACATATAATCTATCTATAAGTTTTTGGGATAATAAACCTTTCCTAAATGCGTTCTAATGTTTGAAAAATGTTATGTATATTTAATGGATAAAGGTGTCGTGATCACATACCACTTTTATCCATTACTGTGCGATATTAAATTGTTTTAATCCAAAACACTTTGCTTTTAAAGTTATGTTATATTGACATTAATGTGACAAGTTGCGTTAAGTGTTTCTTATTATTATAGTGAAAATGACCAGTCGTAGTAAACTGATATTACAAATGGCAATGAATAAACGATTTCATGAATCAGGTAAGATGTTTATAAATTGGCTGATATTTGGGAATAGTGCTTATAGTGTTTTAATTCATATATTCGTTTCGTTCAATTTCGAGATGGTATGTGTACACTTTAGTATCTAATTGCTGTAAACAAATTTATACCTTTTGGCAATTCAGCAGAAATCACGTAGTGGCAATTTCTTCCCAGGCAAATTTTAATAATGTTTTAAAAACAGAACGTTATCAATATAAAATGCAATAATAAAGTACGAATTTACCAAAGTATTCTAGCAAATTAGTCTGTAAATCAGAAATACTGGAAAATGACGCTTTGCGGTGTTGATTTTTTTGATTTTGCAAGGGTAGGCAACTGCCCACCCAATATTTTGAGAGAGCATTAAATTGTTTAAGGCAAATCTGGCGAATTCCGAAATTCTTGTGGAAAAAATAATAAATATGATAATTACGCCAATCAAGTCAAAGGTCATTTGGGTTTATAGGGTTATCGTTTAAAAATTACAGGGTTCGCTATGCTTCCATCTATGTGAAAAATCCCTGCCTACCCAATAAAAATGCTGAAATTACGTCCATGGTATTCAAAATTGTTTAATTGAGATCATGAAATGACTCATTTTTTTCTAAATGTGATGCTGGAAATAATACTAAAGCATACGAAAACAATTACAAAGCAGCTTTCGAACCACAAAAGCGTGACAGAGAAAAGTTACAGAGGATTGTACGGTTTGCTATCTTACTTTAGATCTTCAGCAAACCATGCCGCTGCCAAAATTAAGTACATCGAAGCATTTTACCTTCGTCAAATGTGGTTTTACAACCTTGGTATAGATACATTGAGGAATACTGGAAAAAAAAGTTCTTTTTCACATGGACTGAAGATATGGCCAGTCGTGGAAGCCTAGAAATTGCTAGTTGCTTACACACCTTTTCACAAATTTACAAAGAATATTTCCAAGAAAAGATAGATCACGTCATAATATGATCCGACTCCTGTGGTGGACAAAATAAAAACTTCAATATCATTACGCTTTACCAGTTGTTGATTTTAAAGAGAGAATTTTAAGTTATCGACCATAAATTTTCGGAGGTGGGACATTCATATTTAGATTCAGACAGAGACTTTGGCGGAGTCGAGAAAATTTTAAGGAAACATCAAAACATCTACGTTCCGGACCAGTATCGAGAAATTTTAAGAACTCCCAAAGACGCCGATGTCATAGATATGAAGAACCATTTCAAGGATATTGATGAAATTGCCTCAAAACTCAATTTGTACAACAGGAAGAAAAACTTGAACAATGAGAAGGTTTATTTTCGCGACGGTATAAAATGGATACATGTAGACACCTATGGCTGCTACTATTATAAGACATCACTAGATGAAATGACTCCATTTTACAAAGTCGATATTTTAAAGAAAAGGAATACGCATAAGATAAATCCCGACGGTATTACTCTAACGGTGTTTAATGAAAACGAGGGCAGCCTAAGTATAGAAAAACTAGCCAATTTTAAAGAACAATTACAATTCATAAAGAAAGAATACAGAGGCCGTATTATCACAACATACTTGGAAATGACCAACCTGTAGCTCAAAACCGTAGAACTGTCTGACTACCTAAAAATTGTACAATGTTTTAATAATAATAAAATATGTTTAATTTCTTAACACTTTTATTCACTAATTCCTTATTCATTTCAGAGAAACCTATGAACGGATAAAGCTGTTATGTACATTCATTTTTTAAAATTTTCGAAAATAATGACAACTGACAACTTTAGTTATTTGTCTCTGAAAAGTACATCAAATGTCAGTATCATCGCAAAATGCAAGGCTATGTAGTCGTTATAACAAAAAAGTTCTTGCCTAAAAACTTTCGAGTTAAATTACTCAATAACGTGTTTTTGTGACATAACACCTTTATCCACTTAGCTCTTCAATTATTCTTATTAAAATACGTGTATTTAATTTCTTGTCGGAGTTTGCAATATTTTTCAATGTAACAAAAATCGTTTTTTTTGTCAAAAACACATACATATGCATTACTGTCGCATGCGCAAATATTTTAGAAATTATTCATAATTTTATGTATAGGGGATTTAATGAAAAATCGTTATCTTCCATCCAAATCAGTCGAAATATGGTGGTGTGTAGTGAATTTAAATTAACTAACGTCATTTCCGCGAAAGCCGGAAGTTATATAGAGTGACCGTGCAGGCCAAAAAATGCTACTTCAGATTTTCTCGAATTTATTTTTTTCATCGAGAACTCACTGTATGTTGAACTATAACTTTTGGTGCTACATATAATTTTCGATTGGCACAGGAGTAACGAATAATGCGTCTTTCCTGCAGGTTTATTTGATTGAAATAGTATATTGTGTATTTAGGTGTGAAAGCAGTACATTCCCGGACGACGATGCAAATTGTTGGCCGAGGCGCTAGCCGAGGCCAACAAGCATCGAAGTTCGGGAATGTGTTTTCACACCGAAATACACATACTATTTTTTCTGAAATCACAATCAATATTATTATAAATTAAGGAATTTGTATTAATGCATAACATTTCTTCATTACAATCTAACTGCTTACTAATAAATGTAATTTTGATGTGAGTTGGTTTGTCTGCGTGTATTTATTTACTGTCAAAAATATACATAAAAAATCGTACGGGAATTTTCCATTCCCGTACGGTTTTGTTGATCGTTGCTTGGCAACGGATCTTTTCCGGTCTGTTTTCTGATAGTTTCTTAGCAATGGACTAAAATACTGGAATTGTGCATTTTTCGATCTGAAATCGCGCCGAAAATGTAGACATTGCCGATCGATTTCAGAAAAAGATCGTTAAACTGTGAATTTTTTGTTTGCTAAAAATTCCTAAGATATTTAAATATAATTTTTTACTTACTACAATTGTAACTAGCTGCACAACATTCTCCAGGTTTAATAACTGGAATACATCCTAAGAGAGGTGGAGCACAAGATAGAGGTTCACAGCGAAGGAGACCCTTCATACAGTAGCAATTATCACAAACAGAGTGGCCTACACCAAGTACTTTTCCGCCTTCAAGATGGTATACTCCATCTACCAGACAACCATCTGAAAAATAGTTAAAGGGAAATCAAGAATAATATCTAGTAGGTCTAATTCTAAGTATAGGGCTTCCATAAATGATCACAGGACTCTTGACCTGTAAGCTCTTTTTAAGTTGGGATTTTATCATGTTTTAGCCTTCCATAGTAGGGATATTTTAGTTCGTATGTATCAGATCGCATTTTCAGTTATCTTAGCATAGTTTTATTTTTAACCCCAGACCCAAAAAGAGGTGTTATAAGTGTTATAAGTTTGACGCGTACGTTTGTATGTCTGTCTGTCTGTGGCTTCATATCTCTTCAACGGGTGATGCGATTTTGATGCACTTTTTTTTTTATTCGCTAATAGGAAACGTGAGCTGCGTTTAGACTGTCGTGAGACAGGTTAGTTTTATTGATGACTCGTCGTTGTGATAGTAACCTGCTCAGTACGAGAGGAACTGCTGGTTCAGACATTTGGTTCACGCTCGAGCGTGCCGTGGCACTGTGGGGAAATTCCGTATTTTACTATTCAAAAATCTCTAGAGACCTTAATATCCATCAGTTCGGGATATATATTTTTTTAAATTAAAGGTAATTAAATTCCCTACACATCTGTCGAGGCAAATTTTCAAAAGAAATAACTTGAATGTTATACATAAAATATTTTTTGTGTTAATTTTATCTTCTTAACAGCTGTCAGCTGTCAAATTATGTATTTGGCGGTTTGATTTTACTACTATATATTTCATGTACTGTGTAGACAAAAAAAAATAATTTTCATATGAATGATATTAGTTCGTTATTTAAATTTTTAATATTTTTTTTTACTGCTTTTTGGCAGTTTAAGTATTATGTCTATCCACATGACAAATATTAACTTAAATTTTAAATTTACGCAATTTTGCATTTTCATTAAATATTATTAAATACGATCAGTTTTATTACCAAAACGAGTAGTAGTTGCTCGAGCTATTTGATTAATATTTTGTTCGAACGCGAAACTTTAAAGGATGTTACTGAGGTTAGTTACACAGTCAATATGCTTTTTATTTTTACCTACGATCACTACTGTAAATAGTAAAAAACATACTACCTGCGATCTATGTAAGTTGAATTTTACATATCGTAAACAAAACGCACTGTAAACAAATCGCACGGTAAACAAAACGCACGGGACACGCAAATATAGGTGGCTGTTCACTGACGCGGGGTTTAGAAAAACAAATACGCCTACGTAATTTTCAAACACTGTCAAAACTGACATAATATTTGTTGAATAATATTGTTGACTAGTAAACTAAATTCAGATTTTACTAAATAAATAAATAAATATGATCGTAGGTAAAGTATAGTACATAATTCGAGTTGTAAAACAATTACGCACTCATGGAAATACGCACTCGCCGCTACGCGGCATCGTGCGTAACTTTTCCATTCGTGCGTAATATGCTTCTTACAATACTCATTACGTAATATATTATTAATGTTTCATAATAGTCCTACTAAATATAGTCATTTTATACTAAAGTAAAATTGTTAGGTAAAGTTTGTTCAAACGTGAGAGATCTTCCGTACGTTACAGTTCTGGTATTTTATGCATTTTCATATTTTTTTGTGTTTTATTAAAAACTTTAGTAACATTTTCTTCTAAAATTTTAACAAAACATAGCTTATATAGAACAACACACCTCTCATGGCTCAATTTTAATAAGCGTATTCTCCCATGCTATTTTACACATTTGAAATAAATTTTATGTGTAACAAAGGTTATAGTGTTTAATAGGTAGATATTCAGCAACTTCCGATTGCAACTTCTTTACGTAATTTGTTTGAACCTGAAAGATCCATTGTATATTGCAGTAACGTTTAAACGTTTTGCTCTAAATTTGTAATAAATCAGTTCATATGAAACATGACGTGACGCCTCTGACAATCACCCTGTAGGACGGGTATGACCCAATTTCAATAGGGAGTATTCTACCATGCTATTTTATATATGTTCTAAATATGAAATAGAAATTTTAGCAGAAATTATCAGCTATAATGTCCCAGTGGCGTTGATAATACGAAATAATTTTATCACAGTTTCCGAAAGCACGTTGCTTGGTAATATCCCGGCGCCGTAGGCGGGGACATTGTGCCATTGTGACATTGTCCAAAAATATATTATTGAATTGTCAAACTGGATGACATAAGTGATAATTGTCCTAGGGAGATTTTCACTTGTAATCTCCCAAGTGCTTGAATTATTGCTGGAAATTTTTTGAGTACGTGAATTTTCTTAAAAAATTCATGTACGAGAAAAATTTCCTGCAATTAATTCATGCACACGGGGCCTACATAAATTAAATAAATACTAATTTAATACCATAACACTAGATATCTATATAGTTGTAACAAGAAAGGTATCTACATATATGCAATGTTAAAAAAAATATTTCCACCCATTTTAGTTTCAAAAAACTACTATATATATTCACTGAAATGTTTGATATTACATTTTCTTCAATAAAATGGGTGGAATTTGTTTTTCTTATATTTTCTAATGTTACAACAGTTTGGGTGAACCGGAATACCTATATTCGTATAATAGATAAATCAATATCTTTTTCACCCATTTTAGTTTCAAAAAATTACTGAAAACTCTTTAAGACAACTCTATTTCTGTGTTATGAAATAAGTTTTGTTCACTAAACTAGGTGGAACATTGTTTTTTTTAGTTTATTTTCATGTTCTATGCACATGGTATAGCTAAGTTTCAGCATATTATAACTTAATAGTCTAAGAACTGGGTACAAAATTTCGATATGACTCGGGTCATGAAAAGTTTCCGTAACAATAGTCGTACACTAAGCCTGATTTGGGAACTTGCTGACAGCTCGAGCGGGGAGGGGCACGGGTGAGAGCGGTGAAAGTTGACTTTTCTTTTTTAACAAAAATCATCGCGGTTACGCTTAATAATTTATAGAATAAGACATCGTGAATTACGTAATCGAAATGTGAAGTTGCTGACAGGTAGGTGAGGGATATGTAAGTTGCTGACGGGTGTCAACTTGCGAAAAATTTATAAAAACAAAATTACTGCTCAATAGTTCAAGTGGCAGTCGACGAGTGCAGACCTCCAGTGTGCAGTTGAAGACAGTGCGAAGCGAACTAGCGAAGTGGAAGCCCCACAGAGAGTGCAAGAGGAGAAATATCAGTCGTCTTTATTAAGACGCTGATATATAAAAGATAAATAAAGTCCCCCGCCTGGGGACACTGTGTTTTTACCTTCCCGATTCCTTCCCATTTTTCTTTTTTAGGTAAACAAGAGGACGACATGCCGAGGAAGAAAAACTCGGACAAAAGCATGGATATGGAGACGGACGACTCGTCTAGAGCGTCAACCCCAGCGAGGTCACAAGCAGACGACAGAGATGTAATAAAATCGAGGCTCGAGGAAGAAAACAGGATGTTACGGGCCCAGATAGCGAATCTTCAGCTAGAGCTAGAACATCTCACCATACAGATGCTAAATCAAAGCAAGCAGGCGGAACTGCAGATAGAAGAAGGACGCAAACAGCACGAAGAGCTAATGTCACTCCTCCGGGCCTGCAACAACACCATGAAGGCCCCTGAGATGAAAGAAGCCCTGAAAAGAAAGACCGTCCCTGACAGTGACGATGAGGCACCCCCCACAACAAAAAAGACGCCAACCCCCAGCCAGGATAAACCATCCACCAGCCAGGATGACAGTGCGACGGCCATGGACGCCGAGGCCCCCGAAAACCCCCGGATGCCCCCTGTCGTACTGAGAAACAAAGAATCCTGGACGGAAGTAACCCACAGGATCCACAACGCTAGGATAGGCTTCAACAAAGCCAAGGTGGTTAGGGAGGGCATCGCCATAGAACCCGCTTCCAAGGAGGACCACAAAAAGCTGACCACGTTGTTCCAGCAGGAACAACGTGAATATCACACTTACGCCCTGCCCGAAGAGAGGATGCTGAGAGCAGTAATCCGGGGCATCCCCACTGGCGTAAGCACCGAAGAAGTAAAAGCAGACCTAGAACGACAAGGATTCTCACCAATATCAGTCCAGAGGATGTCATCTCGGAGGACAAAGCAAGAAATACCCCTCATGCTGGTCCTGGTCCCCCCGGCCCAGGCAAACATCCTGGCAGTAAACCGCTGCTGTTACCTTGTGGTCAAGACGGAGAAACAGCGAGCCAAGCAGACCATATCGCAGTGCCACAGATGTCAAAGTTTCGGCCATGCACAAGGAAGGTGCACTGCACAGCCGAGATGTGTCAAATGTGGAGAGGCCCACCGCTCCTCTGACTGTCAAAAGACCAAGGACACGCCAGCCAAATGTGCAAATTGCCAGGGTGCCCACCCAGCAAGTTACCGAGGATGCCCCAGATGCCCCAAAAAGACTGCCCAGACACCTGCCCCCCGGAAGCAAACAGCTCCCAACGCAGCCACCAGAAGGACGACCCCCGGGCTTAGCTACGCCAGGGCAGCCCAGGGACCCGCAGGGAAGCCCACCAACCCTGCCCAACCCCCACAGACGTCCCCAGAGGCCGGCCAACTCGCTGCTGTTATGGCCCAAATGCAGCAGATGTGCACCATGATGGGGGCCCTGTTTGCAAGCCTGCCCCACCTCACCCCCCAGTGACGCCACCCGGACCACCCCGTCGACGGAGAAGCCACCCGAAGAGACATGACGATACCCGACACCTCACCCACGACCCTGCGGGTACCGGACAACACACCGTCCAGTACCCGTAGTCCCCCTGGCTCCGGGCAGACCAAAAATGCTACCAATAGCATTTAGGTCTGCCCTTCCTCGAGCTACACAGCTCATCCTTACCTTACCGATGATCCGGATGACAGGATGTCATTTGGCATCCTGTGTATCGGCAGTCTCTCCTGCCAAAACTTCCAACACACCTAACAGACAGATGACTACCCCCCGGGGGGCAAACAAGCTGGCGAAGAAAAGAAAACGAAGACAGAAGAACGCCAGAAGAGGCCTTAGCCAGCAAGGTCCAACGAGCCAGGACCCAGGGAGGTGGACCGAAATCGTCTGCACCGCTCACATTTGTGAGTGGGGCCGACGTAAAGTAAGTTCGCCCGCCCTGCACGAGGCTGGTCCCCGGTCTACAGCGATGTACTGGGGTAAAGGGCAATAGTCCTGCCCGGCCCCAGACATCCGAGACCGACATCTTTAGCCAAGAATATTGGCGCGAAAATTACTGCGGTTATAATACAGCGGTGGTAGCATAAAACATGGAGTTTAGTCCGAATAAGTGCGGGAGTTTTGAAACTTTTTGAATTTGTAGATTTTGATGCCCTGAATGAATTAAAAAAAAAATACAAAATGCGATCTCAGCCGCCGGCGCCGTCGTATTGAAAAAATGGTGCACAAAAACGTTTCTTTGAAATATCTCGCTTCGGGTGCCCCATACGGCAAAAAATGTTCTTATGAAAATAAAAGAGCATTAAATTTTCTATACAATATGTCCTATACATTTTTTCGTTAAACTGAACAGTTTCGGTGCAGCAGCCGAAGTCAAGCATTCTTAACAATATTATGATTTTGTTGTAATTTCTCAATTTAGTGCGACTTTTATGAAGGAGTATTTTTATTTTGAGAAAAAAATTTGTTTTCATACCTGAAAATCTTCAAATATAGTTAATTTTACTTGTCTGCTACGAATAGCTCAATGTTCAATACTTGTTTCCACACTACCTTGAGGTAGAGTATATGGCGCGTTGTTTTTTACATGGTTGTTCACTATTCTAATCCAAAAATGTTGGGTTGGGAATGGGGCTGGAAACAGAGCAAACCTGGGCTTACACCAGTAAAAATGCTGAAAGATTCTGCTTCTGAAAAGCTACTTAAATTTCTTTCCTGTAAATAGTCCAGTCAACGGGTTTGAGTGTTAATGAATTAATTTTGATGAGACCTTGTGCAATGTGTTATAATGTTAATAAAAAAGTTGAAAAAAAAATTAGAGTAGGAAATAATCGGAAGGAAACATCCCTTTTATCACCGGTTCCGTAACTTGTAGAATTGAGTCAAAAATAAAAATAAAAACAATATATTTACCTTTTTTTTTTGGCCCAAAATAAGATGTTATTATTCTTGTGAATTTTTGAAAATTTAATATATAATTTAAAAATTATATTGAACTTTTAAAAATGGTACAACTATATAGGTTTTATATATTTTTTTTGTAATAATATATATAAATCACGCTCATTTTTCGAATTTTCATGTATTTTTTAAAGTGTAAAAAATGTAGTACATTATTTATCGTAAAAACTGCCTGTAACTCGGAAAATTAGCAAGTTACAAAAAAATTCCAAGAGACAAAGAATGCCTCAATGAATATGTCTTTTAAATTTTTAAATTACATGTTTTTAAAGCGCTACAATTTCAAAGAAAGATGTAGTTTTTCATGTTTTTCCGGATAAACTCGATGAAAACGCTCTTTCCAGAAAAGTTGCAAATAAAAAAGTCTTTTATTTCGATGATACATTCACCTGAATTTTGTCAGATTTTTTTTAACTTTTACATTTCCTCTCCCCCACTTTTAGGAATTCTAGAGTGGCCATATTTAGAAAAATATGCATTTTTCTAAAAAGTTCACAAGAGTAAAAACATATTTTGGGCCAAAAATGGTAAATATATTGTTTTTTTCTTCATTCTACAAGTTACGGAACCCGTGATAAAGGGGGTGTTTTCTATCCCTTCCGATCATTTCCTACTTTAATCTTCTTTTCAACTTTTTTATTAAGGTTATTACAAACATATTGCACAAGGTTTCATCAACATCCATTCATTAGGATTTTGGTCATTTTAGCGCTCTATTGATCGGACAGATTGGACTAAAATGCAAGAAAGGGTGCAGTGTAGCATGTGGTTGTAGAAAAGCAGGGTTAAAATGTTCTGTAATTTGCAACTTTTGTAACGGACAAAGCTGCGACAATGCACCAGCGACAGTCGACGAGCTTCATGACGACGAGGAAGTTGACTCTCCAGTCGAAACATTTTTCGCAAGAATGGAGAATAATCAATACGTAGAATCAGTGAACAGCGCAACGAAAGCAATTTCCGAAGAACGTATTGTTGAAGACTACAACGAACCTGGACCTTCGACATCGCACCTAAAACGCCTCAAAAACCAGGCTAGTCGTGGATTATAGGGGACAATCACGTAAATAAAAACGCGCCATATACTCTACCTCAAGGTGGTGTGGAAACGAGTATTCAACATTGAGCTATGCGTAGCAGACAAGTAACAACTATATTTGAAGATTTTCAGGTATGAAAACAAATACTCCTTCATAAAAGTCGCACTAAATTGAGAAATTACAAAAAATCATTTTGTCAAAAATTCTTGACTACGATCGGCTGCTGCACTGAAACTATTCAGTTTAAAGAAAAATTATAAAGGACATATTTTGTAGAAAATTTAATGCTCTTTTCTTGTCATATGAACATTTTTTTTCTGTATGAGGCACCCGAAGCGAAATATTTCAAAGAAACTGTTCTTATGCGCCATTTTTTCAATATGGCGGCGCCGGCGGCCGAGATCACATTTTGCATTTTTTCTTATTTCATTCAGGGCATCGAAATCTACAAATTCTAAAAGTTTCAAAACTCCCATTTATTCGGACTAAACTCCACGTCTTATGCTCTCACCGTTGTATTATAGCCGCAATAATTTTTTTTTTATAAATTTTTGGCAAGTTGACACCCGTCAGCAACCTACTTATCCCTTGCTTACCTATCGGTAACTTTACATTTCGATTACGTAATTCACAATGTCTTATTCTATAAATCATTAAGCGTGAAGAACTTTGTGAGGTTAAAAAAAAAGCCACCCAAAATTGAAATATTTATCATACCTGATTGAAAAGTGTAATATGGACGAAAATCAAAATGAGAAGTTATTCAGTGCAGTACAGAGAACGCTAATGGAAGTTTGAACTAAGTTTTTACGAACCAGAAAAGATAAGTTAAATAAAATTGTTTCAAAATTTTATATTTACGTAGTCAAGCATAGACATTTAATGTATATAAATTCTTCACCGATGTATTTACCATTGAAACTCGAAGAGTTTTTAAATGATTGTCAAACACATTTGAAATATTCAGTATCATAATTAAACATGAAATATAATGTTGTTTCACGAGCTCAATGATCTTTTTATAATTATCTCATTTAAATATGACAAATAAAATTCCATTTTTATGTAAAAGCAAATGTCAAATATGATATGTCAATAATTTGACAGAAAAATTTCCACTTATTAATTTCGTTCAGGATACCCTGGAGGATGAAAATTTCTGGAAATTTTTTGGGTTACTATGGTAACGAAACCAAGAACAAACTTCTGATTGACTAAAAAAGTGACGTGTGAAATTTTCAGTGTAATGTCGTGATTGGTTGTTTCCGCACACGTAATTAGAAATGGGCGAATTTAATAGGATTTCTATTTGTACGCCAGAGCAAGATGCCTTCGTTTTGATGGTTTATTTTCGCAACGAACGTGGATCAGACTTTATTTATTATAATCGTACACTGAACAATTTTTAGACGAATTTCTTGACGCAAAATTAATATACCATACGACACATTTTCAAATTGTAAACATGTAGTCGTTAAACGTTTCACAATAAAAAATCAACCGGTAGGCCAACTGTTTTAGCTGAGGTGGTTCTGAACGACGCGATATTCGGCAAAGAACTAATTAAAGCAAGACAAAATCCAAATAAAAGTTGTCCACTCGAACAGATAATTTTACTCAATTTTTTTAATGACTGAATACATTATCCATATTTAAATTTAAGAAAATTTCTTGAAAATCTAAATTATAAGTTTCGTCTATACCAAGCAAAGATTATTTAAAACAACTATTAATACCTAGAATTTTTACTTATATATGAAGCCCAAATAAAACAAAAAAATGTAGAAAACTGGGACTTAGTTCTTTTAAAATGTCATTAATATAAAAGACAAATCAACGGATTTTAATTTTTTAAAGAACTTGTAAATGCTTTCTGAAACAACCGATAAAGCATTTAAAAAACATCATTTATACTCATAAATATTGAACAATCATTTTTTTGTGATGAAATTGCTGGTCTTTAATTGTTTCGACTTTTAATTTTATTTGTTTGGTTTAATTTTCTCCTGCATATTCTTTATATAACCACGCCATAGTATGCGCACTTTTGGCATTTTGCGAATTGTTCTCTGGTCCAAATGTCTTTATAATTCCTGGAACAATTCACGCAGGTATAAGTGCATGCTCTCAGTTTCATTACTTTTTCTATGGTACTCTTGCAGATATGTACGTATACTCGGTGAATCAGAAAAATAGAAGACTTTATCAGCGGTAATTATTTATTTATGGGATGAGCCCTTTCCATATTAGCAGTGTTATTAGCTTTTGTTTCACCTGCAAATTGATAATTTGAACTCTTCGAGGAAAACGAATATAAAACGATGTGGATGAAGAAATAACTCGATTGAGCTCTGAAAGTTTTTCTCAACAGACTAAAATTTCTGTCGAAAACCATATAGTATGGTCAATAAATCCATAAAAATTGCAAAACCTCGGAATTCTTGTCCAGTGAATGAATTGACCTGAATCCTTCTATAATGTCTTTTAAAGACTATGTATAACGATGATAAAAAACGAAGAATATCGGCTTTTGCCCTGAAGTGGTTGAAATCACTCCTAAATGCAAGAAAATTAGTACTACGTATAATATTGAGAATTAGAAGTAATAGAAATGGGAGAAGAACTACAGTAATTAACATATATATATTTAGTTTATAGATTAAATCAAATTAAAAAATGATATTTATTGAAAAGAAATATTTATTAACTATTTTTTTTACATAATATAATTGTCTTTCCATATAACCTGCTTCTTTTGCAACCGTAACCCGATCCGATCCGAAATTATCTGAGGGTATTACTTGACTCATAGTAACTGATATTAAAGAATTTTAATCACGCTTCCAACCTCAGTTTTCTGCTGAAAACTGTTTCGCACTCATAATTGCAGCTAGGAGTAAACCCTTTTTATGTGCTCTGATTCTCTGATAATGCGTCATGTGTGAGAACAATGAAATTAGCTGCACACAAAGATTTTTAGCTGAAGTTTTAATGAAAGGCTTGTATCTTAATGCGTTTAAGGATTTCGTATTTTTTGGCCCAGCATATTAAAGCAATAGTGTACGTAACTCTTACTTCAAATAACTTTGTTACGTTTTGATTTTCTTTTCGAAATATTTGAGATTTAAATATGTTTGACTAAAAGTTCAAGGGCCACAATTTCGAAACTACTGAAATAGCAGAAAGGAAATAAATTATTCATTGCTTCATAAGTTTTATTCTTGTATTATGTATTTTTTCGTTTAATGCAATAGTTTTTGAGCTATTTACAAAAAAGGATTTTTCTCCAGGATTTTTTTTTAATTTAAAGTAACCTATATTACAAAATAAGTGCTTTAAAAATACAACAAAATTAGAGCATATTACTACTAGTGTATATTGCATATTGTAATACTGCGTGCAAAAACCAATATGATTTTCTAACATTTTCATCCTACGTCCAATCAGCAGGACCGTTATTTTCTTTAAATAAATTCTAAAGCACACATTATTTTTTACATAATTTCGTTATCTGAAAGTTACAGGGACAAACTTTTTCGCTAAATGTAATATTTCTTAAGTTATTTACGAAAAACCAACTTGAGGCACCAATTTTTCGATGCTATCTATAATCCGAATGTTCCAATCGTTATAACTTGTTAAGTATAATTTTTTATGAAAAAAATGGATACCGACCTTTTTTCATAATGTTTGATTCTCTATCAGTGGTTAATTTTTATTTTTTTGTCCACCCCTGCAGAAGTGATGGAAACCATCCCCAAATAAACATTGGGAGCTCTTTTAATACCATTTTACATAATCTTAAAAAAACAGTACAGAGGGAACCATGAAAATCCATACACTGGATGAGAATTGAGAGGTAAAAGGTTTCATTGACGCTACTAATAAGTTTCATGGTCATGGCGGCTAAATTGGTTTCTTGTGAATGATGATATTTTTATATTGGATGTGAATTTTGGAAAAGATTATACTAAATCAAAGTCATTTTACCTCGAAGAATTAATGGTTTTTTTAATTTGTGCTATAAGGAATACCTAAAATTAACGAAGTCGAAATCGACAGTGATTTTCACGTGATGTTTGAATAATGGTGTGATTTAGATATCAGCGTCATCTCGGGTGATATTTGGGTTCAATTAAATTACGACCAAATAATCACGGCGCGTCGTTTCGTAATTCTTCAATTTAATCGTTTAATCCGTATATTTGATAATGAAAGTATAAATTGCATTGCAAATGAGGTGCTTTGTTGAGTTTTTTTCTTTTAAAAGCTAAACATTAAATTTTTATTGCGTTATATCATGCCAAATTTAAATAGCATTTGTATAAAATATCCAGTACCTCTAGCTTCAAGTTCTTTCGGACTCTCAGTGGTGGTACTACTGGTTGTCGTTGATTGTGATAAATGTGGCGAGGTACAATTGTAGTGGATGGGACAGCAGTTTGTTGGAGCATACATAGGAGTACAACCTTCTATGGGCAAAAGGCACTTCGGTTTAACACAAATTTGTTTTCCTCCTAAACAGTAGCAATATTCGCAAAAGGATGAGGAGTGCATTGCCGAACCAGGACCGTAGATACTGCCATTGGCGATGCAAGCTGAAACACATTAAAAATTAGGATATTGTGTTTTCAATTATTTTTTCTGTTTAAGTCAAGTTTAAGTCAATTTTATTTTTGAATAAAATTTATGTTGTGGTTTATTTCAGTTAGCAGAATCAGTTCATATACAGAATGTTTTCATTTCAATACTGGCCAACTAAAATAACTTTGGATGTAAATAACATCAACTCGCTTCATTATAGGTAGCTATTTAATAACATATGGTGGAACTCATTGTTGAAGAATGTTTTTCAGATTCCAGGTTTAAGAATTGCATCATAAACAGGACCATCAAATCAAGTCTGGTTTTTTGTAGTTCTTCATTCGACCATTTTCTGATGATGGTGGATATGACTGGTTCTGGCAGCTGAAAAAAGCGCTAAGGTCCCAAATAGTTGGATTAATTCCTTATAGCTTTAAGTTTGCCGGAAGCGTTCGATAGTTTAGAGGATTTGCAATTGAACGATGGAAAAGTGTTCTCTTTAATTACATGAAGAAAGATAAAAGTAAAGTATTTCAAAACTGCGCAAAAGAAACTGAAGGGAAGCTTCACACATTTGAAATGGTAATCATATTTGAAGTGGTAATCATGTGCGATTGAACGAACTTTGTTAGGATTACAAAAAAAAAAATAAATGTATATTCTCTATAGAAAATGTTCTCTTATTTATTTTTTATAATGGCAATATTCTCCATGTAATGACAAGACAAAAGTGCACAAAAGAAACTGATGGGAAGCTCCACACATTTAGAGTGGTAATCATATTTCAAACCTTTTACTGTGCGATTGAACGAAAATTGTTACGACTACAAAAAAGAATTAAATGTATATTCTCTATAGAAAATGTTCTCTTATTTATTTTTTATAACAATATTCTCCATATAATGAGCGATTTAAGAGATAAATTGCAAAGAATCATTTTCGACAGTCGTTTTAAAAGATGTCGGACGTAGTGAACTTTTTCACATTGAAACTATAAATTTTTATATTTTTCACAAAAGACTACACCAATGTGCCAACTTACATGTTAGTATCAAAAAGTGAACTATTGATATGCTTAGCAATTCCACTACGTTTAATCGTACAGAAAATCATTTTATTAAATGTTGAAGACGAAAGGGTAGCGAAAAGAGAAATTATCTTTATTTAAAGATAAAATGCATACTCTCGAAGAACTGCTGGAATTTTTGTAAATGCCGGCCATGGTAAAAAAGTAGACCACTATATATGATCGATTTAGTTCGAAAATTTGAAGAAATTGGTTTAATAGATAAATCATGAACCAGGAGTTCTGAGCGAAATATCATAGGTCTAAATTCTTAGTAATTTTTCTATGAATCCAAACACTTCTATCCCCTAGGTAGCTAAGTTACCACTTTTTTCTCATAAATTCATCAACAGTTTAGTGAAAATTATTGTAATAGAGGGTTTCAATTTTGTGAAGAAATGATTAAAAAAATCAAAGATGATTCAAATTGGTTAGAAAATATTCGTTTCAGTGGTGAATTTTTTTAAATGAGTTTGTCAAGAAACCTAATTGTACATACTGAGACAATGAAAATGTATGTTATGTACTGTTTATGTATTTTAGGAGAACCATACTCCATTTATAAAGGAGATACAGTTTCCCGTGAAGATCAAACTGCGGGTTGGTATTCTAAGTGACGAAAAAATCATAGGTATTTTTATTTAACAAAACTTGGCTGTGCAGCTGTATTTAGAACTATTAGAGGATGAGGTAGGCTCACTTATCACCCAATCGCTGGAGTACCAGATTGATTAAGTGGAAAACGCGATTCTCGAGAATCACAATTTATATTTCTAACAAGACGAAAATCCTCCTTGTTATGATATTCCTATGAGATCATGGTTCGCTGAAACATTTCTTGAAAAATGGATTGGATACAAAGGTGCTCAAAAATGACCAGCAAAATCAGCGGATTTAACGCCGCTTATTTTTTTTTCTTTATTTAAAAACTCATGTTTACAAGAAAATATTCGCGACCTTTGAAGATGAGATATAGGTATAGAGATTTAGTAAAGTAGTAGCAGTAGTAGTAGTTAGTATTTTGAAAAAGTCCGGCGAAAATTCGAAAATGGGCTTTATTACTATTCGGTAAACATTGGAGGATATTTTGAACATTTAATTAAATGATTTTTCTGTCAGACAATATGGTGAGGTTCATCAAATCGATAATTTTCTTTAAAATCTCCACTTTTTGTTTTATTAAAAGATAACACAGGCACACAAAATAAAAAAAAGTCCAAACAAAGAGGGTAGACCTCACTACCCCCATGTATTTTGGGACGCTGAAACCGAATAATATGACAATAAAAAAAGGTTTTGATCATCCAATTTTCCCCTAGCACCACCTCTTTACAACCTTCCTGAAATTCCACTTGTTCTAAACATTTGAAAAGTAGGTTTTTTGGTGCGCTGAAATTGAATATGACCATAAAAACTGATTTCAATTACCCAATCATCCCCTGGCACCCCCACAAAATCCCCCAGGGGGGTTAAAATTTCAATTCTTATGAAAATTGAAAATGTATGTATATTCTTAAGTATTGTGGTGCGGTGAAACCGAATATAACGATAAAAAATGATTTTAACCACCCAGTCGTTCCCTAGCATCCCCTTACATTTTTTGTCGTCATATTCAGTTTCAGCTCACCAAAAAACCTAAAAATAAACATACTTTTTAAATATTTAGAACAAGTGGAATTTCAACCCCCCCCTGGGGCTTGTAGGGGGTGCTAGGGGGTGACTGGGGACCTGCTTTAAAAATTTTTGGAGCAAATGGAATTTCAATCCCCCAGGAGGGTGGTAAGGGGGTGCTAGGGCAAAATTGGATAATTAAAACCTTTTTTTATTGTCATATTCGGTTTCAGCGTCCTAAAATACGTAGGTGTGGAGGTTTCGACTTTTTCTAAATTTTGTGTGCCTGTGTAATTTTAGATATATCTATCTATAAGAATTTCTGCTATGTTAAAAAAATGCAACTTTTCCCTTACATCCACTAATCCGGACCCTATCTCACGGATTTTTTTTGTTAGCGCAGCCGTAGATTCTGCTAGAATGTTTTTAAGGACCTTTGTTAAAACTGTATACGTATATGTAAGTCAAGAGCTTCAACAGAAATACAGGTTATCTTTTTAATCGTAAATGTATAGAGAAAGAAATTTTTAGTTCTACAACATATGCTCTACACTTCTTAGTTTTCGAGATACACGGTGTAAAATTTTGAAAAAAAGATAATTTTTAGCGATGCGTCGAATTTAAATTTGAAATTACAGACAAGGTGTACCAGGAGTATGGGATGATACTTGGGAGCGTATAGTTTTGTCAAAATAACACTAAAAGTACCTATTTTTTTCCCATTTCGCCACCCATTGGGAACATTCATCTTTGACGGTTAAACCTTGAAGTTTATTTTTTGTTTATAACTTCCTAACCACTTGTAAGGATTTTAATAAAATTTGGACAGTACAAGTATGTATCAGTAATTGAAAAATATACCTCCTTCCGTACCTTGTCTAGGAATCCAGAGATGAAATACTCTATTTTTCGTAATATATTTTAAATATAATACTACTCACCGTTTTCCAGGATCGTCCTATCGAAAGGCATGTCTAAGGCGTCGTCGCTATCCGATCGCGCTTCCAAACCATTTCCGCCTCCAGAAAATTCTGAAATAGGGCTGTAATTATTTTACATTTTGGTACAAATTCCCTGGGTCGGAGCAAGAACAGACGACTACAAAGGGCATATATAATTAATCATACTTGCCGAAGATATCCTTTATCTTGAGAAGTATTATATTCCAGAGGGAATTAAATGTTGAAACTTCAAGAAAATTTTTACAAAGAAAATAAAAATTTGCAAGTAACAATTGAGGTTTTATTAGTCCTGGTTTCTGGTAGCTATAAAACTTTGCTTAAAACAATGTTTCCTTCAGAACATTCCAAAGATAGAATAGAATAAAACGTCCTCAAGCCAAAAATGGAGAAAACTTGGAGAAAATTCATTGCAGGGTTAATTGTCCTTAGATTATAGAACACATTACAATTTTCACAAAATTTTAAATAATGGTTAAAGGCAGTGTCTTTTTAATAGGACCTTGCTAAATTTATAACCCAAAACTCAAACAAGTTAAAGTTTTTTGATGAAAGAAAAAAAAACAAAAAAAAATGTCATCGCCACCGAAGTATATTTTAGTTGATTTCACTTTTATCATCTTATATACAAACAATATTAATATTGGATTATATTTAGATAACTAAATTTCATTCAGTATGATCGAAGTTATACTTGTCCATCTTTAATGAAAATGGCTGTTAATCTCATAAATTAATAAAAATCCACATAATTCAATTGGATTTATGGATGTATATGGATATAAATCCATATTAAAATCTTATCTTGCTAATTTAATAGCAACAATGTTATTTAAGGGTACATATTACCTCACCTGCACATATTAATTCAGGACAGCATGTCCGGTACCTGTGAAGAAGTATACATCCTGAAGGCGGAGGATTGGGTAATTTGGGACACACCCTCAGATAGCATAATAAGGCACCTCTACTGCAAGTGCAATTCAGACAAGGCTCTGCTGTAGCTACTTCTTTGCCCTCTTCGTGTCTATCGTCATCGTACCAACAATCTGAAAATATAATTCATATATTAAAAATAATACTGTAGGTACTGTGAGTGTTAAGAAAAATGGAATAGCATAACAGTTAATATTTCCGAAACTGCTGAAATTATCAAAAAAATAATAGATGAAACTCTGTCAATAATTGTTTATATTTAGAAAATTAATGGATTTCTTTTTATTCGATTGTGCCACGCGAACGGAGTATGTGTTTGATAGTCTATGTATGCGTGGAGGTATGTACGATCCTTCGTTCCCTGCTAGAGCCTAAACAGCTGGACTGATTTTTATTAAACAAATTCCAAACTATTTCTTTTAATCCTCCGAGTATATATGGGTATATGAAAAATGAAAAAGAATATTTCACTAAATGTTCATTTCAAAGTCCATTATATGGGTACCAAAAGAAGCTTACATATTCCAATTTATTGAATGCGTTAAATAGCATACATAATACTTGAGTGTCTGTAAAGCCAAATGAGTTCCTAATAACAGAATTAAGGTTAGTTGAGGATACTGTTACAATTTTTACATTTGCTTCATTTTGATATTTCCATATGCGTATAAAATGATAATGTTACGTGTTTACACCCTTTTTGTAAACACCCTGTATCGTGGATCCGAAAATTATAATACCTGGGTAACACTAAACACAATTTATTAACTTACGTACTAATTTACTAATTACAACAATTAATTACTTTACTAATTTTACACTGTGCACTATACTTCAATTATCCAGTCACTTGATCACTTGGTCTCACTCTCTGACCATCTGAACTGTACATCAACCAAACTCAAACTGTCCCCACATACAGCTTGTCATTCCTTAATATATCCAGGTTATTGGTTCTGGATCTTTCTACTACATTCCAGCACATTCTACAATGCTCAAGAGGATGTCTGTAATCTTCTAGATTTTTCTATATGTCTCTAGAGAGTTGAAACACATAACACTGCCCCCTCCTTAAGCCTGAATGTCCCGATCAGGCAATTCAGGCTCTTTCACATACTTCGCGCCAGTCTGTCTAAGTGTACAATTTTCATTTTCACTTTTTACTTCTTTGTATTCGATAAACAACGTTATTGATTCGGGTGATGATGGCATACGGTCCTTCCTAAGGTGGGCGAAGCTTCGGGGATCTACATTCCTTCCGCTCTGGCCAAACCAGATCCCCCACCTTGAATCCCCCTGTACTGGCATTCCGATCATAACGAGCCTTCATTCGGTTACTAGCTTTGGTCATCTGCTCTCGGTCATTCTTCGACTATTCTCTACTTTCATTCGCAT
Organism: Rutpela maculata; assembly: GCA_936432065.2. Taxonomy (NCBI): domain Eukaryota; kingdom Metazoa; phylum Arthropoda; class Insecta; order Coleoptera; family Cerambycidae; genus Rutpela; species Rutpela maculata. The sequence continues at coordinate 179,159,553 of OW386286.2, forward strand.
AGTTGGTTACGGAAAGTGGTTCCTTATTGGCCGCACAATTCTTGCATTTGCGACATCAAGCTTCTACATCTTGTCGACTATTAACTCAATAGAATTGTTCCCGTACTTTACTCAACGTCTTGTTTACGCAAAGATGTTCGCCGGACGTTTCATTATGCGCTTCCTGGAGTACTTCTGGTACACGACACCTAGGAATCACTAGACGCATGGCAATTTGCTTCCCATCCGGGCTTTCCCATGCTCTCCTCAACAGCCCGTCTAACACTCTAAGTGAATCTCATTGCGACCACAAAACCTTCAATCCTACTCCTTTGTTTGAGACATCTTTCCATTCTGGTCGGGTTCCTTTGCTCGCAATATAGGTCCAATTTCCGCAGCACTCAGTTGCTCTTGTCTTAAAACTTCCTTTGTCCAATTCTCTGGAATCTCTTTCCTTGCGTTTACGAAGCCTGGTGATGGTAGACTACTTGGGATTATTCTCAGCTGGCAAACCTTTATTTCTTCGGGGGCATCGCTTTCTCTAGCCGGCACCGCCCCAGTGGTCTGTACCATCTCAGGGTTCCACTGACGACAATCTCGTCTAACATGGCCTAGTTTTCCGCAGCTATAACATCGAATACCCCCACTTGGCTTCCCATTGCTTGGTTGCTTGCTTTGCTTCCCTGAAGAACTCTCCAGCAGTTGCTTCACCATTTTGTGAAAGTCTCTCAGTAAAGTCTCCAGGTTCTTTTTATCTGAATGTGCCTCTTCGACTGTCACAGCATGCACTTCTGACCATGGGGTGACTTTAAAGGCAGCCTCTACTTCAAGGGCACGCACCAAAGCCTCGCTAAGACTTTGATGCCGCGATAATCTTAGAACTCGCCTGACCTCTTCGTCTCTTATCCTAAAATTTTCTAGTGCCAGGTGTGCCAGTCTCTCTATCGCAGCTTCGAATTCTTGTAAACTTTCCCCAGCTTTTTGCATCCGTAACTTTAACTGCGCCTGGTATACTTGGGTGAGGTGTTGGTCGCCATATCTCAGGTCCAATGCAGCTTCCAAAACTTTGAAGTCCCTTTGCATCTCTACTGGGATAGTCTAAAGTAACTCCGATGCTTGGCCCCTTAGTGCTAAGACTAATGCCATGGGCCTTTTCTTCATTATCCCAGTTATTTGCAGATGCAGCTGCTTCGAATTGTCTTTTGTACGTTGTCCATGAGGTTTGTCCGTCAAATGATGGAGGTTTTAATCGAGGACCTGTTGAGGTTACTAGCTGTTCTCTGTCGTTTAAGGCGTTCTACTTCTCCTTCGAACTCGCTCATCTTTTCTTCAAACTTATTTACTTTTCCTTTTACTTGACTGACTTCTGTCTTGACTTCACCTACTTTGTCTTCGACCTTGTTTATCTCTTCTTTGACTTCACTTCTAGATTTTTTTACAGTGTGTCCCATCTCAAGTGGACACACCTTCGTAGCTCAGTTATGGGTCATCCAATTTTAACCAAATTTGGATCGGTATCAAAGATCTTTAATATTTCTCTTTTGGGTAAAACAAAACTTATTTCATCAGTGCGTGCATTTTTATTAAGAAAAGAAGGGTCGATTTTTCGAGAAATCATATTAGGCAGAATTTAACACCATTTTGATTTTTGGTTTTCGAATTACGGTTCCCTTAAAATTACCTATTTTAAACATTAAATAATTAATAAATTGGTAACGAAATTTTTTTCGAACAAAAGCCATTCTTCATTTTCTTTTTAAATTAACTTTTTCTACTATCCCATATCATCGAAACTTTCAAATTTCGAAGGCCAAGAATTTTCATTGAAAAATTTTGGGTCATCAGACCTGTAAATTATTCGGGCATTAAGGGTTACCGAATTTGAAAGTATCGATGATATAGGATGGTAGAGAAAATGAATTTAAAGAGAAAATAAAGAATGGCTTTCTTTCGAAAAAAGATTCGTTACCAATTTATTGATTATTTAATGTTTAAAATAGGCAATTTTAAGTGGGCCGTAATTCTAAAACCAAAAATCAAAATTTTGTTAAATTCTGAATATAGCATGCTGATCAATAAAATTGCATTAGTTATTCAACAAAAAAATGCCTAATATGATTTCTCAAAAAATTCTTCTCCTTCTTTTCTTAATAAAAATGCACGCTACTGACTGAAATAAGTTTTGTTTCACCCAAAAGAGAAATATTAAAGATCTTTGATACCGATCCAAATTTGGTTAAAATTGGATGACCAATAACTGAGCTACGAAGGTGTGTCCACTTGAGATGGGACACACTGCATATGTCTCTAGAGAGTTGAAATACATAACAATAACTTATAGTCAAATGTCACTCCTAGATAACAGAAGTTCAGGACGTTCAAGAATTGTTTAATTTAGATGATAAGCAAAATCAAAAGTATTTTTTTCCCTATGGTAAGAGACAACTTTGTACTTAAGCATCATTTAGTGGTGAAGTATTACCGATGCACCACTCCAGAAGTTTATTTACGTTATTTTGGATTTTCTGTCATCAACGTTCTCTATAAAGTTTTAGATCATCAACATATAACAAGCGTGGTATATCTATCGAGTGAACAATATAGTTAATAAAGATAACAAACGATAGTAGACCCAGAATACAGCCCTGGGGTACACCAGAAGTGGCCGACATCTCGAAGTACTTATGACTGCAGTATTCAACATACTGTCTTAACATACGAAGATGAGATTAAACAATTGTAAGAAGTGAGGACGACAACCCCACATTGTTTAACTTATTTTAGAGAACATCATGTGGTCTATTTTGGTGAAAAATTGATGAAGAAGGTATCGACTATGATGCCCGATAAGCACAATTTGCATTGTCAAGAAGACTTAACTCCTGCTCATTGTGGTGTTCATGTGAGGTCGATTTTCACATTTAATAATGGCCAGAAATTTATGTACTAATTTTCGTTATTTTCCCAAATTTTATTGTGCATTTGAGCCTATTGATACCGTCTCTCGCCAATAGATATTAATAGAGTATAACTGGTTGCATAATAGCAATGATGGTTCACATCAGTCATTAAATAACATGATACAGGTAGTGCGTTCAGATATTCATTGAGAGAGTGCATTGCAAAAACGCCCCTTTAAAGCTTCTACAATGGCCAGTATTATTGATTAAACCTTCTTTTGGTGGGTAGATTTATGAGGGGACGGCTTTCAGAGTATATTATGATAATATTTGTGGATATAAACGAATTTAGGAAAATCTATTCTAGTTGTGGGGTACGCCGTGAAGTGGAAATTCTGAACGTACTGTGACGGAAGACAAGAACTTAACATTTTGATAGAGGACATTTTCTTGGTCATTTTTCCTTTTGCTGCTAGAAGATTGAGTCGTCTGAATACGAGTTTTAGCAATATTGTAAGTTTTGCTCCATTTATGGGATTTAGTATTCATCACGACAAGATTAATTGTATTTTCATTTGGTTTTGAGTATCGTTTTGGGGAAATGCAGCTACGGATTTCCGGATAAAGTCAATTTTCAAAGCACGTGGCGTCGTCTGAATGCAAGATTTTGGAGTGCCATTTTGACGGCAAAGGACCTCTTTCAGCGTACATCACATCTCAGGTACGTCTCTGAAAACCCACTTAAAGTTGAAATAGATTTGTAATTTAGGTTATTTATTTTATTGCTGTTTGTTCGTTTGTTAGTTGTTGCCTTGCTGAGTATGTTACAAATATTGGGATCTATTTGTTAGTTTATGGCTATTTGGATTGATACCTTATGATTTTACTTGGATCTGTTACTCGTATTCTACTTGAGCTTTTATGTGACATTCTACACTTTATGAGGGATTTCCAGCCTGACTCTGGTTTCAACTTCTAGTCCAGATTTTGGTGTCTAGATGGTGGATTATTGACTGACATCTTGTGTATGTATTGTACTGGGGATCTCGGCACGTTACCTTAGACACGTAGATGGTCTACCACCTGCGGCTGTTGTCACCTGAATTACGCTACCCTGATAGGACGGGAAAAGGTATTCAGACACTACCAAAGGTAAGCGGAATCATATTCTCTTAACGAGGGATCCGGTACATCATCTCAACGTCCACGGGACAGTAAAATAAATTTTCAAGGAATATTGGTAATATTTTGCTCGTAACGTAAATCTTAGTAACATTTTAGATTTCAGTAATATTTGGTATATTTTGTGTATCGTTACTTCACTAACTGAATAGTTTTGTCTCATTTTACAAATAGATGTCAATAATTTTAAGTAATTTTATGTTTTACCGTACCTTGGGTCACTTGTAGTTTTTTGTCACGCTTCTGGCATATGACCTTTTGTACATTTATCAAGGATTTATTATTTTGTAAGATATTTTGTGTATATTAGGTTAAGCGTGTGGGCCACACTTACTAGTGCACTTCTTAGGGTATATTGAGATACATTGTACTGCGGACCGAGTTATCGGTGACAATTGTGAAATATTTTGTACTACGTACCCTTATATTTTATTAAATGTTTAATTAGAACGACGTTGTCTTTCATATCTGACCACCTACACTACCCCAATTATCGAAGCCACCCCCAAGGACCTGATTAGTCGGCCGTGTGAGATTCCCTCCTCACTAGTGTATTGCAGAGGGGGTACCGCACGTAAAATATTAAAATTTTGTTCGGGGCACAGGGTGACTACCCTACCCTGCGTTCGAGGTTTAGCAGCCTTTGGGGCCCCCTTGTATAAGTGGGCCTAGGCCCTGTAACAAAAGATTAGATAAAAAATTGCGTGGGATGAGCGTTAAAATCTTCAGATTCAGCACAGCTCGATTTTTCTCTGCGGTTATTTAAAACTTTCAAATAGCCTTTATTATTGTTTGGCACACAGTATATTTTGAATATGTATCAAAATAATTTTCTATATAAGTGTAATATTATTTATTTCTTAAGCGAGTAGTTGGAGGGCATTTTGACTGATTAATAATAATGTATCGGTGATATTACTGTGTCCATAACCATATAATCTATTCAAAGCTAATTTTCTCGACATATCAGTCGCTATAAAATAAATTTTCAGTTCTTTTTAAGTACTAAATTATTTGTTTGGCAATAAATAAATATGATAAAATCAGAACATTTAATGTGAGAATACAATATTTTCTCACGCAAGCCTTGGCGATGTATATCTTTATCATTTTTATTTTATTTTAAATTAACGTTCATAAGCTAATATTACAATGGGCAGAGTTTCAGTTTTGAGATTTCGAAGAAAAAACGAGTAATTTTGTTGTAATATTCATGACTTACGGTACTGATAAAATCTACTTTTTAACAACAGTGAAATTATAGGTGTTTTATTGTTTTACACTGAGCTCAGGTTTGCACAAGCCGTTGAACAATTAATGGCACCGTTAAATTGAAGCAACCAGGAGATATTCCAATATGCTTCATTTAGGTTCATTTCGTAGCATGTTTTGTTTAAGTTTCTAATCGACTTTATAAAATTAATAGGAGGTTCTTATATGGGCCGTGTATGTATGTTTTTTGTGCACTGATTACTTTAGCGTAATTGAAGCGATTTCTATTAAATCTGTTGCAAAGTGTAGGGTAGGTGATAGGTGGTGGTTCCATTGTAATTTCAGTAAGGTACGTCTAGTGTAAAAATGAACAAAAATTGGAAACAAGTTTTTTACATTACCAGCATATTTTCAAATTTGGCGGATGCGCCAGTGATTTCAATTAAAAACTTAGTTTTCGATTTATGAATAATAATGGAATAGGCCCGTTCAGCATATTTTTTTTTAATTTTAGAAATCGAAAGTAGAACACTTTTTAATGCAATTTCCAAATTTTTGGGTTTTTATTCGGATATTTAAATAAATTAACAAAGCTGGTCCGCGCGAAAACGGGGCGGAGCTTCGCGTGACGTCACTTTATAGATGTTGATCAGGCGACAGTCGAGATTGAATAATAATATAAAAACTTTGGAGGAAAAATAAAATAGAATTCTAAGAAGAAAACGTTCTATGCAACTTTTCATAAAAATTGGTAGTCTTTAAGTTGCAATGACTTGAAAATTGGGATTTTAGCTTAAAAAAAAGGTATTTCAAAACAATATTCGTCAAGTAACTCGAAAAGTATTACATTGAGCGAAAACATGTTAGAGACCAATAAGAAAGCTACTAAATTGAGAATGAATTTTGTTTTTTTCTAATTTCTGGAGAGTTAATCGTTTCGGAGATCTGGAAGTATAAAAGTCGCATCCGAACGTCTATAAGACGAAGTATTTAGTTTAAATGTTAAATATCTCACGGCACTTATGTCAAAAAGCGGTAAGAACAAAAATGAAAGATTGTTAATAGGGAACTTGCGTATAATTTTAAAAATAAAAATAATACTAAAAAACATAGCGTAACGTTGTAATAAAACGTGTATTTCACAAAAAAATAAGATTTCTAATTCCACGCGATCAGTATGAAGGATCTAAATAGCGATAAAATTGAGGTGGCCCAGAACGAGCTACTACTGGCTGTGACGTCACACCCTACAATATTCGGTCGTCGCGTCGGGAAGCATCACAATCAGATGTTTACCGGTGTTACTAGACTGTGGTTGATTTGTTAGTGACTGTTCTGATATAAATATATAATTGTATTTTATAGTAGGTATCGCTTATTGTAGTTGTACAGATATTTTAAAATGACCGATCAAGGTTTTTCAAAGGACCAATCTGATAATTTGCCGAAAGTGGATATGTTTATGGTGGCATCTTTTATACAAAATAGTGAAAGTTTTTCCCTTGGAGAGGTGCGCGGGGTCAAGGCAGACAAGTATGTATTTTTTTAGCTTTTAGTAATAATTTATAAGCATAAAATAGTTATAGCTTGATCACGGAATAAACAGAAATAAGTACAAAATGCTTAGTCGTAACTAAGCATTTTTAGCAGACTTAGTTTTATGTTTGAAAGAATTGAGATATTCTAAAGCATAGAGAAATATTCTACGTTTTTTTTTCATGTGTGTAACAGGATATAAAAAAACATTAAGAGTTTGCATATTTAGTCTCTTGGCTTGCCTTATTCTCTTGGCTGTAACTAAAAGTGTTTCTTATAAATTTGGTAGTCACTTTTTTATCGAGACTTCTAAATTCAGGTCATATACATATGTTACTAGAAGGGTTAAAAATATTTATTTTCAGTTTCTTAAAATACTTTATTTGGCAATGATGAAATAAGAAAATGCTTTATATATATCTAACATTTATTTGTTTGTTGTACTATTACACAAAAAGTAAAATAATTTCAGATCCGGAAGAAAATCCTATGGGGACGCAGCTGTGAGATGGGTACAAGTTCTAAGGAAGAATAATATATGCACAGTGAAGGCCAAAGTAACACATGAACACAATGTCAGAAAAAAATAGTATACAGTAACTTGTAATATTGATGAAGAATCTGAAAATGTCGTAGATGTACAATGCCATGATTGTGCTGCTTCATCAGGTAGATACCCTTTAAAAGAATTAACAAGTTACATAATTATTCTATAATGACAGGTGGCTGCAAGCATAGCATTTCTAATGTGGCTTCACAGAAGAAGTGAGGAACCATCTCCAACTGAAGTGGCTTGTTACTGGGCAAAGAGTAAACTTTCAAAAATTGGATCTTCCATTACATTTCTAACATTAAAAGACTTTGACGCAAAGGCAGAGTTAAGTTCAGACGAGGAAAGCGAAAAACTAATACACAGACATAAACTAATTATTATTAGTATTTAATAATGTACTTACATTAAAATGATCTTCACACACATGTAGAGACTTACTGCTCTGTGAAATGTCTTTTTCATTTCTTCTACACGCTTTTACCCATTTTGATCGACGAATCTTATCATCTGGCAATATTATAAATATTTTATCTGGCACTTTCACTGTAGTATTCTTACACAACGGTACAATGCAATATTTAAAATAAGAAGTTTTTGTTTCCATTTTAAGTATATACTTCAAATTGATGGCGATGCTGGTATTTTTACGGCTGAATATGAACCATGAAATCAAGCGGTCGAGTGCTGGGATCTCCGTCGTCGCTTGTAAATTGTAGGGTGTGACGTCACGACTACTCCCACGCTTTTGAACCTGTTTCAAACGGTTCGCTCGCGCGCGAAACTTTAATAATTTATAACAAATTTATTATTGGGAATTAAGGCATCATATTTTGCATATCTTATGTTTTAGTATGGTAGAACATTTTTATGCAGTAAAAAAAATGTGCAAGTTCCCTATTAGGCTTTCAAATGGGTTTTTTTCTATTTCTATAGCATAAAAAACAAAGAAGTTATAACAGAAACAATGTACTTTTTCAATTTCTGTTTATGCAAAATGACGAGTCGGCGAAGCGCTTTGTACCGAAACCCAATCTTTAACATTGAATATCTAAGGATTGGATACATTTATGAAGCTGAAATTTTAACAGCTTATCGTGATGATCGAATTCTATTGAATACCATAAAAAGTTATCGGTAACAAGCCCATTGCATTAAAATTGGTAGTTAGGTATTTTCGGGGTAGCTGATACTGAAACTAACGTCAAAAGTTAAAAGTTCAAAATTACGATTCCAATACTGTGAAATTTTTGCAGATTTGTATGAAATTTGGTATGTGGAAATTTCAAGATTATCTGATAACGAGGCCGATGTTAAAGCTTATATATTAAAAATGACATATATTTTATTTTGCTACGTAGAAGTTAAATAAGAGACCGGTAAAAAGTGTGAAAAAAAACGAAAAAAAAAAAATTAATAGCCTTCAAATAAAAATCACTAAAAATTATTAAATAAAAGTTTACCGTCACAGTGGCAAATTATTTAAAAAAGCTGACCAAAACCTAAATAACAAAAGTTGTAGTCATCCAAATGACAAGTCACCTAATGAATAGACGGACTATGTGGCCTCCCTGCTCTCTAGTCCAACCATCTCCACGACTAATAAAGTGACTGTATTATCATTATCAGTTGAAAGTTTTAATTGTTTTGATACGAATGATGTAGAAATTTGAATCTCGATTTTTACTCATTTTTCCAGGGTGTTGTTTTTTTATGAGGTTTAATGTTTCATTTTATTATGGATTCGGTTTCGGGAAGTATGTAATGTTCCATTTATATAAAAACATTTGCACATTTTTTGTTAATTATCGAGAAATAATTTTTGAAATATAGGGATAAAAAGTTCATCCCAATCAAGTAGAGTTTTTTATATGTCAGTATAAAATGGGATCTTAACTTTGAGACTATAGCTAAATTATTTACTAATTACCGCCAAAATACTCGAATATTTGCTGAGATCATGGAAGCGGAACACTAAATAAAGCGTATATGTTATCTATTGCTGGCTTTATCAAATGAATACTCTTAGACCGGCAGTTGGTGACAGATTTTTGGTTGTGCTTTTACTCAGTATGCCTTTCGGAGGGCATTAAAATGCGTATATATTATGACGACCAGGTATGAATCAGAGAGTCATCCTGGGTTCTTCACAAGAAAAAGTGAGTTTTCATTTGTTCTCAAATTGTGCGTTTTGGTATGATTTTTGTCAGACTTCCATGCATTTTAAAAAGAAGTTCAAAGTAAAAAATTCCTCAGAAAACCATCGGCATACCGTTAGCGTGGGTCCAAAGGGCTGTTACGGTCACCCTTTTAGTCTAAAAGTAGCCCGCTTTTGTCTAATTTATGTCTACCAGGAACGAAATTTCTAAATTTAAAAACAACTAAAAAATTGGGGGCGTACATTAACTCGTGGCCATCCGGTATAGTGTGTCTCCCAGATTCGACTGAACTTTACGTAGAGTTAGGTCACATATCAATTTTAGTTTAAAATGTTATTGAGGTATTTGTACTCTCTAAGACTTATGAAACCAATAAATCTTACATACATCACCATCCACGCATCTTTTTTATAAACATTTTTTACTTTTATTTAGATCGAAAATAAAATATCTCTGGTCATATATTAATTAAAAAAAAAACAATAAACTCTCTAGAAATATGGAATATAATGTAATGTAAATCTAGAAGTCCCCAATACATGGTTGATCCTTTCGCAGGCTATTTTGAATCCTCTTAATCCGTATGCGAGAAGGAAATTTGTAATAATACCACTACCAAAGTATACTTTCACAATTTCACAACCGAAAATATTGTTAACAAGATTAGGTTACTTGGCGTTCACAAAAGAGCTGGTACAGACGGCATCCCACCGTTTACTAGTGAAATATTTTTGTCGAACTCCTCTATACGTTTCCTTAAATATTTAAGGAATAAAAAACCAGACTGCAACCAACAGCTATTCCCCGGACTGCTGCCCCGCCGAGCGCTGAATTACTAATTACAAGCCTGGCCGCGTTAGGTGCAATAACTGTTTATTGCCACAAAACGCTAAATTTTCGATTGTAATGAACACCAGCCGAAAGGCGTATTCCTACACAAAGGAGCTCTCGTGAAAGCCACTCCACACCACTCGCAGTGGAAGGTAGGTCTGAGATGGCTGAAACGAGGCACTTGTTCATTCTTGGTACATGACTAGATTTGTAAAATCACGACATGCAACAAAAATGGCAGGCTCCATCTAGCGGCTGATCTCCATTACAATCGAAACGGCAGTAGCCCTGACATGGCCACCTACTGTCCCACCGTTGTTTTCAAAAATTGCAGTGATGCACTCGTTGACACTTAACGTATGGTTTTCCAGTAATCATTCAGTCTCTAATCATAGAGGTATCAGTTGTCCAGTATACTTAGATTATTTGAAACACTGATTACTGATGAACTATTTATGATTTTCAAAATATATTATTTAGGAAAAACACGGTTTTTTAGGTCGCTCCACATCCATAAATCTAGGCATCTCTCAAAAATTTTTGGTTACTAACATTCAGGAAATTTTACAAGTAATATACCCTGACCTATCAAAAGCTTTCGAGAATGTTTGTATTCTCTGCCCCTTAACACATTAAAAGAACCCATCACATATGCACATCAGCTCTTATCTAGGTAGCAGATATCAGTGTGTTAAAGTTAATGATAAAGTGTCCCACAAAGTTATGATCAGTTCTGATGTTCCTCAAGGGTCGATATCGGACCCATTATATTTTTGTACGTGAACGATGTAATACGAAACTTTTTTATTTTACGCTAATGATCACAAGTTTTATGCTGCAATACAAACCTATAAAAACTATCTAAAAATCACAAGTAGATTTAATAACCTTGCTTCTTTTTTGTAGAGATTATTATTATCTAAAATTAAATATTGGCAAATGTGAAACTTTGCGCTGTTACAAAAATCGATATGCTATTACTTTTAATTATACTATTAATAGAGTTACTCTAAGATCTATCTCAAGTGTCTCTGAACTCTATGTTAATTTAATATTTAGTAAACACAGCAACAACGTTAATTTTAAAACTTTTAGATTGTTAGTATTTATTAGTAGACACACAAACCATGGGACAAACAAGCACTAAAAACACTAAATTCGCAGATTACTAGAAAACTTGTTATTTTGTTACCAGCTTATAACTGTTACATAAACAAAATTGAAAAAGTTCTATCTAAATCTGTAAATTTCTTACTTGTGAAAATTAATTTTTCTTTACAAAAATGTGTCTCACTCTGTTACGTTGCCGAGTTTAGAAACCATTGCAAACATTGCTGCAGTTGTTCTTTTTTGGCTTCAGCCCGTTAAAATACTTCAGAAAAGTTAAATCAGAACTTAGGACAAGACATTTTTTTTTTTTTGGTAGACCTGTGTTATCTTTCTCTGTTTTTTATTGGGATGCTCTGCCACATGTATTATCTTCTAAACAATGTCTGAAATCTACAAAATAATACAATTAACCAGTATTTTACTGGAAAATAACCTCTACGTCTGTGACTTTTACGTCAAAGGATCAGTTAGAGGGTGGTTTTTGACAAATAATGAATAAGAACAAAAATATAAAAATGACGTATTTTGCTGACGTTTCGGAATACGAATCTGTTTCCTTTCTCAAAGCGTATTATAATGTTTGTGTGCTGTGTATATTAAATACACAGCTTTAAGAATATATTTGTTATATTCAATATCCATAGATACTTACTCTTTACACAGAACTGTTGATATATCTAGTTGATAGTTCTATTTTAAACAATGTTGAGTTTGTTAAGTTCTTCTTTTAACATCGGCAGCCAGGTTGTGCGAATATCTACGGAACAATTCGACACGCATCTATCCTCATTCATTAGTATTATAGCCGCTTCTTTAATATTTCTTTTCTTGCTATCTGTCTCTTTTGTTAAAATTTTTCGATTAAATTTCCATTAGAAATCTTCGATTTCTGAATCTCATTCTTCCTAATATAACCCCTGTGCTCACCCAATCTAACACTGAATAGTCTGGATTACTCACCCACATAATGTTTATTACACTCACACGGAATACTATAAATGCAGTTTTTTGAATTTTGCTCATGATTTAGCGTTTTTGTTTTTGTTAAAATAGACTCCAATGTATTGCCCGTTTGAAATATCGTCCTAATATCAAATCTATTGCCTATACGGCGTAGCTTTTCAGATAATCCGTGTACATAAGGAATTAACGTTGCGTACCGTTGTTCAGGTTTTTGGCGTACGTGATTATTATTTTCTATATATGTGAAAGTTCTATCAACAAAAGCTTCAGGGGTATTGATTGTTTATAAGAACTTCTTTTATAAAGCGTTTCTCATTGTCTAATATTTCATCATTAGAAGAAATTATTTTGGCCCCATCGTATAAATATTTTATAACAACCTTTTTAACATGCATCGACTGATTTGAGTTAAAATTTAAATACCTGTTGGTATGTGTTGGTATTCTATAAACGCTTGTTTCAACTGTATTATATACTCTTTTAATTAAAACATCTAAAAATGGTAGTTCATTTCTATTTTCTACTTCTAATGTAAATTTAATATTTAAAAAGAGGTACCGACAGTTTTTTTTTAGCTTGACGTTACCCTTAACCTTGACCCGAGAGTCTTCGACACTCTAAGGTGTCAAAGTTCAACTCTATAAATATTACTATGGTTGGTGTGGCACTTTAAGGTAACTTTGGCCATGATCCATGGGCCAAGGTCATAGATCTGTTCAAGGTCGTCGAGTTTTATACCAGTGTAATATTTCTAGGGTCAAAGAGGCACCTAAAGGTGACTTGGTAGCTATAATAAGTGACAGCTCATACGACCTTTGACCTTCAATATCTCGAAATTTAGGACATTTTGGGCCATAAGCACTTTTGATCAGGAAGTTATGGACTATAACAAATTTTCAGCCAAATCGACGGCTGTATGAAATCCCATGTATTGTGTGCGTGGTCCTTTATTTATATGCGTGCTTTTTTGTAAACTAAAATGCTTGTCATAACTAAACCTGATATTCCGGCATATGTATTGGAAATCCTGTTCTATAACGTTGTTGTACAATTCGTCTTCTGTATTTGTGATCTCCTTAATTATTTCTTCCTTTTGATATCTATGGAACTGTATTCTTTCCCTAACCATGGATTTGCTAGCTTTATTCAAAATTCTTCTGGTCTTTTTATTTTGAAAGGGCGTTTTTATTTGTAAAAATTTTCGTATAATTCCGTGATTCCGACATTTTACACAAAAAAGTAATATTGTTTTCTGATCTTGCCAGTTTCTTGTAATAATTCTCTAAAAATCTAAAATAGTAACTGATATTAGGCCCATACCTGTTATTTAAATATTGTCTAAATGTTGGTTGTGGCATTTTCAAAATACGTCATTTTTATATTTTTGTTCTTATTTATTATTTGTCAAAAATTGATCCTTTGACGTAAAAGTCACAGGCGTAGAGGTTATTTTCCAGTAAAATACTGGTTAATTGTATTATTTTGTAGATTTCAGACATTATTTAGAAGAAAATACATGTTGCAGAGCATCCCAATAAGAAACAGGAAAATTAAGAAAATGCCACAACCAACATTTAGACAATACTGTGTTATTTGTTACAAATTCAATTCAAGAGATGACATTTGGCGTAGCCTATTTTTCCATATATATAAATATTCAAATGAAATTTTAAAAAATTTGCAAGATGCCTGTTGTTGGGACTGAGACAGCAGATCTGTATTATTTTTCCCTTTTGTAAGTATAATTTACTTACAAAGTAGTCTAAGTCTTGAATGTACAATTTGGAACACGGAATTATACAGGGTCCGGCAATGGAATATGACACATTTCGGCGCGCCACTGTCTGACACAGAAATGCGTGGGGGAACCTTGCAATACGACTGTATTTAAAGATTCGTATCGTACTGACTCCGTATGCAAAAAGATTCATACCAGAAGTTTCGTGTTCGTATTTGTTACTAAACACATCTCATGATGCTATGTGCGCGAGACGTATCGACTCCTTATACAGAAAGATTCGTACCAGAAATTTCGTATTCGTATTTCGTACTATACGCATCTCATGATGCTAGTATGCGCGAGAATCAGACTGCACATAATTGTACTATTGTACAATTGAACTGGTAAATCGTATATCGGTATAGAGCATTTGCGGCTTGTGACCTTATGAGCGTGCTTGGAGGTAAAACAAAACAAAAATCTTAAAATCACAATCTCAAAACATTTGGCGAGCCTGATATGTACATTGTAATACTTTGCTTTATTATAAGCGACATATTATCTGAATTATTTGTGTTTTTTACGTGTGCTCTAAGAAAATTTGACTTTCATAATGTATAGTGATTACTATTACACCTTGAATGCTGAAAGTGCTAGTAGATACAATACTAAAGTGAGGTTATGATGTATTATTTGTTTGTTTGTCCCCGAGCTAATGCTCGATTGATTTGCATGGTCTTAAGACAAATCCTTGAGACTATTGAGAAATATAAACAAATAATATGTGTGACAGTCTATAAGCGGTTCATTTTTTTATTCTGTATTTGTTCTGAATCTCTCACTGATCTCTATATAAACTGGATAAACAAAGCAATAGTTGAATTTCTGCAACAAATTGAAACTGCGCAAGTTCTCTACGCATATGCGTATTACCGACAAACTGTTTACAGACAAGCATGGGCGTCACTATTGGGTTTCGAAGTTAGGAGTTACTTATAGTCATTTATTTTACGAAAAATAAAATCAGTAAAATATCAGTGAAAATAAATGAAAGAAAGAAAACTAGTAACCAATTTGCACCACTTGATTGAACACAGAATTATCAGTTATTACTACGCCTATGCTAGAAACGATTAAATTTGATATTTTAGATGGGCGAACTAGTAATCAGATAGCGATAATACAGCGCCATAATTGCGACATCTCGACAATACAAGTCAAAGTCAAATACGAAATAAGAAATAATTTCGTACCGGTAGGAATTATACCGATGCGAAATCAGACCGCACTGTTCTAGTCAGGTCAGTAGTATATACACTAGGTACGAGTACGAATACGAAACCGTATCGGTTGCAAAGTCTAAAGTTGTGTAAACAGGCCCCGTATGCTCAATGAGCTAATGGACAATAATTTTTAATAAAATATACTTTTTTTTAATCATTACAAAGCCGGACCCCCCGTATTTGCGAAAAAGTCTGGATGGAAACGTCTCATTTAATTAATTTTTTTAAAATTTGTCGAAATAAAACTTGGAGCGACGACCTTGTGTAGAATTCAAATGGGGCCTATTAAACATGGCATTATTGGCATTCGTGACCGTCTGCTATGTAAATTAGTCTGTTTATATTTGTCCATTTAAAAACTTGGCGACGGTATTCGCTCACTGCGAAATGCGGTGTCCACGTCTTGTACACACTTCACCGTTGTCTACAGACAGACGCGTATTGATTGTCCCGTTAAGAATCGTGACCTGTGGTCCTGCTCATCAATGCTTATTACCAATTCAAATAGAAGAAATATTGTGAAAATGTAAGGCGGTGTTTGTTTTGAGCCCATATAGAGAGGGAGACCACACAACAATAGGTATATGTTCCATAAAAGTAAACTGCCTAAGAAATGTCAACTTAAATCAAAACCATCTATTACCGGTTTATAGTTCTGGTATACTGTGGTTAATCAACAACTGTTAATATAGCAATTAAATGAATACCGCAAAATGTAAATTTAATAGCTACTTTGCATATGTTCAGGAAATCGAGCAGTAGTTTCTCGCACCGAAACCATTCAGAAAAAGTTGTTAATGATTTTGGTATTTTATATAGCAATTTTCTGTTTTCGATCTATCTTTCCTTTAAATCTGTTTCTGAGAGAAAGATGTTCTAAGATGTTTATGTAGATTTATTCTCAAATTTATTAATTACAATTAATTTTACTAGGATCATTAGAACGATGTAATCTGTGTATAGCGATGTATAGCTAAATTAATTACAGTCAAGTTAGAACATAAAATATTAAAAATTTAAAAGCCATCATCAAATAGTAAAACAAGTTTCTATAAACTTCCTCTTATTAAGGCATCTTTTTCGTTTTTTGCCATTTGGTTTTCCCTGATCTATCAACGGTTCTATATTCCCCTATCTGTGGTTGATGCGGCCAAAAAAATAAGAGAATTTGAGAGAATACTATGTTAGAGATTTGCTTTGGGGGACTTATTTCTTGGTGAATAGAGCTTTTGGTACAATGAGCTGTCCAGGGTATTCGTAACCATACCCACATCTTGGAAGCTTCAATATGCCGCGCCGTCTCTTTGCCTCTCTATCGGTCCATGTCTCAGAGGCGCAAAGAAAGAACTAGGGTATTAGCAAGTCTGACTTTTGTGTGTTTCGTGATTCTTCTGTCACCCTGTATTTTGCTCAGCGGGCATGTTGCCGATCTTCCTTGCTATTTGCAATTTTAATTGATTATCATATTAACATTGTACACAAGAGCTCTAAGGCATACCATCTTATTTACTGCATCGCAATCACTTATTCCTAGCGTATCTGGGTCTGGTAAACCCTAGTCAGAGCTTATTGTTTGAAGGTTATCCAAGAGGTGTATGAGCTCACTCTCACTTGCTACAACTAAGATGGTGCCATCTGCAAATGTTAAGTTAAAAGTCTTAACCTTGCCTATAATTACACCACCCTTCCAGTCCTCTAGCACACAGCTCCTCACGTGCTCACTATGTTCACTATAGATGTTAAGGAGGATAGGTGATAGAACTCAGTCCTGTTTCACGCCTTTGCTAACTTTACATTTGTTGGAGTTGGTGTTGTTGACTTTCACCAAAGCATAGTTTTCTTCTTACAGTCGACGAACAATAAACACCAAATGTCTGAATGTTTCCATCACCAATGATACAGTCCACAGTTTGTCCCATTCCATATTATCAAAAGCCTTACTATTGTTTACGAAATAAAGGTACATGGGCAAGTAATATTCCCTTGCCTTCTCGATTAGTTGATTGATGATTGATTTACCAGCGTGCGGTAGGCATTTTTGCCACTCCCAGGTATACAGCTGGGTTTGCTACGACCACGCTGGGTTGGTTTAGGGTCATGCTTGTTGCCAGCAGCGAGAGCCACATGGCGCATGGTAAAGGAATGTGCGTTACCGCATTGTGTCGTGATGGAGCGTTTAAGCTCCCTTTTTTGTGTTTTTGGTTCTGGACTTCTGTGTCTTCTAAGTCTTGTAAAATATGTTGCCTCGTTGTGTCGTGATATGGAGTGTTTCTGCTTCTTTGACTCTTCTTTTTCTGAGTCTTCTGATTCCTCGGTTTCCGATGTGGGATTGGATTTGGGTCATGCTTATTGTCAGCAGTGAGAGCCACATGACGCATGGTACAGGAGTGGGGGGTGAGCAGTGTAGGTGCAACGCTTTTTATGCCTAATGCAAAAAAGCATTCACATGCGTACGGCAGCTAGTTTGTTTCGGAGAGCAAAAAGAGGAGTGAGTAATAGAGTAAACGCAGACAAACAATAGAGGGCGCCACTTGGCCAATAGTTAATTTAGAAATGAAATTCTTTCAGCCAAGAAATAAAATTTTAGAAGGGCATATAACATGCGATGGAGGTACTGAAATTTTAACTAGTATCGTTTTAACTATAGTACGTAATTATTTATTATGAAGTCTAAACAAAGTTGGGATGAGTATCAAGAAATGAGAGCACTTAGACATGGACAACATTTATTAAAATTACCCAAATTGTTGTAAAAAAAATAACATTTAAGATTGATTTGATTTGAATTAAAATTTCAATCAAAGTACTCTAGGTTATCTTGCTAGCATATGAATTTAGGTATGTGACAAGGTGCTTACCCTTCTCGCTAATAAATTTACTATTGAAAAATCCTTACTAAGAGAGCTATTTATGTGAGGTTAAAAGTTGATAACATAACTAGGCTATCTTGTCCTACTATATTATAGCGTAATGCCTAAGCACCATGATACTTTTACAGTGACATGCTTACAGAAATTCATTTGAGTACACTTGGAATCGAACTGAAGGTTCACAACTTATGACTCGATAAATGATCTTATATCGTAAAATAATTTAACTTAATTATTGTCACAAAAAATTTACTAAATTGATGGCTTAAAGCCATTGAAAACTAAGAAAGAAAAAAACCTTGTAAATTCCGGCAGTCCGGCGAGATTCTGAGTCGTCCTCCTTGATACCTAAAACACATCTCCCACTGCTTCAGTGTCTCCGTGCGACATCTCCCCACAAGATTCCAGTGAACAGCTACTACTCCAGCATAGATGTCCCCGGATTAACATGAATAAATTTCATCACAGTGAGTGACAAGATGGCGCGGACCAAGATCAATTAAACAAGCCAGCACGAGACACTTCCAAGAGGATCAACATAACCAATAATAAAACCACGTGTTTTTTTTTCAGAACATTACCAGAACAAATCACTGGATCCAAACATTCCAAACACTGTGCAATACACAACTCAATAATTCCATTATACAAATTCTAAATAAAAAGCGTACTTCCATAGAGAGCATTACCCAACAAAAAAAAACCAACTTGAAAGTTCAGCTAAACACAGCTTTCTGAACACTCTGAACATTCGTGGCAAGAGTAGTACGAGAGGACACGCTAGGACATCATCCACAAATCCATGACAATATCACTTTAGCTACGATGCCACCAAAATTCCTCCAAAAGAAGAGCGTGTCCGCAAGGCTTCGCGGTTTTCGCAAGAAGGACGTCTTTCGACCGTTCCCCCAGCATTACTAACATAAAACTAGTTACAAAAAAAGTGCTCACTCCCTCGAACAATAAAACGTGTTAGACCTAATTTTAGGAACATAAGAGGAGTAAATTCCATAGATTGAAACCATCTAAACTCTATTAAATAAATAAATAAACTTAATTCAGTTATCAAATCCATGAAAATATCACTTTAGCTACGATGCCACCAAAATTCCTACAAAAGAAGAGCGTGTCCGCAAGGCTTCGCGGTTTTCGCAAGAAGGACGTCTTTCGACTCCCAGCGTTACCAACATAAAACTAGTTACGAAAAAAGTCCTCACTCCCTCGAACAATAAAACATGTTAGACCTAATTTTAAGAACATAAGAGGAGTAAATTCCATAGATTGAAACCATCTAAACCCTATTAAATAAATAAACTTAATTCAGTTATACACCTTTAAAATGGCAAAAAAAATTACCGGACCAAAAGTTTTACAGTATGCAACACACCGTACCGTCAAGATGCAAGTTGGTTGCCTACCTGTAACCTGTAACTTGGTCCCTGAAAGTAAATAGTGAAGCTGTTTAGACGGCACTAAATCTATTTTAAATACTAAATTACTAGAAATTGGAGTTGTAGCACTTTAAAATGCTACATAGGTGTTTGTGAAATGCGTTACCGCATTGTGTTCGTGCTATTTAATGTTTATGCTCTTCTTTTTTGTGTTTCTGCTTCTACAGATTTTCTCCTTCTCCTTCTGAGTCTTCTGGTTCCTCCGTTTCTGGTTCTGGTAGAGTATATGTCGGTAGGTATTTGTGAAATGCGTGGCCGCATTGTGTCATGATGTGGAGTGTTTATGCTCCTCTTTTTGTATTTCTGTTTCTACAAGTTCGGATTCCTCAGTTTCTGATTCTGGTAGAGTATATATCGCTGCGATTTCTTTGTGAAATTCTTTTTTCCCCTCGCTTTTATTTCCCAGTTTGTCCATGATCCTCCCGGTTGTTGTTGTGTGTAACATGGTCTCCCTATTTTTAGTGTTGCGACGTATACTTTCCGGTGATGCCGGAAAGCGGTCACTTTTGGCACCTTAGCAACGGTTCGGTTGCTCAGGCGCCACCTTTACAATTTTTATGTGGGGCAAAGGTCCCACACTAGCCTCTTAATATAGCCTGTTACAGTAGGGCTGGGATAGCTACAGTGGAGAAAACAGTAACTTCCAGTGGGTCAATTGGGAAAATTGAACTGTTACCCAAACAGCAGTAAAACACAGAATTCGGTGAAACAAAATATCTATTTATTTCCTATACTCTACAATACTATCTTATTTATTATTATTATTTACGTTAAAATATACCAGTATATACAAGTCAAAAACCCAGGCTATGATATTATGGTTAAGGTTATGCTACGGGGACGTTACGGTGATGTTACTTAGAGCAGACAGAAGCAAAGCAGAGGTATGAAGTCAAAGTAATGCGGTGCTGGACGGTTAACGGCGCGAAGTGGCAAGGCGACAGGTTCCTGTTTACTGCTGGATACGTCTGGCGTTTTGGAGCGGCCGACCACGACTGTTTATTCTCGCGAGTTCTAATACAAACTTTCCTCTCTCAGTAAGCCGGTAGAGGGGAAGAATGTGCAGACACGGTGCGTAGCGGTAAATGACGTCTTGTATTATTTACACGGGAAACGGTTAAATGAAAAATATTTTACAAGTCAGAAATCGCGGACTTTACCATTATTTTCTGTCTACCGGTCTTAGAAAATTTTCACTTACTCTTATTGTCGGAGCTGGCTGCAGTGGGCACGTCTGGTCGCTGTTGGAGCTCGTGAGGAACTAAACTGTCTGATCTCGGCGCGTCGGGTATCTAGTCCACTATCCCCTCTATTCACGGTGCTGACAGGGAGACGGTGCGCGTGGATATTGATTTACGTAGGCGCAACTTAGTACAGTGTCGCGGAAATATAAAATATTGTAACTTACGTCTGCTGGCGGGTTCCCTGGAGAAGGCACTTCTGCTCGCTGTTGTTCACTGGTAGCAACTGAATGCTTTCTGCAGATATCACGGTTTAGTATACACTTTCAGAACGGTTGGGCCTAGTGGGGCCTATTAGTTTATGCGGTGATATAATTGTTTCTCACAGCCTGGTAATTTTTATTAAATAATTCAACAGAAACATATTTATTTTTGGAAAATATAAATGGTTTATTCGGGTTGAAAATACGCTTCATTACAGTGTAGAATTTAATATAGAATTTTTCACTTATCAACGAGCGCAATTTTGACCTGAAAGACCTCACTTGATAATTACCTAAGAAAATATTATGACCATACTTTAAGAGTAATGCATTTGATTATTACGGGTATTATGCTAATATGTTCCACTTTATGTAGAATTTTTTCACTTAACAACGGTCTTTGTCACCTTTTTTTTTTTTCACATCTTTGCATCGAGAGATTTAATCACCTATATTAATTGAATCTTAGCTATATTATTTAACTGTTGTTATGTCAGTATGTACCACTCTACGTAGAATTTTTCACTTAACAACGAGCGTAAGTTTGACCTGAAAAACCTCACTTGATAATTTACCTAAAAAATATTATGACCATACTTTAAGAGTAATGCATTTGATTATTACGGGTGTTACGCTAATATGTTCCACTCTATGTAGAATTTTTTCATTTAACAACGGTCTTTGTCACCCTTGTCACTTCTTTGCACTGAGAGATTTAGTTGAATATTAGCTATATCACTTAATTGTTGTTATGCTAGTATGTACCACTCTACGTTTTGACCTGAAAAACATCACTTGATAATTTACCTAAGAAATTATTATGACATACTTTAAGAGTAATGCATTTGATTATTACGGGTTTAATTTATATTAAATTCGTTTGAGTCTTTTTAATAATTATGGAAAAAGATTATTTGAAGGTTAACATACGAAATTTATATGATCATACTGTACGACCAATACGTTATTGATTATTTCGTGTATAATCTAAATTAAATTCATTTGAATATTTTTATAATAGTTGAAAAATAATTTACTTTACTTAACAGAAGGATATTATACTTCAATAATTTATTGTCCCCATTTTATCGACAAATGTCGACTTTTCAAGGGTTTTATGGGCCTAAACACTTCAATTTCTTAGAAATGAAAAGAATTGCTTAGCTTTTTTGCCTGCGTTGGGTCGTTTGTTAGTTTACGCTCTTTTCGTTTCTTTATACACAGTGCTGGTCACCAAATAACTTTGTATTAGTTATTTTCAAATATTAATTCTATTTCAACTTTTTAAGTGGGAACGTTTCAGACATATCCACTCGCTTAGAAGGCACAATTTCTGTTTCTAATATAAAATATGATATTAAATTAGCTACCAGTCTAGTTTGCGTATTCAAGCATTTTCCAGTCATAATAAATTAAATGAATTAATTGCGTTACGAAAAGTAAATTATTATTTGTTCTCTAGTACCGCATCCTTTAACAAACCCAAATAATGCTGAAGTCTGGGTTGAAGAATATTCATCATGAATATTTTAGTCGCGTGTGTTATTAATGCCAGAAAATCTGTAGTTATCACAGACGTCTATTTTTATTTCCTTTAGGAATTGAACGAAGAGTGAGCTTTTCCAGTCATTAGACCAGATTCCTGTCTCCCATATCCTTTGGCTGTGAATGAATTTGACTCCAACTCCAGTTGCTTTACCAGTTTTTAGTTTTTGTATAGCTGCGTTCAGGTATTATTTCAATATTGAAGGTCCAGCACCAGTCATCTTCTGCATTAGGAGGGTCACTTTCAAACAGCTTTTCGCACTATTGGCGCCAAACCTTAGCAATCTGATCCCAGTTTTTAAAGTGCCGGTGAAGTTCTTAATTCACTCCTTTTGGGTTTTAAATTTTACTGTTTGGAAAAATCTTTGCTATATAAATACAAGTCTAGAAATACTTCCTATGGAACTAACGGTCTTCTAAAGATAGACTCCAAATAGTAAACAAAAGACACTCTTTTCACTAATATGTAATCGATTTACTTCGAAAATTTGGATGAATTGGTTCAGTTGTAATTAAAAAATCATTATCCAAAAGTTTTGGGCGAAGCAGCTTAGGTCAAAGTTGTTGGTTTTTTTTTTCGAGGAAACCCACACGGGCTGTGTCAACCGACTAAAACCCCTCCTCCTAGGGTTCGTCTGTAAAGAATACTTCGAGGGCACTGCAGCCTCCTGGGCTTATTGTGCTCGCCCTGCTTTAATTTACACTGTCCATTTTAATATTCCTGTATCGCCCGAAAATGGGCGAGTTTTGATGGTTTCCGCGTCTGTTTGTGTTTGCCTGATTTTCTGCGGTCCAACGCCTCGCCTCGCAGTCATGTATAATATGTTCTACAATTTCTTATACCTTACTAGTTATCGGTTGCTTCGCTATGGATCCATACATCTCTAGTCTAGTCATCTAGGCATTCCAGGGTATAATAGAATAGAAATGAAGATGATACATTTGTGTTCAAAAACCTTTTTTCACTTAGTAAAATGAACTTTCAGAGGTCAAAGAAAACATCGCAATATAAAAATGAAAGTGCATTAGATTCCATGGAATAATGAGTCGTCACGGGGTAAATGTCCAATGATGATACAGACTTTTTTAATCCACCCTCTTATGAGGTTATTTCGTGTGCTTGTGAAAAACTTGTCAACTTGGACTGCAGAATGTATGAGGTTAATAATAATAATAATAATAATAATAATAAAGCATTTATAATATACCCAAATTCAAAAAATTTACAAAAATAAATTTACATTTACACTAGAGGTAAATAAAAGGCGAGTAGTTCAGTTTACTGTCGAAGCCAGTAAACTGTTCTTCCACTACCGCCTATAAAAGCATCAGAAGTAGAAAAATATAAGTACATGTAATGTGGCTTTATATTCATACATAGACAAAATATAATACATAAGAAAATTAAAAAAGAAATACATCAAAGCAGAGCGAAAAAGAGGCGGACTAGAGCAGGAGAGAGAAGGCTAGGAAATGAGAGGAGAAAAAAAAATTAAAATAAAGGAAGGAACAAAGAAATAAAAAAAAGATAGAGAAGTTACAGGAAAAGGTAAGATTACACTTTACTGATTTCGCATTAAATATTTTTTAAATGTTTTTTTAAAACTTGCACAAGAAAGGGTGATTCCATTAAAGGGTAGCTTATTTATACAGGCAGCAATGTTATAAGAGAATGACCTTTTGAATATTTCCTTACGGTGTTGTGGTATGGTGAGAATATCTCTTCGTCTAATATTAAATGGGCCAGTTTTGATCGTTTAATGTTATGAATATCATTTCTAGAGAGCTTGTTGAGGAGGTAAGGTGGTGATCTAAACTTTAAAATTTTATGAAAAAAACAAGCCATGTGAAGTTTGCGGCGATTGTACATATTCAGCCATCCTGCAGTTTTCAATTATTGAGATATTCTTTGACGGCGTTGAATTCCAAAAATTAAACGAAGACAAGAATTTTATACTTTTTGTATACGCCGGGTCTCGATGCTGTCAATACAAGGACCATAAACCACATCACAATGATTAAAATGGGACAAAACTAGAGAATCACACAACATTTTTTTTACTTCCATGCTTAAAAAGCGTCTCTGAGTATATATCATTTTTAGAGCAGCATATGCTGTTCTTAATTTACTCGTAATATGCTGTTTAAACCTTAATTTATAATCAATAATAAGACCAAGACTTTTCGAGCTGTTATTAAAGGCGATTGTATCATTTCCGATCTGTATATTCATTTCTCTCGACACAAATTCACGTGCATTGTAATTGCAAAATATTATAGCAGATGATTTTCTTGGGTTAATTTTAAGTAGATGGTCAGTATCATCAGCATATAAATGATAATTGCAGTACTGCAAGGAATTGTGAAAATTTGATGTAAAAATTGTAAACAATAACGGTCCAAGTATACTTCCTTGCGGGACACCTGAAACTACCGTCAGTGGTTGTGAAATATTATTATTAAGTACTGTTTGTTGAATTCTATCCGACAAGAATGACAAAATTAGATTGGAGGAATTTCGTTCAAAGCCACAGAAGTGTAAAATTGAAAAAAGCAATTGGTGATTTATCATATCAAAAGCTTTCGTATAATCTAATAATACTAATACACTGATTTTATTATTATCGGTAGCTCCAATGATGTCATCAGTTACGTCAGCAAGGGCCGTAGCACAACTGAAACCAGATCTAAATCCCGACTGTTTTAATGGTAGAATATTATTGAGATTCACAAATTCTCTAATTTGCAATTCTAAGATTTTTTCAAAAATTTTTGATAAGACAGGTAAAACACTAATGGATCTCAGGTGGCTCAATTGGTTAGGTTGATTGATTTTAGGTAGAGGAAATATTAAAGCTATTTTCCAAGCTTTAGGAAAGTAGTGTGTATTTATACACTCATTATATTACTTCCACGTCCAGTGGAAGTATAGTAACGACAAAAAAAATTTTAAAAATTTTTATTGTCCAAATAGGCTTAAAATGTCATGAAACGTCGAGATTTTAAGTTTGAGCGAAAAAAAAAATTTCTGTCTGTCTGTCGGTCTGTCTGTCTGTCGGTCTGTCTGTCGGTCTGTCTGTCGGTCTGTCTGTCGGTCTGTCTGTCGGTCTGTCTGTCTGTAACTTTTTTTGTGCGCACGTTTACTCTGGAACCGTTTAAGATATTGACTTGAAATTTGGTACACATATGTACTTTAACGAGATCTAGAACTAGATTATATTTTCATCTTATTCCGTCGAAGGGTTGGGGTGTAAATTGGGGTAAATTTGGGGTAAATGGGTAAATCAAGCAGGTAAGAGTCCACGAAATTGGTATTTAGTATATACAAGAGAAGCTAAGGTCTCAAAAAAAAATTTTGGCATTAGCCACCCCCATTACCACCCCCACCCCCTTATTAAAGGGGATGAAAAAAAATTGTGATTTAGTGTATGTACAGGAACCAGAAAACTCAAAATGTGTTTCTACTTCATCCACCCCCCACTCTCACCCCCTGTCACCACCCCCACCCCACTACCGATGTGGGGTATCGTTTTATGGGTTTTTGGGGTAGAAGATTTCAAATATTATATTATTAAAGTTCCATAAACAATTATTTTCACATATAAAGTTTTTTCGTTGTGAGTGACTTGGATAGAGAATCTGGATGTGGAAGTAGTGATTCCTTGGGCAGCGGTTTTATATATGTGTGATAAGAATGGAACTATATAAGGACAGCATAAATGTATTAAAGTTATATTAAATTTAGCATATCCATAAGCTTTGGATTTTATATTTTGAATGATTTTAATTACGTCCAAATCAGAAATCAGTTCAAAAGAAAATAAACCATCTATGCCTTCTTTAACATTGGTATTATAAAAATTTATTAGCTCATCTTTAGGTACATCATTGTTATTAGAGGAATTGATAAAAAAATCGTTAATAGCATCCACATTACTTAACTGTTCAGGTATATTAATATTTCGGTTTCTAGCAATATTTAATTTTTTTAACTCACCCCATTTCTCTTTAATATTACAATTATTAAATTTATGTCTTAAATAAGCCTTCTTTTCAGCCTTAATAGCTGCATTAGTTAAATTCCTGAGTTGTTTGTAGTAGACCCAGTGGCCATTTTGTCCTGTTTGTTTGAATTTTGCCAAAGCTTTATTACGTAGTTTCTGCATAAATTTAATGTTATCCGTTATCCACGGAGCATAGCGTCTTTTGGAACATTTTATAGATTTGTTAGGCGCATGCGTATTGAATAACTGCAAAATATTATACGTAACAAATTCAATCTTATCGTCAATATTATTCATATAGAAAATATTATTCCAAGGTATGTTTTCTAAATCAATTTGAAATTGTTCAAAATTTATATGTTTTAAAGCTCTATAATTAAATATTCTCTCCGGTTCTTCCATGATATTAAACGTTACAGTACAGTGAACTAAGAAGTGATCGGATATTTGTGCATCGACCAATGTCACAAACATTTTCAAAATTTACCAGAATTAAATCTAATAATGACATGGTAGTATCTGTAATTCGAGTGGGTTCGTTTATTACTTGTACAAAATTGAAAGTTTGATATATATTTTTAAACTGCGTAGCATAATTAGTATCTAAGTTTAGCATATTAAGGTTAAAGTCACCTAAACACACTATATTATCATAACTTGCAAAAACATTGAAAAACGTGTCCTCAAAGTAGTTTAGAAAGGAATCATAATCGGAATTTGGCGGCCTATATACATTAGCGATGACAAGTGCCTGATTTTCTATTAATATTTTGATCATAATAATCTCTATATAATCGTGGGTTTCACTTAATAAAATGGTGTAATTTAAATTGTTCTTTAAATACAAGCCCACACCACCTCCTCGAACAAGCCGGTCTCGCCTGACAAAAACGTAGTCATTCATATTTACAACATTGCTGCCAATAGCTGGATGCAACCAATGATAACAAAACAAACCACAGCTATTAAAACTCTCTTATCTTTGAAGGCCTGAAGTAATTTTGTGTGGGAGGGGACTCAACATTTGGAGACAAGGAACAAACACCCAGTATATGACTATATCTGGATTAATTTCTTTCTCGCAAGAATTCTCAGTGCCACGATCGGGAATCGAACCTGGAACTGCAGAGTGAAAACTACCTTACCTTTCGACCACGTAGTCACACAATAATATAACAGAAAACAATATTACACTGATATTTGTTAATTATTTATAAACCCATAACAATTGCACTATTTCATTTGAAATTTTATTAACGCGTGACGTTAATCACTGACAGCGTGAAGGAGGTACCGGGAGTATTATTATTTCTGACTTGAGATTTGCAGATAATACCACCTTAGTTGCAGAAACCGAGAACGATCTCATGCACCTCTTGGACCGGCTTCAGACAGGCTCTGATTATGGTTTAAAAGTGTGATTACAATAAAATCAAAATTATTATGATTATAGACAGAGCCAATGATAACCACCCAGACACGTTAAGACAGTAAGTAAGATAATCTTGGAGCTCTTATGGACAATACTGGCAATTGCAAATATGAAATTTGACGAAGAATACAAATGGCAAGATCAGAAACTTGCCAGTTGAGCAAAATTTGGCGTTACAGAAATATCACGAAACGTACACAGATCAGACTTACTAACGTCCAGAGATGGAAAAAGGAAACTTTCCAATGAAAGGTTCCAGGAAAAAGTTTCCGGAACGAAGTTTCCAATAAAATATTTGAATATTCCAAAAGTTTCCAAAGGTAACTTTCCCAGAATTTTGAAAGTTTTCATTTTTCCTGATGTATCTGAATCATGGGGTGTTAGGGAGACATATTGATGATTTAGAGAGGTTTGTTATGAATTTTCTGAACGGCCCATCACACCAACAACGCGATTCTTCCCAATACGTTCCCCAAACCGACTCTCTAGTATCGTATTCTTCCGAATCCCCTAATTTTTTTGGCTACATCAACTACAGAGAGAATGGTTTTAACCAAATAAAACCAGATGGCAAAAGGTGAAAGTGACGCCCTCCAATACGTTGGGCTGACGTAACCAAGGAGCTAAGTGGAGAGAGATTTCACGAGGCACGACAGATGGTGTGGTGCTATCGGCTCTAGAGCAAAGGGAGGCCAACTAGAATAAGGCACACTATGCCAAGACATTGTGAATAAAATATATTGTTTTATTAGGAATAAAAGTGATAATTTTGTGACGAGTCTGTAAGTTTGCCGGACGGTCGAAGTGAGTCCGGCAATTACAGACGAGTCACAATAAGTCGCTTTTACTCCGAATATAAAACATGCTATTTTTTCTTCAAACGTCGATTAGCTGTAAAAAAAAATAAAGATAAAAAGTCTCGAATTTCACCACCAAAAACGCATTGTGTTAATATCGCATGGCCGTCGTATTAAATAAAATACGCTTTGTTATGGATATTACTTTTTTCCGCTCACAGAGTCAGAAAAAGTATTTTTATCTACTCTTATTAGATTATATACTAATTAATGAACTGCTTTTTAACAATTAATAGTATCCATAAACAAATAGCGTGAGTTATAATAATTCACTTGTGAGTTATTACAAATCACTAGGTACAGTGCCAATCTTCTTTACCTTCATGCCTAGCCCGTCCAATAGATGTAACACGTGACGCGAAGGTGGCTCTGTCCGAGAGAAATTCTTTTTCAATACGTTGAAATAGAGCGGTCCATTATTATTAAGTGAAAGAAGGTGATTTAACATGTTTGAATAGTTTCGACGTTTTTAAATCAAGTTAAGTAATAATTGTGCCAAAAATGATGGATTCGGTTAGTGAAGATGAACTATTATGTACACCGCCAGAATTAAGGCAAGTAGCTAAATGATACAATACATAATTCATTACCCGAAAAATCGCAGAACAAGTATAAAAGTGTGTACAAACATTAAAGGAGACTACAAAAATCCCTATAGAGAATGGCCTATAGGAGGATAAGCGCCACCTTTTGTTGAATTGAACTAGACTTTGAACTGATTAGTATGCACTTAATTTGAGTTCCATAGGATGATGGGAACATGGTTGAAATTGGGTCCAAAGTTCAATGAGAACCTGTACTGATGACTTTTTCAGTTGAAGCAGGTGGAAGATAAGTTACAATGTTAAAACCATTGATGATTTTAGATGGATCATTATGTGAGCTTTCAGGGGATATAAAGCAATCTACGGGGAAACGTTAGTTCCATAAAGTAGTATTTTTAACTTAGGGCGGTAACCCGTTCCTTCCGAAGAATCGACGTCACCCGCCAAAGTACTGACTCGACTCGTGAATTCGCTGCAGTCACTTACTGACCAGACTATGCTCCCTGTTGCCTCCATAAGACATTCACTTTGTTGTCATTTGTGCGCTTTCTCCCTCACTCCCTCTTTACAGGCCAATCTTGTAGTCTCCTTTACAGTTAATTTTATTAATAAACAAACTGAGTAATTGAAACAAAATTTTCTCAATTTAATATATATTGTTATAATCGTTGATAAAGTATAGTATTCAGCTTGCGATAATGGTAATTACTCACTTGATTACTTCCAAAAACTTCATCTGCGTGAGTTATTACCTTACATTATAGCCCGTCGGGCAGAGCGCGAAAAGCCTTCTCTTTCTTGACCTACCCAATACTGAAGTATAACCAGATGGGACCTTCACTATTTATTAAAGCATGTTATTTTACATAGGAAATCAAAATTGACGACACTCTCCATTGGTCGAGACCGAAGATATAAGAAAAAAACTAAAAAAAAAAGAAATTTAGAAATTTAATATTTAATCAAATATAACTTTAGAACTAAAACAGATAAAAATAAAATTTTTGTCTGGTTTTGACAAGTAAACATTGCTGTTTAATTTGAAGTATAATTTATTGCAATAATTAAAAAATTAACATAAAAAAACTGGCAAAATTCAAAAGGATACATAAATCAGCAACATTTTTCAAATTCTTAACTCGCCATAACTCGCTTATATAACGAGCTATTCAATTTTTTCTTTCACCAAAAACTGACAAATTTAATAGGCTTCATTTTGTCTCGATTCATGCCAGATCTAATTTTTTAACTGAAAGCGCTACAGCCCTTGAAACACAACGAAGCACACTACGACGACGAAGACACGAGGCTTCCTCTCTCGCCCCCGCTACGCTCTCGGCCCTTCAAGAAATGTATCGGCTGTTGGCCTCATTATTGTCTGGATAAGTATTAATATAAGTATATATTATTTTATTTACATTTAGGCTATTACAGTTTATGTATATTGTAGATACATTATCAATGAAAAAAAACTGCATGTTACTTTTGCGAAACTGCTGAAAGCAGAGAAAATCTAATGGTAAAAAACCAACTGTTACTGGCATCAGGTCTATTATACATTGTGCAAATTAAAGAAAAAATTTTTATAAAACAAAGTGGTGGCACTTATTTGCACACTCTTCGGTACTGATTTCATTATTCTTGTCGGACATCTTTTTGTAATAAGAATGATATTAGTAGAGACAAGACATATTGCCTCTGATATTAGTAAAGTGATTAAAAATGTAAGTGAGCCTTCATGTGGTTATAATGAAGATAAAAATCAGATTAAAATAATATAGCATTGTCTGATCTGTGGAAAATCCAGAAAAAATAAGAATAAATTAAAAACATTTTTAAGAAGCAATTTGTACAGGAACGGGTGCGGAAACTAGAAAAAAATATATATTAAAGCTGCAGTGACGCATTGTGATATAGAAATAAAAGGCGGGTTTTACTTTTATTCAGATTTATTTGGGGATGACGGAAATTATCATAAAATTTGTTATGCAAAATATATTAGCAAAAAAAAATTAAATGTGTACAAACTAAACCACTGAAAGAAAAAATGAATTTAAGGTAGCGTTAATCATTTTATTTAGGGAGGTTGAACTTGCTGTTTTGCAAAAAAGAATCCTTAACTTTAACATTTCTAAAAACACTCCTTAATGATATATTTGAAGAAATCACCGAAGAAGAATTAGATTATTATAGCAGCGGAAATATAAGAAAGAGACTAGAAAGCATTTAAACAAACAAAGTGTTTTGGGAACACAAAGGAAATACAACAGTTCATTCAAGTGATAATAAAGCTAAAAAGACTAACGAATTTTTGTTGTCAGGCACAAGTGCTGCCAGTATCTTAAATGAAGCTATAGGTGGACATTTTAAAACTGTAAAAAACACGACTACTATTCAGAATAATCTTCAATGTAAACAAAAAGCTTCAGATTTGTTATAAACATTTATGTCGTGGATACTAAATATGTCGGCACAGACAAATTTGATTTAAACGTTATTTCTATAGTAATGCAATTTATATTAATAATTATGAAAAAAAAGCAACCAGCATAGACCACTTTTTTAATCCTTTACATATAATTACATGTGTATCATGCCGTCAGAAGAAAAAAACTTATTGATATGCTTTATTCTTTTGGCTATGGTTATTCCTACGATGAAATACGGATATTTAACATCTTTAGCCAGTCACGTATTAGTAAAAACTACGACCTTTTTATTCCACCTGGAGTTCCTGCAGTAAGTTCTGAAGAAAACAATTACATTCATCGACATCGACAATTTTGATCAAAACTAAGACAGGCTAGATGGTAAAAATCCCACTCCCATTACTGCTTGGAATGGTATTATTTAAAAAAAGATCGGCCTATTTACACAAGAATATCTATCCAATAAATTTTAACTGATTTTAACCCTTCCAGTTTACATGAAAACAAAAATATAGATGTACAAAAATCCAACTAATCGTTCAGATCCTCTACGAGTTAGTGAAAGCATGCCAAATAACTGTTTTGATTATGTGGTTACCTCTGACACTTTATGGAAAATATTAAAATTTACGAAGCAAAGTAGAAACTTTACTAGCTGGCATGAGTTTAACAATGATATATCTGAAAATCTGTCTGATACCTATTATTTTCCATTTAATATCCAATTAATATCATATTATTCAATTTGATTTATTAATTTTATCATCTTACAATAAAGGAAGATTATTGTAAAGCTTTTGTTACGGCCGCTGATTATAGCCTTGCGCGGTTTATGGCGAACGCGGGATGTACCGGGAACGAGAGGGGAAGCCTTGCGACTCCGTCGCCGAAGTGCGCTTCGTTGTGTTTAAAAGGCTATACCTCTTTTATTTACAGAGCTAGACCCAGCATTAATTGAGACAAAATGAAGTCTATGAAATTTGGCAGTTTTTGGTGAAAAAAACATTCGAATAGCTCAATACATAAGCGAGTTACGAGTTAGAGCTTTTAAAAAAATTGACAATTTGTGTAACATCTAAATTAACGTCAATTTTCTAGTGTTAAAGTTATTATTTTTGTAATAAATTATACATCAAATTAAAGAGAATCGTTTATACTATAAAACTAAAAAATATATATAATTCTATCTTTTTTCGTTTGAAAGTTATTCGTGGTTGAATTTGAATTTTGTTATTTTCATTTTTTTTTGTTTTTTTCTTGTAACTTTAGTCTCGACCAATGGAGAGTGTCGTCAAAAGTGATTTCCTATGTAAAAAAACCTGCCGAATAAAATGAAATAGGTTTTGTTTGGTTATACCTCGGTATTGGGTTAGTGAACGCTAGAGCCTGCCATCCGACGTACTATTACCGCTCATTGAATAATATACTATTACGTCCATTGTTAATGCCAATGCAGAACCGTCTAAAAAGTTAAACTTTAATGTCATGAAATGAGTTAAGAAATGTCATGTTTTTCTGACGTTTGAAGAAAAAGTTTTTTTCTGTAACATGTTTTCGTTTTGGATTTTTGCTCTAATATGTAATTACACTTGTGTAATGTATGTTGTCCTTTAAATATCTTTGGTCCTTATCCAGAGGATCGCTAACGGCCAACGCCATACCAAACATACCGTCCTTCCTTAACATTTTAAGATTCTTTTAAAAGTGTTTTTACTATTCTTAGAACGTATTCTTCAACTCGATTTATATGATAAAGAGAGATGAAATTATATGAGAAAAAAAAATGATCGGCATAAAATGGGTTAATTTATGTATTGAATGGTTATTTCTGAGATTTTTAGAATGTGAAGCTTTTGTAATTATTAACGTTTTACACTTTACTACACTATTCATTATACTTCAACAAAAAGTAACTGACGCTCTCACGTCTTTCATAATAATTTTACCTGCTACTGATTACTCCTATTATAGTGACTTGCACCTTCGCCATTATCCGGTTTTGTGTAAATTACACCAATTTTAAAATGTAGCTTACAAGCAATCATTATTTTTTTTTTATAAACGCGCCTTATTTTTTCTCAAAGTTGATAATTCCTAAAATATTTGTTCATATTTCCACAGGGTACTTTCTAATCGAACATTATTATTAGAATTTCGGAAAACAAAGCGATGAAAGTAAATGTTATGTATTTTATTTTCATTAAATGTTGTCTAGTAAACATTTTTTCCATTAATATCTCAATTAGTGGGGTCGGTCCGTGTAACAATACGGCATTTAATGATAAAAATTATTCCTTTAATAGGGGCACTCCACAAGCCGTATAGAATGATATTAGAAGGGGAGCCAAAAAGAAAATCCCTTAGGTCAGAATTTTCAAAATGGCAAACGTTTAATATAAAAAAAATAAGCGCTTCTCAATAATAATAATAGAAAGATTTTTAATTTTACTTCCACGTCCAGTGGAAGTATAGTAACGACAAAAAAATTTTTATTGTCCAAATAGGCTTAAAATGTCATGAAACGTCGAGATTTTAAGTTTGAGCGAAAAAAAAATTTCTGTCTGTCTGTAACTTTTTTTTGTGCGCACGTTTACTCTGGAACCGTTTAAGATATTGACTTGAAATTTGGTACACATATGTACTTTAACGAGATCTAGAACTAGATTATATTTTCATCTTGTTCCGTCGAAGGGTTGGGGGGTAAATTGGGGTAAATTTGGGGTAAATGGGTAAATCAAACAGGTAAGAGTCCATGAAATTGGTATTTAGTATATACAAGAGAAGCTGAGGTCTCAAAAAAATTTTTGGCATTAGCCACCCCCATTACCACCCCCACCTCCTTATTAAAGGGGATGAAAAAAAATGTGATTTAGTGCATGTGCAGGAACCAGAAACCTCAAAATATTCTTTTACTTCGTCCACCCCCCCACTACCACCCCCTATCACCACCCCCACCCCACTACCTATGTGGGGTATCGTTTTATGGGTTTTTGGGGTAGAGGATTTCAAATATTATATTATTAAATTTCCATAAACAATTATTTTCACATACAAAGTTTTTTCGTTGTGAGTGACTTGGATAGAGAATCTGGATGTAGAAGTAGTGATTCCTTGGGCAGCGGTTTTTATTTTCACAACATTAATAAGGAGTTTCATTTGGGGTAGAAATTCACGCATTAACAGTTTTCTTTTATAACACAGCCCCACAAAAAAAAGTTCACAGCAGCGAACTAGACCCATGTATTCCTATGTATTTTCGGTCGCTGAATCCGAATGCGGGGCCAAAAAAAATCGTACACCCCCAAAATCATTAGCTAGAGCCAAAAAACACCCCTGAAATGGGGTAAAAAGAATATTAAGCTACGAGAATAGTTGTTACATCTCAATCAATCGAATTATACAAATCAAGGTTAAACAGCAGCGTACATACAAGAGATATGAAACACACCCCCTGGGAGGGGCGAAAACTAGCCCCCATATATAAATAAATCGATCTAAAACAGCAATAACTGCTGAAAAAGCTCAAAATGTCTAAGTTTTGTTAAAGTGATAAGAAGCTGCATCAGGTCCGACTGATAGAGTTGAGAACAACCACTCCTAAGTTTAAAGGACACGAGAAAAACAAGAAAAAACGTAAAATGCAACAGGATTTCTATTTTCATGGATGCTGTGATTGGCTGAAATTGCGTAGTACTCTAAAATAAAATTAGAAACTTACGTACCGTCAACATTCTACAGTGTCAACCCTTCAGAGGGTGTGAAAACTACCCCCTATGTAAGGTTTGACTATAAAAAGTTACAGTGACTTCTATAAAAATTCTAAACACCTGCGTTGTGTGGAAGAGAGAAGAAGCTAGACTATGTTCGACGCTGTGCTTGAAAACCACCCCCACGGGGTTGAGAGACGCCACCCCTATAACAAAAACTATGGAAATGAAACGAATAAGCAACAGTATAGCTTTTTCGTTACATCTTGAATTACGGTAGTTTACATCCTTTCTGGGGGTGTAACTTAATAACATTTATAGGACATGAGTTTCAAACTCTAAGTGTGCAACGCGATTTTTGCCAATCATAGCATCCATAAAAATGTAAATCCGGTTAGTTTCTCTCTGTTTTTCCAGCATTCTACAGATGGAGGGGTAGTATCTCTCCTAACCCCGTGGGGGTGGTTTTCAAGCACATCGTCGAACATAGTCTAGTTTCTTCCCTCTTCCACACAACGCAGGTGTTTCGAATTTTTATAGAAGTCACTGTAACTTTTTATAGTTAAATCTTACATGGGGGGTAGTTTTCACACGCTCTGAGGTTTGACAGTGTAGGATGTTGATGGTACGTAAGTTTCTGGTTCTATTTCAGAGTACTACGCAATTTCAGCTAATCATAGCATCCATGAAAATAGAAATCCTGTTGGATTTTACGTTTCTTCTTGTTTTTCTCGTGTCCTTTGAACTTAAAGGTGGTTGTTCTCAACCCTATAGGGGCAGTTTATGAAGATTACGTCGGACCTGATGTAGTTTCTTAACACTTTAACAAAACTTAGACATTTCGAGCTTTTTCAGCAGTCATTGCTGTTTTGGATCGATTTTTTTATATATGTCGGCTAGTGTTCTCCCCTCCCTTGGGGTGTGTTTCATATCTATTGTACGTACGCTGCTATTTAACCTTAATTTGTATAATTCGATTGATTACGAAGTAACAACTATTCTGGTAGCTTAATCTTCTTTTTATCCCATTTCAGGGGTGTTTTTTGGCTCTAGCTAATGATTTTGGGGGTGTACGATTTTTTTAATCCCGGATTCGGATTTAGCGACCGAAAATACATAGGGATACATGGGTCTGGTTCGCTGCTTTGAACTTTTATTTTAAATTCAGTGTTATGAGTTGACTTAAAAGTCAACTGATTTCATTAATTTATTAGAACTTATGCAACAACACTTGTAATTCAGTCAGGCTCCACGATATATTCTTCAGTTTTCACTACAGTTGGCACATAGCACAGTGCATCTAAATCCGTTACCCAGACAGGAACATCTTGTTTTATATATAATAGGGGATATGAACATAAATATATTAAATACGGGCGACCTACACAATAATAATTATTTGAACATAATGGCACAATATGGTTATATATCTCATATAAATGTACCAACTAGAATAACCGAAACGTCAGCCAGTTGTTTAGATCATATTTTTATAAAAACAAGCAATAATAATTCCAACGTAAACTACCAACCGTTTGTTATTGAGTCCGATATCACAGATCATTATCCTATACTCTTAAACATAAGACACAATAAAACGCATATTACTGAAAAAGTAAAAGATGGTAAAAAAATTGATTATAACAAAGTACAACAATTATTAAGTTTAGAAAATTGGGAAAATGTATTAAATTCTGAGGATAGTAATGTCAGTACTAATAATTTCATAAAAACTATACAAAATTGTATAGATAAAGCTACCACTTCATTAATAATTACAAATAAAAATAAAAAACTTAAACCATGGATCACATTAGGCATAATACAATCTATCAAATGTAGGGATAAAATGAAAAAAACAATTCTAATAAATAATAACAATAACGTTAATGTTGAACAACTGAAAAACGATTATAAATTATATCGAAATAAACTAAATAAAATTATTAAGAAAACAAAAGATGAATATTACAGACATGAGCTCAATAAATATAATAATAACATCAAACAAACTTGGAGATTAATTAATGATGCAACCAATTCAACTAATAATCGAAATAATAGTATTAATACAAATATTTATAATGATAATGGCAGTTTAATAGTAAAGGACAATGAGCTAAAGGCTAATATATTCAATGACTATTTCTGTAATGTTGGAAAAAATATAGCAGATAAAATAAAATCCACCAACCCAAAGAATAAAAGTGAAGAAAACATGCGCACCAATGGTAACAGTCTATTTTTAAAACCCATTAATAAAAACGAAATTATTTTACACATAAACAGTTTAAAAAATAATTGTGCTACCGGACGGGATAAGATAACTGTAAAATTGATAAAATTGTGTCATATATACCTCGTTGAGCCTTTAAAATATATTATTAACCTCATCTTTTCAACAGGCTGTGTCCCTGAACATTTTAAAGAATCGATAGTTACCCCGGTATATAAAAATGGTAGCAGAACCGAAAAATCCAACTACAGACCAATCTCAGTCATTAATAATTTTGCAAAAATTTTTGAAAAAGCTCTGAAGAATCGACTTGAAGAATTTTTAAATGCTAATCAGATAATATCGAATAATCAATTTGGTTTTAGAGCTAACTATAGTACTAATGATGCAATATATACTTTAACAAGTTCTATTAACAAAAAACTAGATGAAAAGAAGAAATGCATAACTGTTTTCTTAGACCTGGCAAAGGCGTTTGACACGGTATCGCACAAAAAACTAATTACAAAACTAGAGTCAATAGGAGTTAGAGGGCGTGCACTGGACGTCTTTGCCAGTTACCTAAAAAATAGACTACAATTTGTTAAAATTGACGATAAAATTAGTAAGAGCAAAATAATAACAAGTGGTGTTCCTCAAGGCACAGTCATCGCACCAACATTATTTTCAATTTTTATTAATAACTTGTGTCAACTAAATATCGCAGGAAAATTAATTTCATATGCTGATGATACTGCGGTAATTTTTGATGGGTCAGATTGGGATGAAGTGGTTTTAAAAGTTTCCAAAGATATGGAAAAAATAAAAAATTGGTTGGATAGTAATTTATTATCACTTAATATATCAAAAACAAAATATATCATGTTTTCAATACATAATTCTAAAGTACCTACCATTAAACAAATAAATATTGCTAATACTACTGAAAACCTCGAGTCTACAGATAAAATTAAATATTTGGGAGTAATAGTGGACAAGAATTTGAAGTGGCACGAACATATACTCTATATTACAGGAAAAATAAGAAAACTAATATACAAATTTTACAATCTTAGAGACATATTATCAAGAAAAACACTACTTACAGTATATAACTCACTTATAGAATCAATTATAAGGTATGGCATAATTGTTTGGGGTGGAACTTATGAAAATGCTCAAAATCCTGTAAAAGTTATTCAAAAAACAATATTAAAAATTATTCTGCGAAAATCAACTATATATCCGAGTATATCCTTATTTAAAGAAATAAAATGCCTGAGTGTAAAACATTTATACGTTCTTGAATGTATAGTGTATGTAAAAACTAATGTAACTATGTATAGCCTTTCCACAAGTGCGTATAATACAAAATCAAAGTTAAATAAAAACTTAAATGTGAAAATGTATATTAGAACACAACAGCAAAATTTTATAGATTACTTAGGACCCAAGTACTATAATGTAATACCAGTAGAACTAAAAAATATTTCGAGTAAAAAACATTTTAGGAAGAAATTACTGGAATATATTATAAATAACCCAGAAAAATTTTGTATGTAAATAATCATTATTCATCAATCCCACTCAAGATATTTCTCCAAACAATGATTTATTTTACATTTATTGTTAGATATTTTTTATATTGTATGCTTGTGAATGTGTATGTATGTGTGTATCATAGATGCACATATGTGTATGGGTACGTAGGTATACAATCCTATATTATTTAGTGTTAATACATGTACTAGGATACATGTACTATGATGATTATTATTATACCTATTTAACAATTATAATTAAGTGCAAACAAACCTCTTTGGGGTTTAGGCACTTCTTCTTTGATGTAATATTATAAAACGTATTTGTATGATAATAATTGAATAAATGAATTGAATTGAATTGAATTGAATATCCTTTTTTACAGGAGCACTTAACTAGTTCTCGGCATGCATCCCAAATTTGTGGAAGTGTTGTCCTTGTTGGTATCCATTGTACCATCTGCATTTTCCATCCCTAATTACCTGGTGAAGCAGGAAACCTTCCTTGTTCAAAGCTTGTCCCCAAACCTGACCTGCTTGATGAGCTGTTTGGAGGCTATGTATCTTCCGAGCATCCAGATTGGATGGCAAATTCTGCAGTAGATTACTTTTTGGAAAAAATAATTTGCGAGCATCATTTAAATTTATGCATTTCTGTTGTTACAGTACAACTGTATTACATATTTCTCTAATTTATTACGTCGTCGTTTAATCATTTAAACTCAACTGTATGCGCTAGCCCTTTAAAGGCAACCGTTGCATCTGAATTCGATTGCCAGGTCTTCCAAGTAGAGATCTTTCCCTTGGATGAGAAAGATGATACGGTATCACAGCCAGTGAATGCATGATATCCTTTTATGGCTACTGACATTTTCTGCCAACTTTTCGGCTATTAAGTGAATCGGAATGTATGAATGAGTATTGCCCACTGCGTGCGAAACCCATAGCTCCTATAGACTAAGTTCTTTCAGTGTAAAATAGAAAGAAATTCCAATAATCACTACATCAGAGTCTACTGTACGTATGAGAACATTGAGCAATCCATTTTCCACCATGTCTTTAACCCGCTTCTTCTATACAGTTGGTGTGACCGTCTAAATTTGTATTTGTAATGCGTCGAGAACGAATGTGTTCTCCGATGTTCGTGACTGCATTTCTCAAGTACGTACTCAGCTAACAGTTTGAAAAATCCTTCTTTGTTTTGCATATTGCGAAGAAAGTCCATCCGATTTTTTGGAATCTTGGTGATTGTAATCTAACTTCGCAGTGTATCACAGAACCTCTGATGTCACGTACTGAATTCTTAATGTTACCAGCATGATAACAATCCCAAACCAAATCCACTCTCTTTGATGAAAATTCTTGAGAATCTTTGATAATATGCTGAATAAATTCCTTGCTACGGTACCTATTCGCTAAAAGTCTGCAAGTGAACAAGTGCAGCTCCATCATATACCATGCCACCACATTTTTCTGGAGTATCTGGTCTCTTACCGATGGTGTTTTCTAAAATATGAATTATTTCTGATTTATTACAGTGTCTCATTTCTCCCATGAAGCAAGTGACGGTGGAGTAGTTTGGTCTACATATTCAAAAAAGATATCCATATTTAACTCTAATTTTCTGACTAACAGTGAAACATCGCTGGAACAGTGCTAGGTGACACTTCACACTGTTTATTTTGGAGGAGCGATTTGGTTGTTTTTGACATGAAAACAAGTTCTTCTTGGCTGATTTGGCCAATTTCTTTGTTTTTTTGACGAGGCGTTCATCGACGAAGTCTTCCTACATTTTTTTGCCTGTAATTTCAGTTACACTAAAATGGTGTGTCACGTGACCTCAGTTGTGTTTAAAATAAAAATTCGAATCCAATATGGTGGATCTAAGATGGCGGTACAACATTCTAACATCATAGAACAAAGAGCACGCGGTACAATACAGGGATTCGCTCTGAAATCAGTGCGATGAAAATTAAGGGAAAAGAGTTGTGGAGGTAGTGACTTTACGTACACCCTGTATATATAATGTTCTAAGGGAATTTTTTTTTGTTCCTCTTCAAATATCGTACTAAATGTCGTGTAAAGTACTCGTTTCAAAGGAATTGTTTTTATCATCAAATACGTGTAATTATACGTTTGAGTGTTTGACGGAGAATATTTGTCGAAATACTTGTTTTACTTTTATATTTATATGATATAGTTATTATAACTAACTGGACAAATATTTTTAATAATCACCATAGAAAAAAAATCACGACACGCTGAACTTAAACATAGAACAAAATAGTTCATGTGTGTGGCAGTGTAATGTATGCGTGTATTTTTGCGCTTCCTTTGGTCGGGTTATCTGATTTTTCATTACCTACGTTGCCTTGGTGTTCTTTGCATCCACTCCAATTGTATGCTGTTGTACGTCAGTTTTATCGGGAAATCACAGAAGTCTTCTACCGTTTAATAGACCGGCGGTACATGACCAGTCAGGTGCAACGTTTTTAAAATGCATGCCAATCATATATATGAATGTAATTACCATGAATATGCCAGAAATGCAAATTTTAGGCAGTCGTCACGTACAGAAGGGTGTGCAAATCAATTTTTTTTGTTTTTTTTTTGTGTGTTTTTTTATGTTAAAATGGACGC
This sequence comes from Rutpela maculata, assembly GCA_936432065.2. Lineage (NCBI taxonomy): Eukaryota > Metazoa > Arthropoda > Insecta > Coleoptera > Cerambycidae > Rutpela > Rutpela maculata. The sequence continues at coordinate 179,201,658 of OW386286.2, forward strand.
CAATAGTGCCAAACGGAAAGTCCGAAAAAAACCAAAATTTGTTTTGCGCGTGGAAACTGCATACCAATGAATTTCCGCTGGATTTTTTTTCACGGCTTTTCATTTGGCACTATTGGCATCCATTTTAAAACAAAAAAAAAACAAAAATAAACAAAAAAATCGATTTGCACACCCTTCTGCACGCGACGACTGCCTAAAATTTGCGTTTCTGGCATATTCACGGTAATTACATTCATATATATGATAGGCATGCATTTTAAAAACGTTGCACCTGACTGGTCATGTACCGCCAGTCTATAAGAACGCATTTCTACTCCATCCAGACTTGTCAGTAATGATATGAATTCTTTTGTTAGTATATGGTCACTTCTCGTGCACAGATTTTTATTGCTGTGACTTCTGCTAGGAACACTATTGTGGTCCTAACAAATACGGATTTTTATTTGTTGAGTCGATTAAAACAAATTGTATACAGTAGACCTTTGATAATAACACTGATCCATTGAAAGACCGCATTAGGGAAGCTGTTCAGTTATTATTTTTACAAGAGGTTAGAAACAGTTACAAAGAGCTTTACACTCGCCTTCAAAAATGCATAGAGCACGGTGGAGAAGTGTAACTGTGGACATACTGTATGTATTGTTTGGATGTCTTGGCAACTCCCCTAGTCACTTCCAATCTCTGCCAGGTATATACAGTGTGTCCCAGGATAGATGTAACAAGAGGTGTAATGGACCAAAAATTTTGGAATTTTGGAATGGTATTTGGGGATTGAGTTCTGCTTGTTGTAAAACTAAAGTATACCAAAAATGACTTGATTTGGTGTTCTACAAGGTGTTTTATAAGCAAAGTTGTAAAAATCACCACTAATAAAGTACCTTTATTTTTCAAAATATGAAAAAATTCCACGAAGAAAAGTTATTTAGAATGCAATTTTATACCTCTATACGAATTTTCAGGAATATAAAATTATTTTTTTGAAACCAACCTTCCCATTTTTTCAATAAATTGGTATTTTATTTTGAACCATTCAATTAAAACTGCATAGAAATTATTTTTTGTGAATTAATATTTAAAGTTATGTAGAAGCTAAAAGTAGGCTATGAGAAAAGCAGTGGATGATTAACATTTGCTCCTACACAACTTTAAATATAGGGGCGAGCGTAGAGGCGACTTCAATGTGAATGTCAGTCGATAGTCCGTTGAAGCAACGTCGAGCGCGGTTAGTACTTGGATGGGTGACCTATCTTGGGAAATACAGCGTTCTCGTCCTACCTTCTAGCGGCTTGTATATCAGTGTATACGCGGAAGTTACGTAATTTCAGACGAGGACGTAGTGGATATACCATCCTTCGGAGGGGATGTAAAGCAGGCGGTCCCTTGTCTATCAAATGTTAGACAAGTAAAAGATCCCTACTCTTCTTAAGGGAAGAGGTTCGGCAAAATTTGGGTTGGGGGTAGCTCGTCTCCTGGCGTCGTTGATAGGCCCTGGTAGCGGAAATAGGCAGACGTTAAATAAATAGATTAAAAAAAAAACATTAAATATGAATTCAACTCTTAATTCGCAAAAAATGGGAAGTTTCAAAAAAATAATTTTATATTCCTGAAATTTGCATTCTAAATAACTTTCCTTAGTGGAATTTTTTCATATTTTGAAAAATAAAGGTACTTTATTAGTGGTGATTTTTACAACTTTGCTTATAAAACACCCTGTAGAACACCAAATCAAGTCATTTTTGGTATACTTTACTTTTACGACAAGCAGGACTCAATCCCCAAATATCATTCCAAAATTCCAAAATTTTTGGTCCATTACACCTCTTGTTATATCTATAATCATAATAATAATAATAATAATATTTATTTTAAAATGTATTTTACATGTTACAATATTTTTTTAATAGTATATACTAGAGCTAAATATGCATTCACATGGTTTTTACATTTGGGATAAATATTAAGTAAGCCCCGGGTAAGTTGTTAAAACTTGAGTGCGGGTGTTGTTTGAATTGTCCATACATATATATACGTATGTATTCATATATGTTCAAATGTATGGTTAATTAATTAAGTTTATATCTGTATATGTAATAGTAATTTTAGGTATATTGAATAAAAGTTAAGTAGGGTCAGGTGGCACAGCAATGTAAATTTTTACCTGAAAATACTAGTTTCCATAGTTTTGATTTTGGTTAGTAATGGTTCTTTTTTATCGTGCTATAATTTGTCCAGTGTCAATGAAGTTTTCTAGGTAGTTTTCTGGTAAATCTATTATCCATGCCTTTATAAGTGTTTTTAGGGTTGATTTGTTTTCAGTTTGTTTTAGTTGCTCTTGGGCTATCGTATATAATCTAGGAGCTAGATATGAGAATGATTTTGTTCCAATCGTTTTATGTGCCCTCGGGATATGTGTCGTGTTCTTATGTCGAGTTTCGTAGTCATGTCTCTGTTCGGTAATTGGAGGGTTATATTTTATTTGGTATTTTAGCAAGTTTTGGCAATATAGTTGACGAATATTTAGTATTTTATACTGTTTGAATAGTTGTTTACTCGGAAAGGTTATGGGTTTTTTAAACATTATTTTTATTATTCTTTTATGGCATTTTATTAATGGATCTAAATTTGTTTTATTTACTCCACCCCATCCGATTATGCCGTATTTAAGTATTGATTCTATAAGGCCGTAGTATATTATTAACCGTTGTTTATCGTCAAGGATTGTACTGACTTGTTTAAATGTATAATAGAGCCACCTCAGTTTTTTACATAAGTATTCTATTTGGTAGTTCCACTTTAGATGTGCATCAAGTATAATACCTAAGTATTTCACTTGTGTTGCCTGTTCAATTTCAGTATTAGTGTTTTCAATTTTGATCTTGGTGCATGGTGGAAGACTGTTTTTATATGAGCAAAAGGGTAGATATTTGGTTTTTGTTATGTTCATGGTGAGTAGATGTTGGTCAAACCAATTTTTTATAATTTTAATGTTTTTGGATACTTTTGACCTAACCTCGTCCCACGTTTCTCCATCAAAGAGGACGACAGTGTCGTCCGCAAAAGAAATTATTTCTCCGTCAATTTTTAATTTCAGCAAGTCGTTCAAATATGTATTGAATAGGACCGGAGCGAGGACTGTTCCCTGTGGTAGACCGTATGTGACAATTCTCGAGGTGCTCTCATGATCTTGGGACACACTGTATATACTTAAGATTTTTATGATGACGTGGCTTGTGCTGATTTCATCTGACTGCATGTTAAGAAGTCGATTCTACTCTAGTTGTTGATATATTTCGGTATAGTATACTTTTCTTCGAATGGTCCCGAAATGATTTGTTTTCTAGCTAGCAGTGCCTTACTCTCCACGACTGGTGAGTATAATGGAGCCAGGTAAAGTAGCTCTTCTCTGCCAAGCAGCAAACAAGCAATAGGTATAGACCAACCACTAAAACAAGAATAATTTCATGAAGTCGAGAATTACTTGATTTTGCCTTACTAGCGTATCATGAAGTCATATGAAATACGCTTAAGTTATTTAAGTCATAGTACTTATTTCTTACCTAGAAGATTTCTTCAGAGTACAATGGCCTTGTGTATTATTGTGCTGGGTTAAATATTACTCCTCCCGCAAAAATGTCTTAATAAGTCATAAAAAAATGAAGCTATTTTACAAGTTCAAATTAACGCAAGTTTTATTTAGAAATATACCTTTAGAGTCCACGAGCTTGTTGGGCTTCTTTCAAGGTAAAATTTACCTAATATTGATCATAAAAGAGACCTCTTAGTCATGAACTAAATAAGTAATTTGGCAGATTGTAAATTACTTAATTCGATCCTATTAAAACTCAAATGAGGCCGCAGGCACACTTTAGAAAATATTGGGAATAATTATTACCTTTAAGTATGTATAAAGTCTAAATTACATTAAGTCGGTTTGATTACTAATATCATATAAACCTTATAACCTCAACTCAAGAGTGCAATTAGAGCAATTGTCAATAATAAAGTATGCAGCATATTGAAATGCGGTTCAAATCGTATAGATATTCTAATATTATAAAGTTAGAAGAATATTGCTGAGTGTAAAAGAATTTCTAAGATTGATAGAAGAGAATGTGAAAAGCAAGTGACAGTTTGTCTAAAAATAATAATTTTCTTGAAGAAAATGACAACTCGGAAGGAATTATAATATTTTTGAGTGCTGAATTTGAGTCAAACAATGTTCCAGAAGATGTGTTTGATGAAAATAGCCACAGCCATTCTCTGAAAACCCAGTAAATTCTTACACATCTAGCTCACGGATGTCATGAAAATGACCAAATTGGGACATTTGACCTAATGTTAAAAAAATCGAAAGTTAATTGCCCTATTATATTGATATTATTTACTTTAACTCTTATTTTCCCTAATTAGGGAATATGGTTTTCAAAGTCGAAAACGTTTGGTAATTTCGGCCTAAGGAAATTTCATTTATAAGTTCATAATTGAAGGCTATCACACTTTCAAGTCTCAATTGTAACAGGCACGATATTTAATATTATAATTTATTCCGCCGTGACAAAAATATGTTACTTATTATTTTAAAATTAAAAATTAAATCCATTAATTTACGATTTTTTTTTAAAGAAACTAATACAAATTGTCTTTATGCACCCAACTGGACATATTATTCAAAGTTGTTATCTAATATAAGTTTCCTCCCAATAATTATTCAGACATTCATCAACACGCAGTTTTAAGTATCCCTTCTTCTAACTTATGATATAAATAGGTCTTTATTTAGGTCAATAATAGGAAATATTTACCTTAAAATTAACACATATTATCTTACTAATGGGGCTAGGTAACATTTCACTACCCTAACCTCTGGAACAAAATGCCTTTGCTTGCTTATCCTCGACCTTGAATTTACTTTCATTTCTTTCCCCACATTGGTCAATCTGTGGACAATTTAAGGTAAATTTGCCTATCACTAAATTGGTAAACTAAATATTCTAACCGAATAGCAGATCGAATTGAAGTAATTCTATTTGTCATGAAAACTGCTCAAATAGAGATAAAGAAATATTTGAAGACGTAAGTGATCTGGAAGAGATTATTGATGAAGAGCCAGCAAAGAGTCTTGGTATTCGAATTGAAGAGCTCGAAGACGTTGATAATCTCGAAGATCCTTCGGAATTTGAAAGCTTTATTGATGAAGAAGAAGAACAACCACAATGCGAAAGATCTAAAATTCATTAGAATTTTATAATTTTTCATAAATTTTTTATTTTTTTTTAAAAAATGACAAAACAGTATTTTTCTAAAGACGAAGCGAGTCAAAATTTGTAAAAAAATATCAATAAATTAATTGTTCTATTTAATAATTATGTATTCAAATTATTTTTTTCAAATATACCTAAAACAGATTACTCATCGTTATACTATTTACTTAGTTAAAAAATAGTAAAATATACGTTAATAATAATGCACACTGGGTCAGCGAGTCTTACCTATAGCTTATGACTTTCAGTACGGTACGGTGCATTGCTATGAAAAACTTAGGTTTCAGAATGTTTTCCCCCCCCCTTCTTCAATTAAATTCATTCAACTTTAGTAATATTACATTGAAGTAAATTCTGTCATTGAAATGTAATCCATTATTTACACAAATAATTAAAAAAATATTGAAAATAATACTGAAAAATTCGTGATACGAAAAGTCATTATTTTGGGTTTTTCTCAATTTTAAGCGGTTTCATGAAAAATAAACCATCAACATATACCGGGTGACACAGGAGATATGTAACACCCCGTAGCATGTTTATTTAAAAAGATATTATTATTTTGAAATTTGGTAGACTTATATAATGCGTGATTGTCCTTTTTTTGGTACAAACATGAAATTTTTTCCACTTCCGGTTTCACCGGAAGTGACATCTACTTCGTTATTTTAAATGGCACTCTGTATATATTTTTATCCTATTTGATTCCTCTTAAATTTCTCTTTTCAACTATGTATACCAAAATGACATTCGTTTTAAAATGGCTGCTGAAAACCATTTTATTGCACTAAGTCAAGTTGGCTATGGAATGAAATGTGGCGGTAATTAATGCTTAGTGTGCTGCGATATCAAAAGAACCCTGGTACACAATTTTGTGTTTCATATTTGTTTTGTTCTAATCAGTAGCCGAAGAGACTTTGTAGAATTTTTATATTAAATAAAAATCTCTAAACTAAATCCACGAAATCATAAAAACTAAGATAGAAACACTAATTTTAAATTTGACCCATTTGTAAAATATTTATTCATGTTTCACTTTTACCCAATACAATTCATTGTTATGTCTGATTTTGCTTGCTTTTAAATAAAATTGTTTTCGAAAAATCTCAAAATGCTGGCCATTATTTTCCCTTCAGCGTCGAATTCTGAATAAGGTAAAAAAATATTTTGAGGTTTCTGGTTCTTGTACACACACTAAATCACATTTTTTTTCATCCCCTTTAATAATGAGGTGGGGGTGGTAATGGGGGTGGCTAATGCCAATTTTTTTTTGAGACCTTAGCTTCTCTTGTGTATACTAAATATCAATTTTATGAACTGTTACCTGCTTGATTTACCTATTTACTCCAAATTTACCCCAATTTACCCCCCGACACTTCGACGGAACAAGATGAAAATATAATCTAGTTCCAGATCTGATTAAAATACATATGTGTTCCAAATTTCAAGTCAATATCTTAAACGGTTCCAGAGTAAACGTGCGCACAAAAAAAGTTACAGACCGACAGACAGACCGACAGACAGAAAATTTTTTTTCGCTCAAACTTGAAATCTCGACGTTTCATGACATTCTAAGCCTATTTGAACAATAAAAATTTTTAAAAATTTTTTTGTCGTTACTATACTTCCACTGGATGTGGAAGTAATTAGTGTTTCTATCTTAGTTTTTGTGATTTCGTGGATTTAGTCTAGAGATTTTTCTTTAATATAAAAATTGTACAAAGTCTCTTCGGCTACTGATTAGAACAAAACAAATATGAAACACAACATTGTGTACCACGGTTCTTTTGATATCGCAGCACATTAAGCATTAATTACCGCCACATTTCATTCCATAGCCATCTTGACTTAGTGCAATAAAATGGTTTTCAACAGCCATTTTAAAAACGAATGTCATCTTGGTATACACAGTTGAAAAGAGAAATTTAAGTAGAATCAGATAGGAAAAAAAATATATACAGGGTGCCATTTAAAGTAGCGAAGTAGATGTCACTTCCGGTGAAACCGGAAGTGGAATAAATTTCTTGTTTGTACAAAAAAAAGGACAATCACGCATTATATAAGTCTACCAAATTTCAAAATAATATCTTTTTAAATAAACATGCTACGGGGTGTTACATATCTCCTGTGTCACCCGGTATAGACCATTTTAAAGTAGACATGTCAACGGTTAAAATGAGCCCGGATAGAATATTTAAATCGAAAAAAACACCAATAAAGTTTTCCGTGGATAATTTTGTTTTTTCTTTTCGACAAATACTTGTTTCCCAGATTCCAAAAAAGGGAGCAAAAAATAAAAAACCGAAAAATCGGTTTTCCGCCATTTTCTCGGAAAATTTCAGGTTATGTTGAAAAGTGCCTTGTATGAAAGTTTTAGATTTTTTTATTATGTACAACTTTTATGAAGGACATTTTCCGCTAGGAGGTCACGTTTCGCCGAACCCCTAAAACAACACCTTTATTTCACAATTTCACTTTATCTCGTGTTTAAAATTGGTTTTTCTCTTAGTTATAACCTTAACTAAATTTTCCGGCTGGTCCTTGCCTGTTAATAATTTTTTTTTTTCAAAAAGGTATTGGCACCAGCCTAAATTACGTTTTATTATTTTTGACGTCTCTTTACATCACAATGAGATTATACAAGGAAACTATTTAAAATTTCAGTGATTTTTCTTGTTATATATACATTTTCTTACAGCCACGGTTAAATTTCAAGTTTCATTTTATTTTTTGTAGTAGATATTTCCTAGAGCAGATACAGAGACCGTCCCTCGTATTTCTTTGGTTCTTTTGTAATGGTCGAAAAGGACGTATCTTCCCTACCTCTTTAGAGAGAGCAGCACAGTAGCACATTTTTTATGGATATCCGCTAGATGATGGAAAAAACTACAAAGGCCGCGAAAAGACTTCGCCGATCGAAGAAAAAGACATCCGCGGATGTTCTTTTCGAGGAAACAATGCTGGTTCAAGTTTCCAATGGACGATTTTTAATCAATGAAAACAATAAAGTCCGTCTTATTTCGTTGCTGAAAACTAAATTTGAACAGGCTGCTTCTAGGGTTAAGCACGCTGAAGATGATGCTGATGTGTTGATTGTCAATACAGCGATTTCGTTGTACTCAACATTTGATGCTGTTTTCATTCTTGGTGAAGGCGTCGAGCTCATTGTTCTGCTAACAGCATTAGCACCTCGTAAAGTAACGTCTGTCTTCATAAACCTGAGAGAGGCTAAACTGCTGAAAGACTATTCCTCGAATTGTTTAAAACATAAAAAAGCGTTACTGAGAACATTCTGTTTCTCTGTTCTCTGTTTCTCTGTTCTCTCAATAAGACCAACATTTTGTTCGCTTGTTCAGAAACAAACAATGCTCAATGATACTACTAGCATCTCCAAATATCAGCATGCCAAACCTGAAGACATCGCAGACGCTGGAGCACCCTTTCTCTCGCAGCATGGATAACGAAACTTTGGAAGAAGTCCGCCACCAACGTTTCATAAAATCCAAAACAAAAACACAGTATCTTGATTTTTTGTCACCTACAATGGACGCTGCATGGTATCATGCTTTTAGGACGTAACACCAAGTCCAAAAATGATATGGAATTCATAAAAATCCAAAAGACTGGGGCTGGAAAGTTGACAACAATGGGCTCCTTCCAATAACAATGATAGATAAACCAGCACCTGAGACCTTAAATGTAATTTCATGTAAATGCAAAAAAAGGATGCGGCTGAGCGTGCGGTTGTAGAAAATCTGATTTGAAGGGCTCCATTGTGTGTGGATTCTGTAATGGTGAATCATGTGAAAATACACCAAAGGTTCGCATCAAGAGCGAGAGCGAGGACGAAGATGAAGAAATTTTGTTCATGGAGGCCCGAATTCCCAGGGGTAGTGACGAGCATAATAATGGGAATCAACCGATATGATTTTTTAGGTCGATACCGATATTTACGTGGCCGATTATCTCTCATTTCTAAAATCTGAAGATTTGCTATAAATAATTAAAGTATATTTTTCTCAATATTATTTTTGTTTTTTATCCTCCTTTGACAGAGATATAACAGAGCGAACTTTTGATTATCTCTTTCTAAAAAGTAATTCTTCCAATATGTCGTGGATGGCTATTCTTGGGTGAAACTCTGAAATGGGGACGGTAGACACTTATGTTGTTTAATAATAAATTTTAAGCTAGAGGTAATTTCTTTGAACAAATTACGGTTTTTATTTGTGAAACAGATAGTTTGTCGAATTTCTATAACGTTAGCCTCATAGCTAATAGATGACGACTTTAGAAGACAATAAGAATATACTCTATAACCACTGATATTTGGACCTGCACACATAATAGCAGTCCATTTTTATCTTTCACTGTTCATTGGATAAACTTCAGGAAAGCGGAAAGGTGTTCATTTGTATTGTCTTGCAAATATTTTCCAGGTACACATTCTGGTTTAACTATTGCCTAGAATATGAACAGTTTAATGCAAGAATGGAAATTAAATTGCAATCAAATCCTCCTAGTTCTGGCCGACAATGCTTCCAACATGATAAAAGGTACCGAAGAAGCTAAACTAACACATCAACCTTGTTTTATACATACATTGCAATTAGTGATACATAATTCAATTGAAAATCAACGATTCATAATATATTTACTGGGAAAAGCGAGGTGTATAGTTTCACATTTCAACTATTTCTCATTGGCTTACGATAAATTAAAGAAAATTTATAAGCAACTTAATATGCCAGAAAAAAACTTTAGTTCAAGATATAGCAACTCGATGGAACTCAAATTATTACGTGTTAGAACGCTTGGTCGACCAAAAAAATGCTTTACATTTGTTCACGGTCTATGTAAATTCTGTAGTTAATGAAAAGGCCTTGATATTTCACCAATGGGAACTATCAAAAAACTTACTAAACCTATTAAAACCCTTTCAAGAGATTACTAAATTTGCCAGTAAATCGAATGCATCCATATCTGAAATAATACCACTAAACGGGCAGAAACCACCCCTCACTCACCCCCTTCCAAGTTATTTCAAGTATAACTCGTCGACAAATCACTCTCCAGACCTGTTTATATATGAAAACGTAAAGGGATCCATAAAAGAGGTGGCCGTTTCAAGGGGTTGCAGCCGTCAAAAACTTCTCCCACCACCTGCTGTTCAGCATCCTCGAAAACGAGGGGGGAAGGTAATCTTGTCTTTGCACGAATTATTTACACTCTTTCTGCTTTCATTACATAGACTAATAGAAGGATTCGCGACTATTCGTCCCATTGGTTCGATGTTTGTTGGCCATTTTATATACAATCATTGTATAAAATGTTTGTTAAATATTAACTATCTTTCACGTTACAAAAGTAGCCCTCTGCAGTATAGGAGTTATAGATTTGTGGGTGTAAAGAGATGTGACCCTGCAGTTTATGGCTTCAAAATTACTTTTTATGACCATTTTTAGCAAATAATTATTTCGTACTGTATGTGGCTCGAAGGTATGACCAGTTTGCGCTAACTACTAAGCTACCGTTACTCAGTACAATGTAATCATTCATTTGAAATGTGAAGTGTTTATTTGATTTCATTAGCGCTACTAAGTAGATCCTTGTACGTGGAAATAGTGGCGTTGGCGTAGGCGATATAAATAGATAAAATTTGGTACTGGAAAGGAACTCGTTCGCACATATCTATATCAAATTTTTTTCGTCGGAAAAGATATTTAAACATTTAGAAATGATTTATAGAGTGTTCATTTGTTTTTAATGTAGTGCTATGTGAAGAATAAATAATGATTACAGTTTGCAAAATATATTTCTTTTAAAAGAAAGTATTGTCAAGCATTACATAAAATTTCCTGACCATACTTGTGATAGAATGTTCAAGTTAAAGGTGCATCTCTTTAAAGATTCATCAATCCAAAAGTTATTAGTAGAACAATTATTAATGTAAAATATAACCATAGTCATAAAGTACCATACCATACCATAAAATAACACAGGGACACAAAAAATGTCATGTACTAAAAACCCCACCACTCTATTTTCTTACTAACTGCAGGAAATAGCCAAAGGATATAAAATAATGACCCGTATGCTACTGCATGTTACAAGTTGGGAAGTTGTATAAATCCATTCTATAATGATTACTCTAAACGAAAACCATTTATGGCACTTTCGAAAACAGTGCAGACAAGCAGCAGCATAGCTAGGGGGGGGAACTGCCCCCCCCCCTCCATAATGTGGCGCCCCTGACTTGGAAAATCAGCGAATTTTATTAACACCCACTGACATCGAATCCGAAGCCAGAATTATTAGATTGCTTCTTTTTTCACCCCAAAAAAAGTGGTCTGGCCTGCGGACCATACCAGTGTATCCTTATGTATTTTGACCCTTTGAAACCGAATTCGAAGTGAGAATTGTCAGATTCTCTCGTTTTTCAAAAATCACCCCCCCCCCCCCCAAAAAAAAAGTGGTCTGGCCTGCGGACTAGATCAGTGTATCCTTCTGTATTTGGACCCGATGAAACCGAATCCGAAGTCAAAATTGTCAGATTGGTTCATTTTTCACCCCTAAACCCCAAAAAACGCCCACCCCCAAAAATGGTTTGTTATGTATTTGGTAAGGATACACTGGTCTGGTCCACTTTTTGTTTTGTTTTGGGGGTGCTTTTTGGTGGTGAAAAACGAGCGAATCTGACAGTTCTGACTTCGGATTCGGTTTCAGCGGGTCCAAATTCATAAGGATACATTAATCTGGTCCACAGGCCAGACCACTTTTTGTTTTGTTTTGGGGGTGTTTTTTGGGATCAGGGGGTGAAAAACGCGCGAATCTGACAATTCTGACTTCGGATTCGGTTTCAGCGGGTCCGAATTTATAAGGATACGCTGATATGGTCCGCAGTCAGACTACTTTTTTGTTTTGGGGGTGTTTTTTGGGGTTAAGGGTGAAAAACAAGCGAATCTGACTTCGGATTTGGTTTCAGACAGTCAAAATATATGAGAATAGACTAGTATGGTCCGCAGGTCAGACCACTTTTTGGGGGGTTGAGGGTGAAAAAAGAAGCAATCTGATAATTCTGACTTCGGATTCGGTTTCAGCAGGTCCAAATACATAAGGATACATTGGTTTGGTCCGCAGGCCAGACCACTTTTTTGTGTGTGGCTGTGTTATTAGACCTGGAAAAAACTTCCAAAAGTAATTTTATTTGCACCACACCGCCTTTTAAACGGACTGCCCCCTCCGCCCCAAAAAGGTGGCTACGCCACTGCGGACAAGGTTTATGACGCAATGAAGAAGTGTGGGGTCGCGCGAGCGTGCGCACCTAATTATTCCTGTTGTTTCCTCAGTCAACATGAATAATATGTTTTTTCTACGACTACTGAATAATTCATTTATTATAGATACGTTTTTGAACAAGTAATGGGGCGCTTTACTCACGATCGTGAGTAATAATTCATTACTCAGTAGGTCACAAGAGTTCAAATCCATTATTCAACAGTTTTTGTGGAACGATCACAAGATACGATTTAAAGTTTAAAAACATCGCGTGTGCCATAACTCAATTCAATCTATCATAATAAGTAGGTACTAGTCAACCATCCTAAGTTGGCAAGTAGCCGCGCAGAGAGAGAAGAAATATCGTCACTGTTGGACAGAAACAAACAAGATTTTTAAGCTTGTTTGTCTGTGTCATTGATTTCACCGTAAGTCAATAAATGTTACTTTTCGTATGCTCCTGTAGGTTCGAATTATCGATTTCGCCGGTGCAATTCAGGATGTGCATCAAATGCAATTCTTCCTCCTTCCATATGACAGTACAGCCCTTCAACGTATATATTAAAAAAGATCTGAACGTTTAAAAATTTCGTGTTTCGCCTACTTTGCAGATTGCGAAAACGGGCGCCTGCGCCTTGGTTGGGTGGTGCAATAGCAATAGCTAAACTCCACCGAGACGTTAATATAAATAATTCATCAAAAAAAGTCTTTAAAAGTATTTACGCTTAACTTTTCCTTTATTCATTATTTTCTAGATGACTGCCCGGTGTATATTTTTTAAATAAATATATCAGGTTTCCTTCCTTGCAATAGTGACAATTACATTCTAAATATTATTTTCCTCTGTCGTTCTTAATTAGTTATTTTTTCGAGTAACCACCCGTTTCGAGTAACTTTTCGCTAAAAGTATGTTAGTTGATAATTGTGTCAACTACAGTTCAAATGTTATTTCTGCCATAGTTGTTTTTTTTAGTGACCATCCTGTATATTTTTCATGTTTCATTTCGATGACAGTCGTGTTAACTACATATGAAATATTATCACTCCTCACATTTTTTATTAATTTTTTTAGTGTGATGACCCCTCGGATGACCCTGTTTAATTTCTCAATATTTTTTCTTGCCACTTGTGTTAATTGCATGCGAAATATTATCGTTTTCCGTAACATATATTTAATTATCTTTCTTGATGACCACCCTGTATATTTTTAAAATGTTTTTCTCTGACAGCTGTGCTAATTATATGCGAAATATTATCATCCTCCACCACATTTTTTATAATCCTTTTGGACACTGGCCACCCTGTATACTTTTCATATTTTTCTTCGTTAACTGCATGTGAAACATTATCTTCCGTACTCACGTTTTGTTATTAATTTTTTTGGGGTGACCACTCTGTATATTTTTCATATTTTTCTTCTTTAACAATTGTGTTAGCTACATGCTAAGTATTATCGTCCTCCGTCACATTTTTTATTAATTTTTTTTACTGACCATCCTGTATATTTTTCACATTTTTCTTCCTTGAAAGTTGTGTTGACTGCATGCGAAATATCGTTCTACGTCACATTTCTTAATTATTTTTTTTTGAGTGACTACCCTGTATATTTTTTAAATATTTTTTTGCGAATTATAATGGCCCTTCGTCGCATTTTTTCATTATTATTATTATTATTTTTTTTTTTGAGAGACTGTAGAAGAACTCACCACCGATTGACGCGACACCAATTTATTTTTAGAAGGGCGCCAACCGAGTTCTCCCCCGTTCTTCTACTCCCAAGCGGGTTCGAGATAAGATATAACTGGATAGACAAGTAATGGGTCAAGGATGCACTACCTCAGATCATTAACGACGCTCTCTCAGTCGAGATTTTATTTATTTACTGTGATAAGGGATTTTACGCCTAGGAAGTTTTGTAATTTTTGCATAAAAAAATCCCTAACAAATTTTTCTTTAACCGGATTAAAATTTGATGTGATTGTTATTTGTTTACCTACTAATAACTTATTCTACACTTAATGATTCCTGCAAAATCGCATAAAAAAATCCCTATCGAGATTTGTGGAGTCATGAGACTCCGATTAACTCAGTTGTTTCGGTCTTCCAAACGAAAATTCAAGGGATTAAGAGTAGCAACAAGTCCTAATGTCAATAAAATGCAATTAGTTAAAAGAATACCGTTGATTTAATGGGTTTAAAACAAGTGCAGTTAGATTCTGCGATATCCTATCCAATAAATTATATAATGTAAAAGAATCACGCCTCCCCAACTAAGGCAAATTAATTTTACTTCCACATCCAGTGGAAGTATAGTAACGACAAAAAAAACGTTGAAAATTTTTATTGTTCAAATAGGCTTAGAATGTCATGAAACGTCGAGATTTTAAGTTTGAGCGAAAAAAAATTTCTGTGTCTGTCGCGTCTGTAATTTTTTTTGTGCGCACGATTACTCTGGAACCGTTGAAGATATTGACTTGAAATTTGGTACACATATGTACTTTAATGGGATCTTGAATTAGATTATATTTTCATCTTATTCCGTCGAAGGGTTGGGGGGTAAATTGGGGTAAATAGGCGGTAAGTAGGTAAATCAAGCAGGTAAGGGTCCATAAAATTGGCATTTAGTGTATACAAGGGAAGCTAAGGTCTAATTTTTTGGCATTAGCCACCCACATTACTACCCCTACCCCACCCACCCCATTATTTAAGGGGATGAAAAAAATTGTGATTTAGTGTGTGTACAAGAACCAAAAACCTCAAACTATTTTTGTACTTCATGCACCTCCACTAACACTCCCTATCACCACCCCCACTACCGATGTGGGATATCGTTTTATGGGTTTTTGGGGTAGACGTTTTCAAATATTATATTATTAAAGTTCCATAAGCAATTATTTTCACATACACATTTTTTTTCGTTGTGAGAGACTTGAATAGAAAATCTGGATGTGGAAGTAGTGATTCCTTGGGCAGCAGTTTTTTTACCATACAAATGAGAGCGTGCGCTAACAATCGATCTGGTAGAAAAGATTAATTTAACTTCCCCAGATTTTGATGCAAGATTTTTAAAAATGTATAAGTTTCTTGTGATTATGGTAATTATGGCTGACTGAAAATAATATAGCAATATTTCACTAAAAAAATTTTCTCTGACCACCATATACTTTCACTCCCAGGGCCTGAACCAAAACATATTTTTCTAAGTGAAAATTCAGTGTTTCTTCGAATTTCACCTGGTTGTGCCTAATGTCTTAAGGAACTCATAACGGTCCGGCTAATTTATGGCTCGGAAGCCCTTCAGACTTGTATGTTATGATCGAAAATGCCGTTAAATGAATTTTTCACCTAAGTCGAATTTTTATTTTAGCTTCGACTTAGGTCGATTCTGGGAGGTTCTACAACATGACCACCCTGTATATTTTTTTCATATTTTTCTTCTTTAGCAGTTGTTTTTACTACATGCAAAATATTACCGCCCTCCGCCACATTTTTTCATTTATAGTTTTTTTTTTGGTGACCACCCTATATATATTTTCAAGCTTCATAGTTTTCTTTGACAGCTGAGTTAACTGCATGTGGAATATTATTGACTTCCGTCACATTTTTTTCATTAATTTGTTCTTTTAGTGACCTCCCTGTTCATTTTTTTCATACTTTTCTTCCTTGACAGTTATATTAACTACATGCCAAATATTACTGTCTTCTGCCATATTTTTCTCCTTAGTTATATTTTTTATGCGGTCCACCCTGTATATTTTCGTTGGTAGTAGAGTCTTACCAAATAATATTGTTCTGCGTCAAGCGGTTTCGTAGATATAGACAGACAGACAGACTGACGGAATTAAATGGCTTTAATTTTCGGAATCTACACACTCTTAAACGTGAAAATCCGGAAAAATCTTGAAGGATGATTTTTCCACGGTTACAATATTTCCCTTCGGTGAGCCAGGGAAGTAAAAATAGAATAAACCCTATATTATAGAGCAAAAGTTTCATTCCTAAACATTATTGAGTGATACAAAACATTTATTTATATTTTGGTCGGTTTTACCTGTATAAAAATTTGCATACGTTACCTCACAGAAGAAAAAACCGCTGCCCATGGAATCACTACTTCCACATCCAGATTTTCTATCCAAGTCACTTATAACGAAAAAATTTTGTATGCGGAAATAATTGTTTATGGAACTTTAATAATATAATATTTGAAATCCTCTACCCCAAAAACCCATAAAGCGATACCCCACATCGATAGTGGGGTGGGAGTGGTAGTGGGGGTGGATGAAGTAAAAAAATATTTTGAGGTAAGAGTCCATAAAATTGGTATTTAGTAATACAAGAGAAGCTAAGGTCTCAAAAAAAATTTTGGCATTACCCACCCCCATTACCACCTCCACCCCATTATTAAAGGGGATGAAAAAAAATTGTGATTTAGTGTGTGTACAAGAACCAGAAACCTCAATATGTTATTTTTTCTTCATCCACCCCTACTACCATCTCCTATCACCACCCCCACCCCGCTACCGATGTGGGGTATCGTTTTATAGGTTTTTGGGGTAGAGGATTTCAAATATATTATTAAAGTTCCATAAACTATTATTTCCACATACAAAATTTTTTCGTTGTGAGTGACTTGAATAAAAATCTGAATGTGGAAGTAGTGATTCCTTGGGCAGCGGTTTTTTATTGTTGAGTTTATTTTTCAATTCTTAGTTTTTGGGAATATATTTTCTAATTTATAAATGATGTTATTTTTGTTATTTAACCATATTTTTTATAATTTTAACAGCAAAAAAATAGGTGACATGAAATATTCAGTTCATTAAAAAATATATTGATATTGTCATTATGAAGCTGTTTTATTTTTTAACAGCTATACAAAGGTACAAAATTTTCGGTGCCTAGTTATCGTCACCCACTTTTCTGAATAGTTTGGCTAAAAAAAAAATATTTCAAAGGGTGACGATATTATGGATTATCTATGACGATAATATGATAGATGGAAAAAACACTACTTAATGAAAATATTGAACGAAAAATTAAGCGAGTTTCTTGTCATTTTACTTAAAAATGAGAAAAATAGGATCAAAAACAATTGAAGAAGATAAATTAAAAATAAATAATAAAGACAATATTAATAATTACAATATAAATAACAATCCTCTTTACCAGTGAAGGCCTAAAGTGACCTTGTGCGAGAGGGGGCTGCTTCTAGACAAGAGACAGCCACTGAGTATCCTAGTATACTAGGACAAATTTATTTTCCATAAAAAATCTCAGTACCGGGATTGAAATTCGAACTCGGGACCTCGGAATTTAGGGTGAGAGTTAAGCATGCAATCATACTGTCATATTAAAATTGGGCATTTTGCTGTCAAATATGAAAATATGGATTGCTTGGACTATTAATAAATTTAATATGTAGAGACTACAGTGTTAAGAAAATTACATAAAGTGGAATAGATTGACAATGTCGTCTATAGGAAATTATTGGAGAATATGAAGAAAGTGATACTGGAAAGAAGGCTATTAATAGGAAATAATATGTATATGAAGTGCTCGATATGCCAATGAAAGAGAATATGTATTTCTGTTTAAAAAAAAATTTACGTACACATTCCATTCGTTTATAGCTATAATTTGAAGACCTAAGTGGATAAAGGTGTTATGTCACACTTTTAAAGTTTTTAGTAAATTAAATAAAACGGTTTTGAGTTGGAACTTATTTATTTTATCTTCGATTCAAATAAATAATACCTCATAAAATAGATAATTTTGGGTTATGTTCTTTTGTTTACACTAATATTAAAGAACAATATCAAGCTGTTATGAAACTAGATTTTTCTGTCCAAAACTGTGTACATCCACTAAAATTACTGGTTGTATATATGACATGGCGCCTTTATAATTAAAAAGTTTCTATAAAATATTACAAATTTAGAATTCACCGTTTATTGGGTGTTAAATCTATATCTATATCTATATGTTCAAAAATTGCATAAAGTAATTTTTTTTTAAAATGCGACATAACACCTTTATCCACTCAGGTCTTCATTTGATTTATTTCATGTTCATTTTCTAACTATTCTAATTTGTTATAAATTTTAAATGCTTTAGTTTTAAAATAATTTAAAAATATTTTAAATAAAATGTCTGGTATTAACTAAGACTGTGACGATATTTGGGACATGTATATGACGATAAATAGAGCGTCAAGTGACGATTATTGGGACAATCGGTTTTTATTCCCTATTGCACTAAAAATATAAAACAACGTTCTTTTCCTGTTAGAAATATCTTATTACTCTCATTTAAAAATAACTAAAGCATCAGAACATTAAATAGCTATATTAATTTTGAGTTTTCATTACAGAATTATTACAGTCAAAAAATAAACTTTTGCTTAACATGACGATAATTGGTACATTTACCTTACTATACTTCCACTGAATGTGGAAGTAAAAATGATATCGATAGAAATTAAACGAAAATTAAAGATTTAATTTAGATGAAAAAGCCTGGGAAAAAATTGAGACTGGTTACAGTAATTGAAATCGCCCGAGGTAGATAAGTTGTTGAATATCTGTATATGCATGAACCGATTGATAAATGAGCTAACTGTTATTCACATAATTTAATCAAGTATCTGTGTTGACTGTTTGCCGTCTTCTCTTTCATTAATGATTGTATAATTTTATTCTAAGAAATATAAGACATTAATAAAGACGTTAATTATTGGTCTACTACCTCGGCGATTTATTCAGTGACCACGGGCGATGTAAAAAGTTTACTTAAATATGGGTATTAAATGGTTGGTTTATTCATGAATGTCATTATACGTTTGTTTTTTTTTGCGCTCAAATTTAGACATTAATTCACTGACAGAGGCAAGACCGTTTGATGGAAACTAATGATTACTTGGACGTGTGGGATAAATTTAGATATTTAAATTAGATAAAAAATATAAAAGCTTATTGATTTACATTGTTAAACTGTCCACTTTAAAAGTATACAGATTTTCCACATTCAATTTTTGTTGGTCTCGTGTCGCCTGCCGAAAACTAGATGAGGTATTGTCTAAATCAAAATTTTATAAAAAATAAATAAATCGAAAAAAAAAAATTTTTTTTAAATATTAAGAAGTTTTTTACATTCATTAACCTTTTTTTTAAATTCTTTGGTGACAAAACCAATAGAAAACGTTATGATTTTTTGTTGTAAAGTCGATAGATTTTAAGTTATATATTTTCTTGAAAAATTGAAAATACGTGGTTTGGCTATTTTCAACTCTTCAAAATTATATTAAATAATGGATTTTTTTATGATATATTTTTTTTACAACTTTGTAATATTTTCCTTCCGCTATATGTCAAATTCAAACTGTTTAATTATTTTGACAGAGGGCATCTAGTTTCTGATATTATTTCTCAAACCAGGGCGCGAAATTTGTTAAATTTTGAATTTCATTTTGTTTAAAGGTTATACTTTTCTTCTTATGGACACACTAAACACTCTGATTGCGCAAATTATACGTAAAAGTGATGGTCAAGCAAACATCGGAATTTGTACATTAAAGAAAAAATCATTCTGAGGAGGATTTTAGCTTCTTATCACCGATAGCCTCGCCGAAAGCATAAAAAAACCTCAGCCGTCTTGGCTACTGACCGACTACGAATGGAGCGCAATTCGAACATTTAATTCAGTTGTTTTTGCAATTTCTTAATATCTAGTAAAAAATCGCTGCCCAAGATATCACTACTTCCACATCCAAGTCTCTTACAACAAAATACTGTATTTGCACTCCACTATGTGGAGATAATTGTTTATGGAACTTTAATAGTATAATATTTGAAATCATAAACCCATAAAATTATATGCCACATCGGTAATGGGGGTAGGGTGGTGGTGGAGGTGAATGAAGTGAAAAAATTCTTGATGACTTTGGCTCTTGTACACACACTAAATCACACTATTTTTTCGCCACCTTTAATAATGGGGGTGGCTAATGCCAATTTTTTTTTGAGACCTTAGCTCCTCTTATATTTACTAAATACGAATTTCATGGACTCTTACAGACAGACAGACCGACGCGACAGACAAATTTATTTTGTTCAGACTTCAAATATTGACGTTTCGTGATATTCTAAGCCTATTTAAACAATGAAAATTTTCAATTTTTTTTGCGTTAATATACTTCAACTGAATGTATAAGTTATACGCAGAAAATGGCATGACACAGATATAAAAAATCGTTGTGTGCCGTAAACTATACGATAGAAGTAAAGCCTCAACTTCAAGCATTTTCTTCAAGGAAACCTACTACGCATCTACACTACTAAAGGTAACCCACTGTGCATCCAATTTACTCGAGGAAAGCCACTGCGCATTTATACTTCTTGAAGTAACCCACTGCGCATCCATTTTACTCGAGGAAACCCACTGCTCATCCATATCACTTTGGGTAATCTACTGCTCATCTATGGCACTCGAGGAAAGCCACTGCGCATCCATACTACTCGTGGTAACCTACTGCGCATCCATTGTACTCGAGGAAAGCCACTGCGCATCCATACTACTTATAGTAACCCACTGCGTATCCATACTACTTGAGGTAACCTACTGCGATCTATAATACTCGAAAAAATCCAAAATACTCGAGGAAAGCCACTGCGCATTCATAATACTCGGGGAAACCTACTGCGCATCCATAATAGTCGAGGAAAGCCACTGCGCATTCATACTGCTCGAGGTAACTTTAACAACATAATATTTGAAATCGTCTATAAAACGATATCGTTACATCAGTAGTGGGGATGGGGGTGGATGAAGTAAAAGAAATATTTTGAGGCTTTTGGTTCTTGTACACACACTAAATCACAAATTCTTTTTCGTCCCCTTTGGTAATAGGGTAGGGGGTGGCTAATGCCAACATTTTTTTTTGAAACCTTAGCTTCTCTTGTATACACTAAATACCAATTTTATGGACTCTTACCTGCTTGATTTACCTGCTTACCCCCCATTTACCCCATTTTACCCCTCAACCCTTCGACGGAATAAAATGAATAAGATCTAGTTCCAAATTCCGTTAAAGTACATATGTGTACCAAATTTCAAGTGTAAGAGTAGCCGATGGCTAAACTTCGCCTTAATAAAGACTTTTTATTATTATTATTATTATTATTATTATTATTTTTTTTTTTTTTCTTTTTTTTTTCTTTTTTTTTTTTTTTTTTTTCGCGCACGCGATTCTGGTCAGTTCTCCCGTGTCTCCGACATTCTCACGAGAGAAGCGCCAGCGAATTATTCACAGCCACTCCCCGCATCCCGCAGGGTCAGTGACTGTAAATTCCAGACTCATGTGCCCTAAGCAAACGGAGGGACCCCAGGATAACTGCCTTCTGCATTTGGCCTGCCAACCATTCGGCTGACTTTTGGCAGGCTGGTATGGCCTTTAATTCCGAGAGCAGCGTAGGTCTTATTCCACCGAGTACACCGATTATCAGGACGACCATCTTGACCGAGTAGTCTGGGTATAGCGCTCGGAGCTCATACCGGAGATCTCGGTATTTAGCCCGTTTTTCCCCCTCCTTCAAGATGATGTTTGTTTCGGCAGGTGCCGAGAATTCCATGACATACATCACCTTGGTTTGATGGTCGAGGAGGACTATGTCAGGCTTGTTTGCTTGTATCTGCCTGACCGTCGGAAACGAGTAGTTCCAATATATTCGGCACTTCTCGTTCTCGACAACGGACTCGATCTCTCCGGGGACGTAAGGCAGCACTGGTGTTTGGTCTACTTCATACGAGTGCCGAAGATGGTAGTACAGCACTCGTAGAGCCGCGTTATGCCTATGGATGTAGGCTGAAGTCGCATATACCGGACATGCAGATAGTAAGTGCATGAGCGACTCCGGCGCCTGACGGCAGGTCCTACAGGTAATGTCAGGGACCTCCACACCCATAACGCGACTGCGGTAGACCAAGGTGTTAATAACACCATCTTGGCAGGCCACAATGAATCCCTCAGTCTCCGACTTTAGCCTTGCTGACCGTAAGAAAGCGAAGGTCAGCTTTGTCGATAAACCCAGTGTCTCTATGTTGTTATAGAATACACCGTGCATGGGCTTATCGACGTGCTGCCTGAACAGATTTCTCTGTTCGGCAGCTTTAATTTGGGCTGTCAGGCGATTTGGCGCAAGCTCAGTTACTGATTCTAGCTCAGCACCTCGCCGGCCTCCTCGCCTGAAGTCGAATATGAGACCGAGATCATCTGCGGCCTTACGTGCTGCCTTAAATAAAAATGCGCCAACTCCTGCAGTTTCATGATCTCTCACAAAACGCAGGAGTGGGTCCGAGCTCCTAAGGACGTTGCATGCCACACCCAGTGCTACTCTGCCATGCGCACACTCCAGACTCAAGAGTCCTCGGCCCCCCCGTTGGCGTGGGAGGTACACTCGAGGAACGGACGACCTAGGATGGATGCTCCTGTGAAGATGCATCATCTTACGGGTATCCCTATCCAATTGGCGCAGCTCATCTAATGTCCACTTAACTACTCCGAAGGAGTAGAGCAGAATCGGAACGGAAAGCATATTAGTTGCAGACACCTTGTTCTTCCCCGAAAGTTCGGAAGACCAAATCTTTCGGAGCCGGTGTCTGTACTTGCCGCGGAGAGTATCCTTAATTTGTTTGACGTCCTGGATGTGATGTTGTTCCACACCCAGGTACGTGTAGGTCTCTCCGGCATCCAGATGTCGTAGGATGCTTCCGTCTGCGAGCTGCGCGTCTTCAAGGAATATCCCGCTTCGTCCTCTCTTGAGGTGGACGACTGCACACTTGTCCAGCCCGAATTCCATGCCAATGGCCCGTGTATACTCTTGGACCACCCTTAGAGAGTTCTGGAGTTCGCACTCTCCGGAGGCATAAAGTTTTAGGTCATCCATATAAAATAGATGGGTGACCTTATGCCTCCGATTGCTGGGTGGGCCACATTGGTATCCGCGGGTTTGGCGGAGCCTGACAGATAACGGCAGCAGTGAGATGCAAAATAGGAGAGGACTCAGGGAGTCACCCTGGAAAACTCCTCTCCTAAAAGTTACCAACTCTGTTGATACCCGCTGAGCACCAGATGTTATGGTGAAGCGGGTTCTCCAGAGTGGCATCAGTTGTTCGATGCATCTCACTAGTGGGGCAGGTACCACAAGGCATTGCAGCAAGTGTAATAATAGTGCATGAGATGTTGTATCAAATGCCTTGCGGTAATCAATCCACGCCATTGATAGATTACGCTTGTATTGCACAGAATCCTGTGTAATACAGCGGTCTATCAATAGGTTCTCTTTGCAGCCTGCCACACCTTTCTTGCCACCACGCTGTTCGTGTATCTGTCGGTAGACCGGCTCAACTGACCTCAATGTCCTGGCATACACGATACGTGTAAATATCTTGTAGCAGGAATTGAGGCAGGTGATCGGTCTATAATTCTTCGGGTTGGACAGATCTCCCTTTTTTGGGATCAGTACAGTACGCCCCTCGGCAAACCAGTCCGGAATCGGCTGCCCCTCGTTCAACCATGAGTTGAAAACTCGGGCCAGATGGCGGTGGGTGGAAGGGAATTTCTTCCACCACCAGTTGTTAATGCCGTCTGGACCCGGAGCAGCGAAGTTCTTAGTTCCAACAAGTGCTTGTTGAACCTCCTCGGTACTGATCGCCGGACACACTTCGTCTTGCTCGCCCAACAGAGTGTTGCAGAGCTCCTCGAAGCGTGCTATCGCTGGAGTGCCGCTGTCGAATGGACTCGTAGTCTCATAGATTCCCTTCCAGAAAGCCTCAACAGTTTCAACAGACGGCGGATTTTCGACAACACGCGGTGGGTCTTGGAACAGACGAGAGGGACTTATTTGGAACAGATGGTTTTGTTCCATGGCCCGTGCTCGTCTGACCAAAGATTTTTTGATGACCATGAGTGCTCGAATCCTATCTAGACAGTGTTGTTTGATGGTTTGCAGCACTGCCAGATTAAGAGTGCGGTGTTGTCGTCTTATACCGGCAACTATACGCCGAATTTTCGACGTGAATGGCTTAGCTGCCGTTACGTACTCCACCACACTCTGGATTCGAGACGCGTGTTGTCTCGCCGATTTAATTTTTGCCTGTATTTTCTGTACGCGCCGCTTAGTCTTCTCGACCTTACCCAACACGCTTGCCAGGCGTTGCTGGGGAACGAGTTGCCTAGCGGCTGCGTACACGGCACTGTTGATCTGCCATATGGTGGCATTTTCTGGAAGCTCATCATTGAGCAACGAATCCATTCTTGCTAGGTCTTGTGGCTTTGGGTTAACCCTGGTGTTAAGGCTAACCCTTGTCCTGAGGGTGTCGTCGGTGTACTCTAGGGGATGTTCTCGGTCAGCAGGTAGTTGCCGCGGTGGAGATGCGGCTG
>OW386286.2:179226835-179383461 GCA_936432065.2 Rutpela maculata
TTTTTTTTTTGAGAGACTGTAGAAGAACTCACTACCGATTGACGCGACACCAATTTATTTTTAGAAGGGCGCCAGCCGAGTTCTCCCCCGTTCTTCTACTCCCAAGCGGGTTCGAGATAAGATATAACTGGATAGACAAGTAATAGGTCAAGGACGCACTACCTCAGATCATTAACGATACTCTCTCAGTCGAGATTTTATTTATTTACTGTGATAAGGGATTTTACGCCTAGGAAGTTTTGTAATTTTTGCATAAAAAAATCCCTAACAAATTTTTCTCTAACGGGATTAAAATTTGATGAGATTGTTATTTGTTTACCTACTTATTCTACACTTAATGATTCCTGCAAAATCGCATAAAAAAATCCCTATCGAGCTCCCGTAAGGCGACCAGAACACTGAGTTTCAGATTTGTGGAGTCATGAGACTCCGATTAACTCAGTTGTTTCGGTCTTCCAAACGAAAACTCAAGGGATTAAGAGTAGCAACAAGTCCTAATGTCAATAAAATGCAATTAGTTAAAAGAATACCGTTGATTTAATGGGTTTAAAACAAGTGCAGTTAGATTCTGCGATATCCTATCCAATAAATTATATAATGTAAAAGAATCACGCCTCCCCAACTAAGGCAAATTAATTTTACTTCCACATCCAGTGGAAGTATAGTAACGACAAAAAAAACGTTGAAAATTTTTATTGTTCAAATAGGCTTAGAATGTCATGAAACGTCGAGATTTTAAGTTTGAGCGAAAAAAAATTTCTGTGTCTGTCGCGTCTGTAATTTTTTTTGTGCGCACGATTACTCTGGAACCGTTGAAGATATTGACTTGAAATTTGGTACACATATGTACTTTAATGGGATCTGGAACTAGATTATATTTTCATCTTATTCCGTTGAAGGGTTGGGGGGTAAATTGGGGTAAATAGGCGGTAAGTAGGTAAATCAAGCAGGTAAGGGTCCATAAAATTGGCATTTAGTATATACAAGGTCTCAGAAATTTTTTTGGCATTAGCCACCCACATTACTACCCCTACCCCACCCACCCCTTTATTTAAGGGGATGGTAGAAAAGATTAATTTAACTTCCCCAGATTTTGATGCAAGATTTTTAAAAATGTATAAGTTTCTTGTGATTATGGTAATTATGGCTGACTGAAAATAATATAACAATATTTTACTAAAAAAATTTTGGTTCGCTTATGACTAGCTTAAAAGTTCTATATATCGTAAATATATCATTCACGGAACGGAGTTTGACTAATACATGAGTTTACTAACTTTCGGCCAGTCTTACGACGTACTAGTCCCCATGCAGGTCCAATATAGAAAAAATGACACCGACTCGCCTCCGAGCGACTTTTTGGCAAGATGGATTTTTGAGTCATTTATTCACAAGGCGGCTTTCTCTATAACTTTATTATTTGGAAAGCCCTGCATTTGGGTTTCCTACTATCGCTTTCTACTGATTATTCAACGCACTCGTCCAAATTATGAGTCGCTGAATGGATCCAAACTTGTTTTGTGTGAGAAACCGGTCCATTTTCACTGGTTTTTTGCCAATATTTGCCTATAGACGCTATATATATATATATATATATATATATATATATATATATATATATATATATATATATATATATATATATATATATATATATATATATATATATATATATATATATATATATATATAGTATAGACGGTATATTGATGAGCCCGATATATCGATAGGTCGTTCATAAGCCTGGCATTTCCCAAGTGTATATCTTAACAAGTTTATTAAATATGGCAATTATTGTGCATCTCTTTTAATAGGAAGCTAATTATTATTTTTTCATTGATTATATAAACATTGCATATTTCAGAGTCCGGATATATTTATAGGTACTTTCAGAGCCCACTGTATATAAGAATATAATTAGCGTTCGCTCCGCGTCCCAGCGATGTTGCCAATGCAACTGGGCCTCTATAGGTCATATTTTTATAATATATATTTCATTGATGCTTGCATTGTCAAGAAGCACAATATTATATGGTTAGGAGTAAATAGTTGCTATACTGCGCCACTATCACTGCTGTTTACAGTAGAGAGAGACGCTATTGGAGGGTCAGATAATAAAGGAAATATATCCATTCATTGAACGCCTAAATAATATAACAGTTAAATTTATTTTTATGAATTTGAAATTACATTAAAGATAACCTAATAGAATATTGGGTTATTTTTGTATGCAAATTACATATTAAATATTAATAATTGATAATATAGTTACTCCGTGGTAGGTCATAAGTATTTAAATATTTTAAATTTGTCTGCATTTGAAAAATTTGTTTTATATTTAAAATTTGACTTCATCTTTTTCCCGCTTTTAAAATATTGTCTCATTCGCATTGAAATAAAAAGATGAAAATCATCAGAAATTAAAATACGTTTATTTACTTAACAGAGATTGTATTAATAGTACAGTAAAATAAGGTATCAATAGTAAAAGAATCCCTTACAGCTATTTTTCTTTGGAAAGTGTACTTATTTTCCGGCACGGTAGCTCAATCGGTTAAGGCGTATTGAGTGGCGAATACGCTGATCGACTCGCTACCGCGCTCTGGGTTCGACCCCCAGCCCCGGTATTGACAACACCGGTGGGTGTGGATGTATGTCTGCGTTTTTCCGAATGTGTAACCCCCTTCCGGACAGCCTTGGCTTTGGATTTGGGGGTTGTCTACTATCTGTGGTGTGTTTATGTTTATATTTATGTTTATGTTTATGTTTATGTTTCGTTGAGTCTACAACAAATGACCCTCGTTTCCGATTATATGGGTCAAATATGACCAAAAATTGATTGATATCAAATGACAACAAAGCATAAAGTTCCCTTTTAAGTATGGCAAGCAAAAATTTTAATTTTGTCGTGCATGATGTTTGTATTGATTATATTGTTGTATTGATTATAATAATTTTATATGCTTCCACTTTGCACTGATAATAATAATAACTATCTTTATTATTACAAGCATATGAAATATTTGTGTCTGACATTAATGACTGACATGTCTGACATTAGGTGGCACTCATAAAAAATGGAATTGTGTGGTATTGTTTTCTGGTTCAAAAGTTACTAACATTAATTGCAACAAGACATGCTTTTTCCTCAATATTTTGAAAACACCGGCACACAAAAAAGTCAGATTTTTTTTATAGTACTGAAATTAAGCAACATAGGGCAAGACAATATACAGTGTGTCGCACTTTTCATGGAGCCACCCTCATATCTCGCCCATTTGAATATTTTGAAATTTTGGTGGTGACTATATACCTATAAAATGAGTCTTTAGACGTAACCACATTTAATTTTAGTCGAAGGCGTCCGATTCTAGGATGGAGAAAGTGGGTTGATTTTCAGAAAAAAAGTATTAGCGATTTTACCTTTAGAAACCCAATTGTACAAGATTACATCGTAGTGAATTCAAAGATGTTTGAGACAGGGGCCGCCAAAAAAACTATTTTTTCAACTAAAAATAATTTTTATCTGTAAAACGGATTCTCAAATGAAACAAGGTATTCTACATTTTTGTTGATAATAATGTATTATAAAAGTATGAATTGATTTTACAAAACAATAATTGTTTATTTAATAAGACAAAAATTAAAAAATAAAATAAATAAAAAATAAATAAATTAATTAATTCATTCATTCATTAAATTAAATTAATTGCCTAATAGCATTTGTTTTCATGGTTTACTTAGGTTTTTATTGAAGATTATTTGTTAGAAAAATGGTAGGTATAGTAGGTAGAATTTTTGCCTTATTAAATATATAATTATTTTGTTGTAAAATCAATTCATACTTTTACAACACATTATTCTGAACAAAAATGAAGAATACATTTTTTTCATTTGAGAATCCGTTTTAAAGATAAAAATTACTTTTTTTGACGGCCCCTATCTCCAACATCTTTGAACCCACTATGATGAAATTTTGTACAAAGAGGTTCCCAAAAGTGCTGATTAAGAATAGCTTACTAGTTCTTTTCTGAAAAAATCGCTAATATATATTTTTTGAAAATCGACATCCTCTTTCCATTCTAAAATCGAACGCCTCCGTCTAAAATTAAATGTGGTTACGTCTAAAGACTCACTCTATAGGTATATAGTCACCACCAAAATTTCAAAATATTCGGATATCAAATGAGCGAGATATGAGGGTGGCTCCATGAAAAGTGCGACACACTGTATATGTACCTTTTTGTCAGAGCATAAAATTCCCTAGTACAATGGTTATAATAAAAAAAACTGCACATTTGATAGTTAAATTACTATTATTATAAGTAATACAATATAAATAATAGTTATATAAAAATTTAGTGTAATAAGTTTTCTTAATTTAATGTAATACTGCTACAGTAATATTTTTACTTCCACATCCAGTGGAATATGGTAACGACAAAAAATTTTTTTTAAATTTTTATTGTTCAAATAGACTTAGAATGTCACGAAACGTCGAGATTTTAAGTTTGAGAAAAAAAAAATTTCTGTCTATCGGTCTGCCGGTCTGTCTGTAACTTTTTTTGTGCGCACGTTTACTCTGGAACCGTTTGAGATATTGACTTGAAATTTGGTACACATATGTACTTTAACGAGATCTAGAACTAGATTATATTTTCATCTTGTTCCGCCGAAGGGTTGGGGGGTAAATTGGGGTAAATTTGGAGAAAATAGGTAAATCAAGCAGGTAAGAGTTCATAAAATTGGTATTTAGAATAAACAAGAGAAAGTAAGGTGACAAAACAAATTTTGGCATTAACCACCCCCCCCATACCACCCCTACCCAATTATTAAAGGGGATGAAAAAAATTGTGATTTAGTGTGTGTACAAGAACCAGAAACATCAAAATGTTTTTTACCTCATCCACCCCCTATCACCACCCTCACCCTGCTACCCATGTGAGGTATCGTTTTATGGGTTTTTGGAGTAGAGGATTTCAAATATTATATTATTAAAGTTCCATAAACAATTATTTCCACATACGACATTTTTTCGTTGTGAGTGACTTGGATAAAAAATCTGGATGTGGAAGTAATGATTTCTTGGGCAGCGGGTTTTTCTAATGCATATGGGAGGTCGAAGATAGTTTAGGCTAACCTTTTCCTTTTGTGTGTAAATTCTTTTGTACACAATAAACGTTCATTTATTTATTTATTTTATTTATTTAAAATTGTACCGGCCGCCAAATTAGCAAAAATGAGGTACAGAGACGCTTGTCATTTTTTTATACTCTCCTCAGTCATTTAAATGCAATTAAAAATAATCTTAAAAGCACACATCATCTGTAGGTTCCAGAAAACATTTTTCAAAACACAACGGATTTTTTAAAACTTTTGTTGCTATTTAAATAAAAAAAATGTTTCCTATTGTCACCGCATTTTGCGGTTTTCGAGTCTTGATATAATCTTACAGAAATATATTTTTAACCATCATCTATCAATTTATAAAAATAAAAATTTTTACTCGTAACGGGGTCATAAAATCCGCGAATTTACTAGCCGATAAGTTTATGCATTCGTCAATTAACAAATAGAGCTTTTGATATGAAATTGGAACTGGCAGAATTTTTATTTTCACGTGAAAAATAATTACAATGATGTTAAAAAATTGTTTATATTTCGGTGAGCGCGTGGTCAGACGCTCCAAGCGACCTGTTTTATATTTATTGCCGTACGCCCCGCTGTGTTAAGCGGGTGCCCTTTCTCTGGTACCTTTCTACATTCAACTTAAATACATCTTACAATGTCTGACATATGATGCTTTCTTGAATACAGCCCAATAAAACGATCAAAGCGTCTCAAGTGTCAAAAGAATTATTGAAATTATTGGCCTGTTTGAAGCACGATGGAGTTATATGACAGTATAGTACCTAACGGTAGGAAGAGACATGCCAATATGCACCAAAAAATTATATTTTGTAAACTAGTGCCTAAAGAGTTATAAAAGAAACTACAGAAATAGCAACAAGAAAATATGGGGACAAAATAAATCGAGAAATATAAGTATATCATATTTTTGATGATGTATTTTATCTATTTTATTGAATCCAAAAAATATATGTTGTGATAATATGATGTAGTAGTTAAAGATTATACTAAAGACATGCAGTGAGTGTGTCAGAACAATGTAATATGAAAAGAGAAAATTATATTAATTTTTTATTTTAAATGTTCCCATTATCAAATGTCTTTTTCAATTCTCTATTGCACATTTTTTCGAATTTAAATCGGCCCAGCCGTTCGAAAGATATAAATTATTTTCGAACTATTGATATTTTTGATTACCCCTAATGGTGGAGTCAAATTAAGCATCAAAATAGGTGAATAAGGAATTATCTGGCTGCAGCAGTCTTATTGTTTGAATTTGTTGCCAGTATAATATATAGCAGCAAGTGTATGAGAAGTTTTGCATTAAATCGGTGGTCCATTGCTTGTAAAATTTTAACAATTTATTTTTAAACAGTGAAATTTTCTGCTATTTTCTTTATTATCTTCGGTCTTAGCAATCGTATTGCAATAATAAAAAGAGCCATTTGTTCGCAATAAAATTTTAAATAAGACTAGGCCTATGAAAAACTTTCTGATAATTTGTTAATTTATAAAAAAATAATAATCACCATTTTCATCGCGTTTAAATGCATCGACAATTTGTTTTTAAAAATGTAGGTTTTTAAATGTATTTTACAATGGTATTATGAAATAAAAAATCTTCATTTAAACTG
Source organism: Rutpela maculata (assembly GCA_936432065.2). Lineage (NCBI taxonomy): Eukaryota > Metazoa > Arthropoda > Insecta > Coleoptera > Cerambycidae > Rutpela > Rutpela maculata. Next base: position 179,233,600 of record OW386286.2, read on the forward strand.
TTTTTTTGAAATTTGTTTATAATTTTCAAAATTATAGGTATAAACAAATTCAAATAATCCTGTGGATTTTTTATAAAACTAAAAACGCAAACGAATTACGAAAATAGATGAAACATTTAACATTTTTCTAAAAAAATAATTATCTACTTGCATTTGGGGCCAGGATACGTCAGTTTTTGTAACTAAGTCGCTTATAAATAAACAAATTAATATTTCTTCTTAAAATTGGGACCTGTTATTCTTCAATACCTATATTTTTGTCTCATTTAGTTGAAAACAAATCAGAAGCACAATTTTTAAAAGATAATATATATAAAGGCCCGAATGTCGGGCCTTTGGAAATTATGTTAGAGATCCGATAATTGCCAATTAGCTCTAAACGTTATATTACTGTTTTACAAATTAGACTTTAGTATTTTAGACTATAGCACATTTTTACCAGGATGCGGACGTCTAGGGTTCAACTCCTGACCGCGAATATTGTTTTTTTTTTATTGTATCGGTGATATTAAGTTTTACAAAGCTGTGTCTATGGACATAAGGATATTCGTTCAGATTAGATTGGTTCCTCCTTTTCGCGACAAAAATTAAGAAAATTATAAAAAAGAAATGTGGTTTATGTTCTCATAACCGTTCTATTCAAAGTTATTTCAAAAATTGTAATTTTAGATTATTTTCAAATATCAGAGACAAAGATGTAAGCTTTGAAAAATAACCACTCCAAATTTCAAAAAGAAATGGTTTATTTATAAGTGACTTTAACGCAAAAACTGACGAATCTCGACTCTCAACCTCAAATGCAAACAGACTATTATTTTTTTTTTAAAGAAATGCTATATATTTCATGTATTTTCATATTCGTTTGCCGCTTTTAGTTTGATAAAAAAGATCACAGGGTTATTTGAATTTGTTTACAACTACAATTTTGAAAATTATAAACAAATTTCAAATAAACGGTTTAAATGAAGATATCATTTTTTTCTTAATACCATTGCAAAAAACACAAAAATCTACATTTTGAAAAAAAAAAACATTTTCTCCTACGAGTCGATGCCCTTTAAGCAGTAAGCGATGGAAATTTCGAATTTATTATTGGCTTTTAGCCGTTTGAAAAAATATTTTGGGTTAAAATTTCGCACGAGAATTTAGTTCAATAAAGGACTTTCATTAAAATTGATTCATTATTACGTTGTTTCTTAAATAGCCAAAAAAGTACTTTTTTGTCATTTTTATTTATTTATTTTTAAATTAACAAATTATCAGAAAGATTTTTCATAGACCTATTCCTATTCAAAACTCATTGCCAACAATTCCCTATTTTTATTTTTGTGACAGAATTACTAGGATCAGATATAATAAGGATAATAGCAGAAAATTTCACTGTTGAAAAATAAATTTTTAAAATTATACAAAAAACAAAACTGCCTATAGCACTTATACATAAAACAAATTAAAACAATAAAATAGCTAGCTGACTTCTCGTACATACCCTAAAACCCAATTTTATCGACTCTTGCTTGCTTTACCTATCTACCCCCTTTTACCTCCCAACCCTTCAACGGAATAAGATCAACACATAATCTGTTTCCAGACCTCGTTGTAATACACAAGCACACCAAATTTTGAGTCAACATCATGAACAGTTCGAATCGTTTGCACAAAAACAAATTGCAGACGGATTTTTTTTCATTCAAGCTGAAAATATCGATGTTTCATGACATTCTAAGCCTATTTAAAAAAAATAAATATTTTATTTCTGTTACTATCCACTAAACTACGTGGATGTGGAAGTAATACCAGCAGTCGCCATGGACAATGTCTATCTATCCTTATAATACGCGGTAGCTCAATCGGTTAAGGCGTATTGAGTGGCGAATATGCTGATCGACTGTCTACCGCGCTCTGGGTTCGACCTCCAGCCCCGGTATTGACAACACTGGTGGGTGTGGATGTATGTCTGCGTTTTTTCAAAATGTGTAACCCCCTTTCGCACAGCCTTGGCTTTGGATTTGGGGGTTGCCTACTATCTGTGGTGTGTTTATTATGTTTTTTATGTGTTCAATACGTAAAACGTCATTCTGCATAATTATTGTTTAATGTCCCGATATTTCTCCATGAAAATTTTAGCACCAAAATTAATAAAAATGAGGAATATTATTGAATCATGAATGCAAAAAACCACAAACCTAATTTAGGGACATATAAACATTAATTTAGTATAACAAATGGACAAAGCCAATGTATTTTATACTCTATTTTATATTTTGTTCTTATTATAATTTTTCTCTTTTAATATAAATGCTACCTACTTCTTTTATCGCTCTATTTGAAATTATGTATTACAATTCAAAAAACATTTTAAGATGTTTAAGATGCTAACAACTATTTTGCTTTCATAGCACTGTACCACATAATTTATAATTCTTTTAACGTATATACAAATTTTTTATTTTATAAAAATTATTCGAATATGAAGAAAGAACTTTCATTCAACGATTGTGACTTCATAAAGAAAGTATTTAAGAGGAAATAAGAATCGAAAGTTATCGAGCCACTGCAACGATGCCAAATATCAACTGTATAAGAGTGTAGGATATACAGGAACAGCGCCGCCTGACTCAGTAGTGCTGAACTAAAAGTGTATCTCGGAACATGAAAATATGACTTTTTGAAGCCCACCTCAAAATTTTGTAGGGATGAAACTAACATGATTTGTGACTATTTAGTGATGATATACACATGGGTACGTTGATGAGCCCGACCCCGGGCTTCACAGGGTCAAATCGGGCTGCACTACAACCGCTCAGTGTATGAAACGGGCCTGTATATGACCGTGCATATCTCTCTCTCTCTCTCTCTCTATATATATATATATATATATATATATATATATATATATATATATATATATATATATATATATAGATCACGGTTTACATGAGTGACTTTTTTAAAAAGATTTATTTACTTAAATGGAGCCAACGTTGTCTTTTGGAGAAGGAATATAATAATAATCAGAAGTGTTTCATTCTAAGTGAGTTTAATAACTGATTCAACAAAGCGTGTTTAGTCATATTTATAACATATAGAACCTGAGTAAGCAAAATAGCAAAATATAGAACAAAGGAAATGCAGTTCTGCAGTCATCACAAGTTATGAGAAACAAAGGTGAAATATGATATCTTGAAGATAAGCAATTAATAAGAGAAGTCGTTATCATGTAATATGATATACCTGTGATGTTGTTATTGCTAAGTCTTGGTAATAAGCGTATAATTTTATATAACAACTTCCCCCTTAATAAAAAAGTTGATGTTATGCAGCAACTTTTGAAAATTGTTAGAAACGTTAAATTAATATAATGCAAAATAAATTGAAACAATGTTGAATGAATATAAAGCAAAATAATAAAATACATAAAAGTTAAAATTGGTAAATGATAATAATAACAAGCGAGTAGTACATTACATAAATGTGATAAGAATAAAATACAATGGTCTAAATTAATAGACAAAGGTAAAACTCCACATATGAAAGTCTATGTTAACTAGATGTCCTCTTCTTCTTGAGGTTTAATACCGGGTCGCTTTCTTGGAGGGATCAGTCTAGGAAATTTGGTAAAAACTCTGCTTCGCTCTGAAGGAGGTGAAGGAGGGTTGTCCGTTTTGGGTTGGATTCGCAATGCTCCACATCTTCTTCTTCTGCATTTACAAGTTATGTAAAGTAGAACTAATAGAATGATGAGAGTGATTATGAAATATGTGAACCAAGATACGTGTTTGGTCACAAAAGGCTCGTTTATGAGGTCATCCAGGTCTTTGGAATATTGGTCCAATTTGGTTTTTGCAATATCTGGATTTTCTACGTCGAGACTGTTTAATTTGAGTGGTTTTAATTTCGGAATTTCGATTTTGTCGGGCATGTGATTACAGCATTCAAAAGGAATTTGGATAGGATGTGAATTGTCCTTAATTTCGGAAAAGTCTTTGGCACTGGCTTGTATTCTAGTAATGCCTGCATAGGCGTAACATCCTGGTTGTAGTTTGATGATGGAATTTTTGTTGATTAACTCTGTTGTGGATTCTCTCTTTGGACAGTTGATGGTGATGTGAAGTGGTTCGGAATTAATTACTAGCCATGTGTTGTCTTCAAGTTCTTGGACGTTGTATCCCTGACTAATAATGAAGGAAGTTTGACAGTTCTCTGGAAGTTTTGGCAATGGTTTTAGTATTCTGGCTTCACATATGGCGTTTTGGTCGATAGGATAGGCAAACAGGTTAGAACATAGTTTGGTTCCAAAATAAAGTGGTTTGCATTCTTTAAAATTTTGTATTGGTATGTACATCAAAGAATCATCATCTCTCGCGATATATTTTTGTGAAATAGATAAAATGTGATGTAGACCAGTTCTGTTATCAAGTATCGGGATAGGGTATATGCGATAGGTGTTATAATTTTGGGGTTCAACAAGTGGTATTGTTAAAACAAATACTAAGTTAGAATCAATTTGAAACGCTTGCAATTCAATAATGTCCAAATACTTAGCAACTGCCGATAATTTAATGGGGAGAGGCAAATTGTTCCTTCGTAAGCTCTGTGAAACTTCTTGAAGTGCTGTCACTAAGTGATTAGGGGTTATGATTGACGTGTGAATGATTCCTAATCTGGCAAATGTTATTGAATTCAGAATGTCGTTAAAATTATCTTCGATATACAAATAGCTTGCCATTAGTTGTTCGGAAATGTATAGAAATTTTAATTTTATTTCGGCAGCTTGGATCGTTTGAGTCATGGTTTGAATTGTGTGCTCGATTTCTTTGATATCTTTGTTAAATGTTTCCTCATCAATTTGTAATTTTTGTATAGTTGAGTTGAAATTTTTGATAACAGAAGTTGTAACTGAGATTTGATTTTTGATTAAGTTTTCTAATTGATGTTCGTCATTATTTAATTTATTTATACAGTTAGTGTAGTACTCGCCATATTCGGCGTCTAAGTTTCCGGTAATTGATTTGAATATTGTTCCGAAACCGTTAAGTATTCCGCGTTTATATCTCTTTGTGTCTGAAAAGACTTCGTCAAATTTCGTTTTTATCGAACTAGCTATTTGCATTAAAAGGTTAAACTCTGTTTTGACTTCGCTTCTAAACAGGATTGATTTTTGGTCAGCACCATCGAGGGTGTTCAAGATTCTGTCTAAATTATTTTGATTTTTGTCAAAAGCTAGTTTGAAATATTTTTATGCACTAGCAGAGTCCATTTGTCATTTGTCACCACGATGTCCGTGTCTTGGTGATAGTATACACCAACAGTGTTATTGATCGGGGTAATTTTGTATTGACAGAGTGCTGATCCGAACAGCAGGAGAAACCTGAAAATAAATTTAATTTTCAGTATATAGTTTCATTCTATCAAAATTTACTTTAGTTTCTTGTTTTGTTTCGAGATTTAATAGGGTAGCAGAATTTTGAAAAATTTCTTTTATTTTAAAGGGACCGTTAAATTTATTTTGTAGTTTGTTCTTAATTTGTGATTCTTTTACATTAACTAAGTCACCTATTTTTGACTTATTTTGTACTCAGATCGTTTCTGGGGAACATTTCTGTCAAAGCGAACTTTCGCTTTCTCCTTTTGAGCTTGTGTTCGATTACGGGCTATTTTATAATAGTGGGATATTCTGTTGTTTAAATCTCTAACGTATTTGGTTATTAACTCTTTTTGGTTATATAAAGTTTCAGGTTGTCTGTTGGACGTATGACCAAAGATAAGTTCATATGGGGTGAAACCGTGTGTTTTATTTACCGAATTGTTATAGCATATTACTGCATATGGTAAAATCGTGAAAGGATGTTCGTTTGGGTTTTCAGTTTTGTGGATTCTTATCATTTCGGCTAAGGTAGCATGAAATCTTTCTATTGATCCGTTCGATTGGGGGTGTCCTACGCTTGAATAAGTTAATTTTATGTCGTAGATGGTGCAGAGATCTTTGAGCAAACGGTTGTCAAATTCGCCACCGTAATCGCAATGGATTCTTAATGGGGTACCATAATGTTGGAAATATAACAACAAAGTGTTTACGACAGATTTTGCGGATTTATCCGGGACTGCATATGCTTGCGTGGATTTAGTTAATTCGTCGCGAATGGTTAAAGCGTAATTTCGAGTAGGGAATTCAAATAAATCGATATTGATTATTTCGAATGGTGTTCTTGGGGTTTCTGTGACTACTAGAGGGTTATTAAGGTTTTTCCGGCATACTTTAGTCTTTTGGCAAGTTTCGCAATTTTTTATAAAATTTTCAACGTCTTTAGTTAGACCTTGCCAAGTGTATTTTTCTCTAATTCTTCGAATCGTTTCATTTATTCCGCGGTGTAGATTATTTTTACCAAAATGATTTTGCTCCAATATAATTGGGATTTCATCTTCGTCGGCAGTTCTGACGATATCTTGACAAATTACTACTTTTAAATCTTTTTCCGCAAAAATGAATGATAGAATTTCGAGTATGGGGAGGTCTAAATTATTTTCGACAAAGTATGTCTTAGAAAGATCCAAAACATCTTGATTTTTAAATAGTACCAAAAATAGATGTTCAATTACAGATTCGATATCAAAAGGTAGAGGGATAATAAAATATCTCCTATGTCTGACTGTTTTGCTCGATACAATATTGATTTTATCGTTATGAAATTCGGGGTTTTCTTCGAATATGTCCTCGATAATTTTGTGATGTAGGTCTTGTAAGTTGTTTTGTTGGAAAAAGGTTATAATATCTTTATGTTCTCGGTATAAGAGTTGTTTGTTTGAGGCTTTGATTTTTGAATAGTCTATTAAAGATGTTGTTTTATATAGGTTGGCGAAAGTTTCAAATTCTCGGGAAATTTGTTCGTTACTGATTTCGTTGTTATCGTCTGTGTTTTCGTCGTCGTCTGACTCTTCGTCAATCGCGGCTAGAACCTTTGAATAGAATTTGGAACATTCGGAAAAATGATTAATTTTGATTCTGGAAAGTGCGTCCGCGTTCTTATTGATTTTGCCAGGTTTATAAATTATTTCGTAGTCGTACTCTTCTAATTTGAGTCGCCAATGGGCAAGTCTACTTCCTGGGTCTTTTATAGAGAATAGCCAGGTGACTGGTCTGTGGTCGGTTACAAGCTTGAACTTTCTACCGTACAGATATGGTCTAAAGTGCTTTACACTCCATACTATCGATAAAAGCTCGCGTTCAATCGTTGAATACTTAGTTTCTACACTGCACAAGGTTCTAGAAGCATAGGCAATGGGTAAATCTTTGCCAATAGGCCCCTGGCTCAGCACTGAGCCGACGGCAAATGCGCTCGCATCAGTGGTTAGAACGAAAGGTTCATCAAAATTAGGGCAAATTAATATCGGAGTTGTTGTTAATGTTTGTTTCAAATTTTGAAAAGAATTTACACAATCATTGTCGAAGAGAAATGGTATGTCTTTTTGTAGTAGTTTTGTTAAGGGCTTGGTAATCTTGGAGAAATTAGGAATAAAGCGCCTATAATATCCGGCTAAGCCTAGAAATGATTTAATTTCTTTTGGATTTTTCGGTTGAGGAAAATTTAAGATAGCGTCAACTTTCGAAGGGTTCGGTTTTACGCCGTCTTTTGTAATGAGATGTCCTAAATAAGCGACTTCCTTGCGGAGAAACTCGCATTTGTCTGGTTGAATTTTGAGGTTAGCTTTTTGAAGGCGTTTAAAGACTTCAGTTAGACGAGAAATGTGTTCGTGAATTGTAGGAGAGTAAATAATGATATCGTCCATGTAGACGAGACATCGTTCGTTTTGAATACCTAACAGGATGTTATCCATAACTCTTTGAAAAGTTGATGGAGCATTTTTGAGTCCAAATGGCATTCGCACGAATTCATAATGACGGTTCTCAACTTTGAAAGCAGTCTTTTGAATATCTGCGGGATTAATTTCGATTTGGTGGAAACCAGAAGCCAAGTCTAAGGTTGTGAAATATTGGCATTTGCCAAGTTGGTCTAAAAGATCGGAAATGTTGGGCAGAGGATATTTGTCACCGATTGTAACCTCGTTGAGTTTGCGGTAGTCGACTACAACGCGCCATTTCTGTTTACCAGCGATTCGATTCTGGGAGGTTCTACAACATGACCACCCTATATATTTTTATCATATTTTTCTTCTTTAGCAGTTGTTTTTACTACATGCAAAATATTACCGCCCTCCGCCACATTTTTTCATTTATAGTTTTTTTTTGGTGACCACCCTATATATATTTTCAAGCTTCATAGTTTTCTTTGACGGCTGAGTTAACTGCATGTGGAATATTATTGACTTCCGTCACATTTTTTTCATTAATTTGTTCTTTTAGTGACCTCCCTGTACATTTTTTTCATGCTTTTCTTCCTTGACAGTTATGTTAACTACATGCCAAATATTACTGTCTTCTGTCATATTTTTCTCCTTAGTTATATTTTTTATGCGGCCCACCCTGTATATTTTCGTTGGTAGTAGAGTCTTACCAAATAATATTGTTCTGCGTCAAGCGGTTTCGTAGATATAGTCAGACAGACAGACTGACGGAATTAAATGGCTTTAATTTTCGGAATCTACACACTCTTAAACGTGAAAATCCGGAAAAATCTTGAAGGATGATTTTTCCACGGTTATAATACTTTCCTTCGGTGAGCGAGGGAAGTAAAAATAGAATAAACCCTATATTATAAAGCAAAAGTTTCATTCCTAAACATTATTGAGTGATACAAAACATTTATTTATATTTTGGTCGGTTTTACCGGTATAAAAATTTGCATACGTTACCTCACAGAAGAAAAAATCGCTGCCCATGGAATCACTACTTCCACATCCAGATTTTCTATCCAAGTCACTTACAACGAAAAAATTTTGTATGTGGAAATAATTGTTTATGGAACTTTAATATATAATATTTGAAATCCTCTACCCCAAAAACCCATAAAACGATACCCCACATCGATAGTGGGGTGGGAATGGTAGTGGGGGTGGATGAAGTAAAAAAATATTTTGAGGTTTCTGGTTCTTGTACACAGACTAAATCACAATTTTTTTTCATCCCCTTTAATAATGGGATGGAGGTGGTAATGGGGGTGGCTAATGCCAAAATTTTTTTTTGAGACCTTAACTTCTCTTGTATATACTAAATAACAATTTTATAGACTCTTAACTGCTTGATTTACCGATTTACCCCAAATTTACCCCAATTTACCCCCCCAACCCTTCGACGGAACAAAATGAAAATATAATCTAGTTTTAGATCTCGTTAAAGTAGATTTGTGTACCAAATTTCAAGTCAATATCTCAAACGGTTCCAGAGTAAACGTGCGCACAAAAAAAGTTACAGACAGACCGACAGACAGAAACTTTTTTCGCTCAAACTTAAAATCTCGAAGTTTTATGACATTCTAAGCCTATTTGAACAATAAAAATTTTAAACAAATTTTTTTGTCGTTAAGGTAAAATACCCAATTATCGTCACTAACCCAATTATCGTCAGTTCTTACATGTTTTGCGGAAAATAAGAAAATAGGAATTCGTTCATGTACAACGGAAATTAAAGATATTTTACTTCCACGTTCAGTGGAAGTATAGTAACGACAAAAAAATTTTAAAAAGTTTTTATTGTCCAAATAGGCTTAAAATGTCATGAAACGTCGAGATTTTAAGTTTGAGCGGAAAAAAAAATTTCGATCTGTCTGTCTGTAACTTTTCTTTGTGCGCACGTTTACTCTGGAACCGTTTAAGATATTGACTTAAAATTTGGTACACACATGTACTTTAACGAGATCTAGAACTAGATTATATTTTCATCTTGTTCCGTCGAAGGGTTGGGGGTAAATTGGGGTAAATTTGGGGTAAATAGGTCAATCAAGCAGGTAAGAGTCCATAAAATTGGTATTTAGTATATACAAGAGAAGCTAAGGTCTCAAAAAAATTTTTGGCATTAGCCAACCCCATTACCACCCCCACCCCCTTATTAAAGGGGATGAAAAAAATTGTGATTTAGTGTACGTACAGGAACCAGAAACCCCAAAATATTTTTTTACTTCATCCACTCCCACTATCACCCCCCTATCACCACCCCCCTCCCCACTACCGATGCGGGGTATCGTTTTATGGGTTTTTGGGGTAGAGGATTTCCAATATTATATTATTAAAGTTCCATAAACAATTATTTCCACATACAAAATATTTTCGTTGTGAGTGACTTGGATAGAAAATCTGGATGTGGAAGTTGTGATTCCTTGGGCAGCGGTTTTTTTATACATTTGGAAATGTTTTTAAACACTTCTTTTAACCTTTCGCATTTTAGATTTTTTATTAGAAACAGTGTTTCAGTGGGGTGTTAGACTCTTTACCGATAGCTCCCTTTAAATTAAGAGGAGGGTACAGGCTACCTATATTTTACTTCCACGTCCGGTGGAAGTATAGTAACGACAAAAAAATTTTTAAAAATTTTTATTGTTCAAATAGGCTTAAAATGTCGAGATTTTAAGTTTGAGTGAAAAAAAATATTTCTGTCTGTCTGTCGGTCTGTCGGTCTGTCTGTCTAACTTTTTTTTGTGCGCACGTTTACTCTGGAACCGTTTAAGATATTGACTTGAAATTTGGTACACATATGTACTTTAACGAGATCTAGAACTAGATTGTATTTTCATCTTGTTCCGTCGAAGGGTTGGGGGGTAAATTGGGGTAAATTTGGGGTAAATGGGTAAATCAAGCAGGTAAGAGTTCATGAAATTGGTATTTAGTATATACAAGAGAAGCTAAGGTCTCAAAAAAATTTTTGGCATTAGCCACCCCCATTACCACCCCCACCTCCTTATTAAAGGGGATGAAAAAAAATTGTGATTTAGTATATGTACAGGAACCAGAAACCTCAAAATATTTTTTTACTTCATCCAGTTAAGCATACAGTCATATTGTTATATTAAAATTGGGCATTCTGCTGTCAAATATGAAAATATGGATTGTTTGGACTTAATAAATTTAATATGTAAAGACTACAGTGTTAAGAAAATTACATAAAGTGGAATGAATTGACAATGTCGTCTATAGGAAATTATTGGAGAATATGAAGAAAGTTATACTGGAAAGAAGGCTATTAATAAGAAACAATATGTGTACGAAGTGCTCGATATGCCAATGAAAGAGAATATGTATTACTGTTTAAAAAAAATTTTATATACATATTCCATTCGTTTATAGGTATAATTTGATTTATTTCATGTTCATTTCCTAACTATTCTAATTTGTTATAAATTTTAAATGCTTTAGTTTTAAAATAATTTAAAAATATTTTAAATAAAATTTCTGGTATTAACTAAGACTGTGACGATATTTGATACATGTATATGACGATAAATAGAGCGTCAAGTGACGATTATTAGGACAATCGGTTTTTATTCCCTATTGCACTAAAAATATAAAACAACGTTCTTTTCCTGTTAGAAATATCTTATTACTCTCATTTAAAAATAACTCAAGTATCAGAACATTAAATAGCTATATTAATTTTGAGTTTTCATTACAGAATTATTAAAGTCAAAAGTTAAACTTTTGCTTAACATGACTATAATTGGTACATTTACCTTACTATACTTCCACTGAATGTGGAAGTAAAAATGATATCGATAGAAATTAAACGAAAATTAAAGATTTAATTTAGATGAAAAAGCCTGGGAAAAAATTGAGACTGGTTACAGTAATTGAAATCGCCCGAGGTAGATAAGTTGTTGAGTATCTGTATATGCATGAACCGATTGATAAATGAGCTAACTGTTATTCACATAATTTAATCAAGTATCTGTGTTGACTGTTTGCCGTCTTCTCTTTCATTAATGATTGTATAATTTTATTCTAAGAAATATAAGACATTAATAAAGACGTTAATTATTGGTCTACTACCTCGGCGATTTATTCAGTGACCACGGGCGATGTAAAAAGTTTACTTAAATATGGGTATTAAATGGTTGGTTTATTCATGAATGTCATTATACGTTTGTTTTTTTTTGCGCTGAAATTTAGACATTAATTCACTGACAGAGGCAAGACCGTTTGATGGAAACTAATGATTACTTGGACGTGTGGGATAAATTTAGATATTTAAATTAGATAAAAAAATATAAAAGCTTATTGATTTACATTGTTAAACTGTCCACTTTATGAGTATACAGATTTTCCACATTCAATTTTTGTTGGTCTCGTGTCGCCTGCCGAAAACTAGATGAGGTATTGTCTAAATCAAAATTTTATAAAAAATAAATAAATCGAAAAAAAAAATTTTTTTAAAAATATTAAGAAGTTTTTTACATTCATTAACCTTTTTTTTAATTCTTTGGTGACAAAACCAATAGAAAACGTGTTATGATTTTTTGTTGTAAAGTCAATAGATTTTAAGTTATATATTTTTTTGAAAAATTGAAAATACGTGGTTTGGCTATTTTCAACTCTTCAAAATTATATTAAATAATGGATTTTTTTATGATATATTTTTTTTACAACTTTGTGTAGGTATATTAACTTCCTCAAAATAATTTGGAAATTTTTCACTTTTAACCCGTCTCTTAAGAGGGTTAAAAGGTTTTTGAAAAGTAAACCTTCCAGAGACCAGTTTTAATATTTTCCTTCCGTTATATGTCAAATTCAAACTGTTTAATTATTTTGACAGAGGGCATCTAGTTTCTGATATTATTTCCCAAACCAGGGCGCGAAATTTGTTAAATTTTGAATTTCATTTTGTTTAAAGGTTATACTTTTCTTCTTATTGACACACTAAACACCCTGATTGCGCAAATTATACGTAAAAGTGATGGTCAAGCAAACATCGGAATTTGTACATTGAAGAAAAAAATCATTCTGAGGAGGATTTTAGCTTCTTATCACCGATAGCCTCGCCGAAAGCATAAAAAAACCTCAGCCGTCTTGGCTACTGACCGACTACGAATGGAGCGCAATTCGAACATTTAATTCAGTTGTTTTTGCAATTTCTTAATATCTAGTAAAAAATCGCTGCCCAAGATATCACTACTTCCACATCCAAGTCTCTTACAAAAAAATACTGTATTTGCACTCCACTATGTGGAGATAATTGTTTATGGAACTTTAATAGTATAATATTTGAAATCATAAACCCATAAAATTATATGCCACATCGGTAATGGGGGTAGGGTGGTGGTGGAGGTGAATGAAGTGAAAAAAATTCTTGATGACTTTGGCTCTTGTACACACACTAAATCACATTATTTTTTCGCCACCTTTAATAATGGGGTAGGGGTGGTAATGGGGGTGGCTAATGCCAATTTTTTTTTTGAGACCTTAGCTCCTCTTATATTTACTAAATACGAATTTCATGGACTCTTACAGACAGACAGACCGACGCGACAGATAAATTTATTTTGTTCAGACTTCAAATATTGACGTTTTGTGATATTCTAAGAATATTTAAGCAATGAAAATTTCCAATTTTTTTTTGCGTTAATATACTTCAACTGAATGTGGAAGTAATATGCAGAAAATGGCATGACAAAGATATAAAAAATCGTTGTGTGCCGTAAACTACACGATAGAAGTAAAGCCTCTACTTCAAGCATTTTCTTCGAGGAAACCTACTACGCATCCACACTACTCAAGGCAACCCACTGTGCATCCACTATACTCGAGGAAAGCCACTGCGCATTCATACTTCTTGAAGTAACCCACTGCGCATCCATTTTACTCGAGGAAACCCACTGCTCATCCATATCACTTGGGGTAATCTACTGCTCATCTATGGCACTCGAGGAAAGCCACTGCGCATCCATACTACTCGTGGTAACCTATTGCGCATCCATTGTACTCGAGGAAAGCCACTGCGCATCCATACTACTTATAGTAATCCACTGCGTATCCATACTACTTGAGGTAACCTACTGCGATCTATAATACTCGAAAAAATCCAAAATACTCAAGGAAAGCCACTGCGCATTCATAATACTCGGGGAAACCTACTGCGCATCCATAATAGTCGAGGAAAGCCACTGCGCATTCATACTGCTCGAGGTAACTTTAACAACATAATATTTGAAATCGTCTACAACAAAAACCTATAAAACGATATCGTTACATCAGTAGTGGGGGTGGGGGTGGATGAAGTAAAATAAATATTTTGAGGCTTTTGGTTCTTGTACACACACTAAATCACAAATTTTTTTTCGTCCCCTTTAGTAATAAGGTAGGGGGTGGCTAATGCCAACATTTTTTTTTGAAACCTTAGCTTCTCTTGTATACACTAAATACCAATTTTATGGACTCTTACCTGCTTGATTTACCTGCTTACCCCCCATTTACCCCATTTTACCCCTCAACCCTTCGACGGAATAAGATGAATAAGATCTAGTTCCAAATTCCGTTAGAGTACATATGTGTACCAAATTTCAAGTGTAAGAGTAGCCGATGGCTGAACTTCGCCTTAATAAAGACTTTTTATTATTATTATTATAATATCTTAAACGGTTCCAGAGTAAACATGCGGACAGAAAAAAAAGTTACAGACCGACAGACAGACATAAAATTTTTTTCGCTCAAATTTAAAATCTCGACGTTTCATGACATTCTAAGCATATACTTTCACTGGATGTGGAAGTAATTAGCATTTTTAAATTTCTTTTCCTCAAAATTTCCTCATGAAACGTACATCGAGATTTACCATCTTGTATGTAAAAACCTGTGCTCTGTCAAATTCCCCAACAAAAAATCGATGACGTTATAGCTTTATGAAAATAATCAAAAATATCGGTAAACGAATTTACCCAAAACTTCCCTCTCTGTTTATCATGCATTATTTATTCTTATTCGCAACGTCTTACCGGATGTTTTATGATTCATAAATTATTCTGTTTGGCTGCTGACCAATGAATAGCACTGAATTGCACTTTTTGGATAAGGAGCAAACACAGTACTTACACACACATACACACTACTAAGTTTTCTAAATAATCTACAGAATGGTCACGCTAAAAATTTAAAATGTGACCACACTATAGTTTTATTAATTTTTCTTTGACAGTTTTGTTAACTACATTTTTTTTAAGGAGACCACCCTGTATATTTTTTATTTTCTAGTGTGACCACAATATATAGTTTTCATATTTTTCTTTCTTAACAGTTTTGTTAACTATATGCGACATACAGGGTGCATCACGGTTAATGGCCTATTAGAAGTTTCAGAAAGACTACAAACAATTTGAAGCTGAAAGTTTAGGAAGAGGTTTTCAGGGGTGCTCTATTTAATAAAAATAACGTCACGTATGTGACACTTCCGGTTATACCGGAAGTTGGCATCAATTTCTGTACGGCTGCGATAGCCGATAAGTGGTTTGATTATAATACAGTCTGCTTTCGACTGTATTATAATATAAAATGAAATTTAAAACTGAAAACATTAATTGAATAACTTACACGGGCTAGTTGCGTCCCGGCGGAATCCTCTATTATCTGTATATTTTTTTTTCATATTTTTCTTTGACAGTTGTGTTAACTGCATGTGAAATATTATCGTCCTCCGTCATATATTGTTAATTTTTTCTTGGGTGACCACCCCGCATTTTGTTTTCATATATTTCTTCTTTTTCAGTTGTGTTAACTACATGCCAAACATTATCGTATTCCGTCACATTTTTTCATTATCTTTTGAGGGTGACCTCCCTGTATATTTTTTTCATATTTTTCATTTTTGACAGTTGTGTTAACAGCTTGCGAAATATTATCGTTCTCCGTTACTTAAAAAAAATTGATAGGGTGACCACCCTGTATATTTTTTTTCATATTTTTCTTCTTTGACAATTGTAATAACTGCATGCGAAATATTATCGTCCCCCAGCACATTCTTCAATTCTTTTTTGGGTGACCACCCTGTATATTTTTTCATATTTTTCTTTGACAGTTGTGTTACCACATGCCAAATATTATCGTACTCCGTCACATTTTCCCTTATGTTTTGAGGGTGACCTCCTTGTATATTTTTTCATATTATTCATTTTTGACAATTGTATTAACTGCATGCGAAATATTATCGTACCCCAGCACATTTTTTAAATTATTTTTTGGGTGACCACTGTACATATTTTTCATATTTTCCTTCTTTGACAATGCATGCGAAATATTAAAGGTCCTTCGTCGCATTTAATTTTTTTTTTTTTTGGGTGACCACTCTGCATATTACTTCCACGTCCAGTGGAAGTATAGTAACGACAAAAAAATTTTTAAAATTTTTTATTGTCCAAATAGGCTTAAAATGTCATGAAACGTCTGTCTGTCTGTCTGTCTGTCTGTCGGTCTGTCTGTCTGTAACTTTTTTTGTGCGCACGTTTACTCTGGAACCGTTTGAGATATTGACTTGAAATTTGGTACACATATGTACTTTAACGAGATCTAGAACTAGATTATATTTTCATATTGTTCTGTCGAAGGGTTGGGGGGTAAATTGGGGTAAATTTGGGGTAAATGGCTAAATCAAGCAGGTAAGAGTCCATGAAATTGGTATTTAGTATATACAAGAGAAGCTGAGGTCTCAAAAAAAGTTTTGGCATTAGCCACCCCCATTACCACCCCCACCTCCTTATTAAAGGGGATGAAAAAAAATGTGATTTAGTGCATGTACAGGAACCAGAAACCTCAAAATATTTTTTTACTTCATCCACCCCCCACTACCACCCCACTACCGATGTGGGGTATCGTTTTATGGGTTTTTGGGGTAGAGGATTTCAAATATTATATTATTAAAGTTCCATAAACAATTATTTTCACATACAAAGTTTTTTCGTTGTGAGTGACTTGGATAGAGAATCTGGATGTGGAAGTAATGATTCCTTGGGCAGCGGTTTTTTTTCATACTTTTCTTCTTCAATAGTTGTGTTAACTACATGCGAAATATGATCTTACTCCGTCACATTTAAAACAATTTTTGTTTAGTGACCACCCTGTATATATATTTTTCCATATTTACTTGATGGTTGTGTTAACTGCACGTCAAATATTACTGTGTTCGGTCATTTTTTTCCCTTAATTAAATTTCTTATATATATTTTTTTAACGGAGTTGTATCCCAGTTCTTCGTTGGCAGATGCGTTAACTACCTATCAAATGTTATCCTTCTCCGCCAAGTGGTTTTGTAGATATAGCGCCAACAGACAGACAGTCAGACAGGCAGACTGATGGAATTAAACGGCTTTAATTTTCGTAATTTGCGTACTCGTGAAAATCCGGAGAAATCTCGAAGGGTGATTTTTTCACAATTAAAATACTTCCCTTCTATTCGGTAAGCGAAGGAAATAAAAATTAAAAAGTATATAAAAAAATGTTGTACACTTTTTATCGAATTTGTCCACGAATGTACGAGACACTATAATGTAGTCAAATACTTAATTTCCAGAATTTAAGTCATTTTTTTAAAGCTTCCTAAAAACATTTTTATCCAGTAGTATATTTTCTCAAGAATGTTATAACATTGTTTCTTTACGTCTTCTTTTCTTCGTATTATCAATCTTTCCCTTTGAGAACTGTTATTCTAAAACTAATTACATGTGACTCACCATAAACAGTAAGCCACAGTGTAGAAATTTAAATTAAATTGCACCGAGCTGTGCAATATTATTTCCAGTACGATTCGGTTGAACTTACGAAGTTCATTTAAACAGTTTTTGCTCCAGCGATGGAGTATTGCTCTCATAAATTCTAGAACGCCTACACGTATCCGTTACAATACCGTCAGTAAGTGATTTTCAGATAAAATCGGTGTGGCCAGGCCATCAATTTCTTCCGAACACCTGGAGTGGTTTACCATTCGACACCGCTGGCAAGTGCACTGTCACTTCAGTAGATATACACGGCGATATAAGTTTAATTTATTGCGCGTAACACTCGGATATTACTAGTCGACCGATATCGAGGTGGAGCCCAAATGGTCTCAGCAAAAAAAATTGCTTTGGTTGTATGGGTGACATTACAGGGAGTGCTCAGAAAATATTGCAAAATGGTTTGAACATGCATTTACACCGCGAGGAGTTTTTGATTATTATTGAAAGGCACATGTGGATGTGATGTATCGTGATCAAGCTTGGCTCTGAACCTATACCTTAGCCGGGAAGCGTGATTACACGTTATACTATTGTACAGAAGAGGGGGGCTTAAGCCCAGCGCTCCGGATACTGAAGGGGCCCCTGAACGCTGAAAATGGACCCAGTCGCAACCAAGACCCAGTGTAATGCGGCTACTCGATATTATTATTATTATTATTATTATTATTATTATTTAGTTCAGTATTTAGCCAAAACAAAGTGAAACGTGTCTTGGAGGTGAGTGTCCTGACCTGATCTCAAAAAAATGTTACCTTATGAGATGGAAAGGGCCCCAAAGCAAGCCTAGGGCCCCGCACCCGGTTAGTCCATCCCTGGTACAGAACCTAACCTTTCTGTATAGCGGTATGATTGGTAAATATGAAACGCTACTATTTCTACTGCAAAGCATACTGTGATATAGAACGATCTGTAGCGCGTACCTTATTAGTCATTACTTAGGCAACTTCATGCGAGTTTTTTTGACATATCCCTAAAATAACGTTGAACTAGCAATAATGGATGAGTGTTTAAATAGTATCAAAAGCCTATGTAATGAAAGCAGAAATAGTGTAAATAATTCATGCAAAGACGAGATTACCTTTCCCCCCGTTTTCGAGGGTGCTGAGCATGTTGCAAGCGATGGGAGAAGTTTTTGACCGCCGCAACCCCCTGAAACGGCCAAAAACCACCCCATTTATGGATCCCTTTATGTTTCCATATATAAACGGGTCTGCATGGGGAGTGATTTATCGATGGATTATACTTGAAATAACATGGAAGAGAGTTATAGAGTAAGTGGAATCCAGACAGCAGGCCTGAGGGGTTGATTAAACCCTCCCGAGGGATGGAAAATCATTTTTTTTTAATGATTCGGTTCAAACGCGTATCCCCCCGTTTTCGGGGTCGCTGATTATGGGAGAAATATTCATTCTTAACTCCAACCCCTCCTCATCAAACGGGCGGAAACCATCTCTCACTCACCAGAAAGCATGCTATCCAGGATTTACAGGTTTTTCGACACATGATCGTTATTCCTGTGCATATTCCTTCATTTTTCACGGAAGGGAAGGTGGTAGCGATCTCGATCTCGGGTTTCAGCCTTTCCAAGGGGTGTAAAATTCATTAATTACACTTTGAATCGTCAATACGCCCTCCCCCGTTTTCGCAGGCTCTGATCACCATAAAAATATTCACGTTCATCTCCGACTCTCCTCAAACCCTTTAAAGGACGAAAACTTACCCTCATTCACCAGTTATCGCTGGGGCGATGATTAAGTTGCTGATTGTGTAGATTTCTTCATCGGGGAGTAATGAATTATAAATTTTGTCGTCAAT
Organism: Rutpela maculata; assembly: GCA_936432065.2. Taxonomy (NCBI): domain Eukaryota; kingdom Metazoa; phylum Arthropoda; class Insecta; order Coleoptera; family Cerambycidae; genus Rutpela; species Rutpela maculata. The sequence continues at coordinate 179,253,057 of OW386286.2, forward strand.
AGGCAAAAAAAATATGAAGGGTATATGCACAGTAATAACGATCATGTGTCAAGGAAAACCTGTAAATCCTGGATAGCATGGTTTCTGGTTAGTGAGGGGTGGTTTCTGTCCATTTGACGGATGAGGAAAACGGGGGAATACTCGTTTGAACCGAATAATAAAAAAAAAAGATTTTCTACCCATTGGGAGGGTTTAATCAACTCCCTAGGCCTGCTGCCTGGCTTCCACTTACTCTATAAGCCCATTCCATGTTATTTCAAATATAACCCGTCGATAAACCACTCCCGCCCAGACCCGTTTATATATGAAAACATAAAGGGATCCATAAATAGGGTGGTTTTTGGCCGTATCAGGGGGTTGTGGAGGTCAAAAACGTTTCCCACTACTCGCATCGTGTTGAGCACCCTCAAAAATGGGGGGAAGTGTCTCGTCTTTGCATGAAATATTTACAAAAAAGTCGTCTTATAATGCTTCATTACATGGACTATATTGAATTCCACTCATATCGTGCAAAGCTATAATTATATCAAGAGAGAAACAACTTCTCTTTAAATGTACGTACGAAAAAAGATGAGGAAATATCTTGTAGTGAGTGGGTTGATAGATGGATTTCGCGATTTAGTACTGGTACAAAAACCAACTGGGTTGTGAGATTTCCATATTCCCAATATTCAGAGACATGATTGTAAGAAAATCTATGAAAGTCGATATGCTAGTTTTAATAAGGTGAAAAACAGGGCTGACGACAGGGGAGTAGGCGGGGCTGGAGCCCCGAGGCCCGCCAATTTGATTTTACCCCGGCTGTCCACGGGCGTGGGTGAAAAACAATAAAAAAAACAGTGACGTTAGAGTTAGAAATCGAGATTGTAGCCCCAAAATTTCCTTTTTGTTTAAAAATGTAAACAAAAATACTATAAAAAACGACAAGCCACTCAAAAACGGATTAAATATTATCATAACACATTTTTAGTATTAATTATTTACCTACATAACTAACATTCATAATAAAATAGCAAATAATATAGACTTGTTTTAGTTCTAATGCGACAATTTCTTTTTTTTTTGTTCGTTTTTATTTTTTTATAAAATGTTTTTAATAAAATAGGAAAAAATATTGCTGTGTTGTTTTAGTGCTAATGCGACAGTTCGGTATATATTTCCTACTGCAGGGCATGCATCCAGTTATATAATTGCTCTGTGCCGCGGTGTACGTTGGGGTAAAAATAGTAGCGTTTAATAATATTATGTACCAACCACACCGATATAGAAAACGGTTAGGTTCTATCTGTGTAACAATATAGTGGCTAATTACGTAGCCGGGAAAGAAGGATAGTAATAAACTGCGTGCAACAGATCCTATTGGCGTTTAAATTTGGAGGAGATGTAATTCAAAATAAGTCTTACAAAGGCGAGGGGTAAACTGCAGAAAAAATATCTGTACAATTATCTCTTTGCGTAGTAATACCCAATAATATTTTGTGATCATACCTAATAATACCTGGATAAAATACCCAGGTTACAATATCTAACGATACCTGATAATACCAGAAAATACCTAATAATGCCCGATAATACCTAATGTATGTAATAATACATAATAATATCCAATATTACCTAATAATACAACGGTATTAAATTTTAGAGTAATACCTGGGTATATCTTAGTAGTACTCATTAATAAATATATAATACTGAAAAGTACCTGGTATTACTAAACTAATACTTATAGTAATATTAGTAACACTAGTAATACCGAGCAATCCTTTATAATAATTCCTCATAATACTTAGTAATACCTCGGAAATACCCAATATCTATAGTAATACCTAAGAATAAACAATATTACCTATTAATACCCGGAAGCTGTATACCAAAATACCCCAGTGGTTTACCCCTTACAAAGGCTTATTAAATCAATGTTGCACATTGGCCCTAAAGTGACTTTTTTTCAAATCGGTCTAGGTCTTAATAATGAAGCAATCGGAACGTTGTTTTTTTAATCTTTGTTTTTTAATTGCTTATCGATCTGTCAAGTCAGATTTTTGATTTTTATCCTTGATTTTTCAAAAGTTTGAATTTTCATCAAAAATTTTGAAAAATCAGGAACAAAAATCGAGAATCTGGCTCGACGGATCGATAGGCAATTAAAAAACGAAGATTTAAAAAAAGAACTTCCAGATTGCTTAAGTATTAAGACCTGCAGACTGATTTGCAAAAAAAGAGTTACTTTGTCATCAGTCTGCAGGTCTTGATCGATCTGTCTTGACAGATCGATCATAGGCAATTAAAAAACCAGAATTTCAAAAAAATCTTTTGGATTGTTTAAGTATTAAGACCTGCAGACTGATTTAAAAAAAAAGTTTCTTTGGAGCCACTCTGCATCGCTACGTTACATGTGCCACTTGAGACTACTGTCAATTCATCCTCCTTTCCTTGCTAAGGTATGTTTTTTTTTGCAATTTTGGGGTCTTAGATATCATTTGAGACAATTGTCGATGGATTTTGTTTTTGACGAAGTTTGTGTATTTATTATTTTGTAATCGACTTAAAATAATTCTTTGTTTGTTTGCTTAATCATTATTCGGCACTGTTTTAAGTGATTTCTATGAAATCTTTCTAAAAGACCAAGGTATAGCTCGTCGGTGGTCCATAATAGTTTCATCAAGCTACGTTTACTGTAAGGTAAGAACAAAATGGAAACAAAATTTGTTAGTCGAGCATCTGGCGAATGCGCTTGGTGACAAATTTCGTCGAAATTACGTTAAAATTGATAGTTAGGTATTTTAGGAGTAGCTGATACGCAATCTGGTACCAAAAGTTAAGTATTCAAAATGGAGAATTCAATATGGCTGCCATAATTGCAATATTTTGCAGATTTACATGTTTGAGCCCCACAAAAAAAAAGTGGTCTGTCCGGCGGACCAGACCAATATATTCGTATGTATTTGGACCCGCTGAAACCGAATCCGAAGTCGGAATTGTCAGATCAGGTCGTTTTTCACCCCCAACTCCAAAAAACACCCCCCCAAAAAAATGCTCTCTCCGGCGGACCAAACCTTATGTATTTGGACCTGCTGAAACCGAATCCGTAGTCAGAATTGTCAGATTGGCTCGTTTTTCACCCCCAACCCCAAAAAACACCCCCAAAACAAAAACAAAGTGGTCTGTCCGGCGGACTATACCAGTGTATCCTTATGTATTTTAACCTGCTGAATCCGGATTTGAAGTCAGAATTGATGGTTTGTCTCGTTTTTCACCCCCAAATATGAAAAACACACCCCCAAGAAAATGGTTTGTCCGATGGACTAGACCAGTGTATTCTCATGTATTTCGACCTGCTGAAAGCGAATCCGATGACAGAATTGTCAGACTGGCTCGTTTTTCACCCCCAACCCCAAAAAACACCCCCAAAACAAAAACAAAGTGGTCTGTCCGGCGGACTATACCAGTGGATCCTTATGTAATTTGATCTGCTGAATCCGAATTCGAAGTCAGAATTGTCAGATTTGCTCGTATTTCACACCTAACCCTAAAAAACAACCCCAAAACAAAAAAGTGGTCTGTCCGGCTGACCATACCAGTGCATCCTTATACAGGGTGTCCCGAAACTCCCGCCTTCCCCTTTAGGTACTAATTCTCCATGCAAAAATAGTAAGAAAAGTTCCTATAAACATGTGTCCGGAAATGCTTCCTAAGGGAGCTACGGCCCTCTAAGAATGGCGCAAAAATAGGTGTTTTCACTAATTATCTCGGAAATGATTTGGGACAACTTTATGAAACTTGGTTAACTTTTTTCGATTATTAAAGGCTATTGTTTTACAGTATTAGCCAGAATTAATTTTATCCAGGGGCGGAGAAACGAGGGGTCGGTGTTCTTTGGTTCTACATATTAATTTTTCCGTTTGACATTTTTAGTATTTTAATCCCTGATTATGATTCCCTGGTTAATTCTGCATAAAAAAGGGCCTCTTTACAATTAGCCATATGGCAAGCCATTTTCGAGTAAAAGCGGTCTAAACGAAATATTGCGTATTCGTTTGCTAAATGCGCATTATTTATTTTTCAAAGTAGGGGTAAAACAATAACCTTTATTAATCGAAAAAAGTTAACCAAGTTTCATAAAGTTGTCCCAAATCATTTCCGAGATAATTAGTAAAAACACCTATTTTTGCGCCATCCTTAGAGGGCCGTAGCTCCCTTAGGAAGCATTTCCGGACACATGTTAATAGGAACTTTTCTTACTATTTTTGCATGGAGAATGAGCACCTAAAGGGGAAGGCGGGAGTTTCGGGACACCCTGTATATTTGGACCGCTGAAACCGAAGTTATAATTGTCAGATTGCACCCCCCCCCCCCCACCCCACAAAATGGTCTGCCCGGCGGACCATACCAGTGTATCCTTATGTATTTGGTAAGGATACGCTGGTATAGTCCGCCGGACAGACCACATTGTTTTTGTTTTGGGGGTGTTTTTTGGGGTTGGGGGTGAAAAACGTGATTTGGTTTCAGCAGGTCCAAATACATAAGAATACACTGGTCTGGTATGTCGGACAAATCATTTTTTTGGGGGGATGTTTTTCGTTGTTGGTGAAAAACGAGCCAATCCATCAATTCTGACTTCGAATCCGGATTCAGCAGGTCAAAATACATAAGGATACACTGGTATAGTCCGCCGGACAGTTTTGGGGTTGGGGGTGATAAACGAGCCAATCTGACTACGGATTCGGTTTCAGCAGGTCCAAATACATAAGAATATACTGGTTTGGTCCGCCGGACAGAGCATTTTTTTGGGGGGTCTTTTTTGGGGTTGGGTGTGAAAAACGACCTGATCTGACAATTCCGACTTCGGACTCGGTTTCACCGGGTCCAAATACATACGGACATATTGGTCTGGTCTGCCGGACAGACCACTTTTTTTTTGTGGGGCTGTGTTATCTGACTATGAGCTTCACATTAAAGTTTAAAAATGAAAAAAATGAATCAAACTAAATAAAATAAAATTTCACCGTTGCACAGTGGGGCCAAACCCTTTTTGGGCTCGCTGATTACGAATCCGATGTTAGAATTTGCAGAAACAAGATGGTGAATTCAATATGACACACTGCAATCTTAAAAATTTATCAAAAAAATTTGAAAGGAAATGATTTAATGCTCTTCTTCATTTCTTTAGTTAAGAATCCGATATTATAATTTTTAAATATAAAATGGTTACTTTAATATTGAGGACTGTTTAACAATTTAAAAAACAAGCTTCAGCCCACCATATTGAAGCTGTTATTTTAAATTTGAAAATTATAATATCAGATTCTTAACTAAAGACTTGAAGTGCATTAAATCACTTTTTTTTCAGATTTTTTAGATAATTTTTTAAGGTTTCAGTCCGCCATATTGAATTTACCATCTTGTTTCTGCAAATTATAACATCAGATTCGTAATCAGCGTGTCCAAAAACTTACAAATATTAAATTTAGTGTACCAATTTAATAGAAAAAGTGACAATAAATTCATCTTGCATAATTATAAAAATTTAAAATTTAGAAATTAAAAGAGTTATCATAAGTATTGGTAAAAAATCATTTGGCTACCTTGCCCCAAAATTATATAGTATATTGCCAGAAACGGAAAACTTAAGAAAAATGAAATTATAAAAAATAAAACACATGTACAAACTTGTTTATGTAAACTGTGTTTTTTACATTAGTAAATATTGAATTTGTTTTGGTTTCTTAAAGCAATGTTAATATAATTTTTGCATGCTTTTATCATATTCAAGGGCATTCATATACTTTGGAGTGATTTCTTCCCGGATTATTTATATTTAGTGTTACAGGTTTTTAAATTATTTAATAATTCATAACACAGCACAGGTAAGGTAATACAATCCCCTTTATTCCTGAAAGCCTGATGTGATCTTGTTTGAAAGTGGAGCTGCACATTTCGAGACAAGAGTCATACACTCTGTAGGTTTAATTTTTTTCCCGAAAAAATTTCATCACCCCCATCCCTCAATAATGAAATGTCACGAAGGCAACGAAAATCAGCTGGAAAAAGTTCCACTTTAGAGGGCGGGGAACACGATGGTGACAATATTTCTCGACCTATCCTTCACCCACTACCTATAAACGGGAAAAACCACTCCTTTTCCGATTTTCCTGTGCTTGGCTTGCGAGGGCTTGTCGGATAGGAATTTTTCTCATAAATTAACCTCGATCAGAAGAGATCCAACCAACCCGGAGGTTCAAGCAACCTTTACACGAAATGAACTTTTCCTTTAGTGGTTTGTAGGGAATTGATTTAGATAGGTCATTGGTATATACAGATTTTTTTTAATTTTTCATTAATTATGCACTCACCGGGAAAAAACCGGCCACTTGAATAATGCGAAACATTTGTTGTTCAATAACTTTTGTAATATTTCACTGATTTTAATTGTCTTTTCGTCACGTTTTAAAGAAATTCATCAAAAATATCTCATGCCCTTTCAATTTTGAAAAAATAATTTTAACAGCTTATTACATCCGGAGAACCAAAATTATGTTTTGATGATCTAATTTCTGGAGTAATAGGAAACTTGGTCAGGTTCTCTTGTATTCTCGTCCAAAGCCCAATCCATTCTCAACAATTTATTTTTTGGTTAATCCCAATATCTGAATTTTTGTACAAAATACACAGTTTCAAGCAACATTTTTCAATTTATATGAAATAATAAAACGATGGGTAGAAAATTAAATTTTAATAAGTGATATTAACAATGAATATTAATTTGAACAATACTAAACTTAATAAATCATTAATTCAGTAAGGTGTACATCACGGAATCTACCTGGCATCGAATGGATAAATTCGATCCTGAGGGATTGGCATATTCATCCTGCAAAGCAAAACGCAGCTCTGCCAGTGTTTCCGGTAATACTGGGCGGCGACGAATACATCTTTTAAGTTCACCCCAAAAATATTCGATGGTCAGGGCTACATGCAGGTCATTCTAATCGTTGGATCAACATCGTTCAAATACTGGTTCACAATGTTTGCAGCATGCGGCCTTGCACCGTCGTGCATTAAAATGAATTCATCTCCAATAAAAGGAGCATATGAAACTGCAGCTTCTTGAAGGATATCTTGCACGAAACGGTGAGCGTTTAGAGCTCCGTTTTCTACAAATAAAAGTTCAGTACGTGCTTCAGTTGAAATACCGGGCCACACCATAAAGATAAATATTTGTTAAGTTAAATAAAAATGAAAATTGCAAAATTTTACTTGAAACTGTGTATTTTCTACAAAAATTTAGATATTGGGATTAATCAAAAATAAATTTTTGAGAATGAATTGGGCAAAAGAGAATCTGACCAAGTTTCCTAATTACTCCACAGGGTGTTTAGAAATTAAATCACTAAAACATAATTTTGGTTCTCCAGTTGTAATAAGTTCTAAAAAATTATTTTTTCAAAACTGAAAGGGCATGACATATTTTTGATGAATTTCTTTAAAACGTGACGAAAATATAATTAAAATCGGTGAAATATTACAAAAGTTATTGAACAACAAATATTTCGCACTATTCAGGTGGCCGGTTTTTTTTTGCCGGTGAGTATACCGTGCATGTAATTTCCCATTAGGCATGTTATAGCGTTATCGCTATAAATAAAATTAAAATCGAAGTTAATATACGAATATTTGTTTGTAATACATGTTCATATTTTATGTGATATTGGTTTTTTTAGTATATTGATATTATATTTTTATATCGAATGTTTTTATTTTTCCTAGCGACTCCATGGAAACTTCTCCATTATGGATCGAGTTTTCCTTTTTGTTTCTTAGCGACTCCATGGAAACTTCTCGCTTTTGGAACTTCTCGATTTCCAGTGAGTGAGTCGCTATAGTCGCTATATACACCCCCTCGTTAAAAAAGAAAATAGTCAATCAATCAACGTGTCGATTGCAAAACGTACTTTTTTAATCGGGGTAGGCAAAGTGTCACATCTGTCAACTAATACAAAAGCCGGTTTAACCCTATCAATATTGACAGTTATGACTTTGGCTCCTTTCTTAAAGGTAAATAACTTATCTGAACGAGATAAAACTTTAAACGGTCCTTCATATAAAGGAGTAAATGAACGTTTTAAACGTTCAATGCGAACGAAAATAAAATCGCAAGAGGCAAGATCTGAACTAACAAAAGTTTTGTAATTGCCATGCGAAGTTGGAGGAACAAATTTTAAATTATTAAAATAAATGCGTAATTTGTCAATGAAATAAGGAATATCTGGGGAATTATACGATTCAACGAAAAATTCGCCAGGTAAACGAAGGGTTTGACCATATATGAGTTCAGCAGGTGAACATTGCAGATCTTCCTTGGGAGTTGTCCTAAATGCTAATAAAATGATGGGTAATTCATCTGTCCAATGTGATGTATTGGCTCTAGCTAACAAGGAAGTTTTAAGTGAGCGATGAAATCTTTCAATTAAAGAGTTGCCTTCTGGGTGATATGGAGTTGTACGTATTCTATGAAAACCTAAAAACTTTGCAAATTCATTAAATAATTTTTACTCGAATTGTACTCTTTGATCAGTAGTTACTGACAAGGGAACACCGAATCGACAAACAAAGTTTTGAAATAAAGTACGCGCAACTGTTTCTGCTGTGATGTCGCGAAGAGGGTACGCTTCCGTCCACCTAGTGAATCGTTCAATCACCGTAAGAATGTAAGAGTTACCTATGGATGGAGGTAATGGTCCTACCAAATCTATGTGGATGTGGTCGAATCTGATTTTCGGGATGGTGAAATTCCCGAGAGCACTTCGCGTATGTCGACTGACTTTGACAGCTTGACAGTTAATGCACGATTTTGACCATAAATTGCAATCTGTGTTCATTTTCGGCCAAAAATAGTTATTTGAAATCAACAGTCTAGTGGCTTTAATACCAGGATGAGATAAGTTGTGAAAAATATCGAATATCGTTCGTCTGTAAACAAGTGGGACAAAAGGTCTGACTTTTGCACGAGAAACATCACACCAAATAAAATCATTTGAATCTGGAATTTGTATCTTTTTTAAAATGAAATTGGTTTTAGTTAGTGATGATTTATCTGACAATAAATAGTTGAGATTTGAATCTTTCTCCTGAGCTTCACTAAGCAACTTTAGGTCAAAGTTAACATTAAGGAAGGGAGAATTTTTAAGTTGAAGTGGTAAAATATCTTGTTTTAAGGAAGAAGTGTCGTAAATGCGTGACAAGCTGTCAGCTATTACATTATGTTTTCCTTTAACATGTTGTATTTTACAAGAAAATTGAGCTATGTATTCTAAATGACGTATTTGACGAAGGAGATCTTTCTGCTTTTGTGAATAAAGCGTTGATTAAAGGTTTGTGATCTGTAAAACAATTAAACTTTCGACCTTCAAGTATAAACTTAAAATGTTTAATTGCAGTATATAATACTAAAAGTTCTTTGTCAAAAACCGAATAATTGGTTTGTGCTGTGGTTAATTTACGGAAAAAGAATGCTAAAGGAGCAAGAAATCCCTTATTATCTTTTTGCTCTAAAACTGCACCCATGGCAAGGTTAGAACAATCTACTGAGAGAGATAAGATAGTATCGTCATTATTGCAAGGATGAGCTAAAACTACTGCATTACTTATTGCGTCTTTGGCTTTCGAAAATCCGTCTAAACATTGATCAGGCCAACTATTTATCTTTGTAATTTTATCATGAGATAAACTGTTACAAAGAGAATATAGGGGAAGTAATATTTCAGCAAAATGAGGTATGAAACGATGATAAAAAATCACCATACCTATGAAACGTTGTAGTTGTTTGAGAGTTGTCGGTAAAGGGAAATTATTAATGACTTCGACTCTCTCAGTTGATGGTAAAATACCTGATGAAGAGATGTGATGACCTAAAAAGGTTAAATTGTCAACTCCTAAGATACATTTAGATGGTTTAATGTTAATTCCGTATGTGTCTAATCTCTTGAAAACCTTTTCCAAATGTTCCAAATGTTGTACATCTGATTGACTTGCGATTAATATATCATCCAAATAGACGAAAACGAAAGGTAAATTGACAAGTACTTCATTCATAAAACGTTGGAAAGTTTGACCGGCATTGCGTAGACCAAAAGGCATGCGGGAAAATTCAAACAGTCCGAATGGAGTTGTTATAGCTGTCTTATAAACGTCATTTTCAGCGACAGGTATCTAATGGTACGCTCGCACTAAATCAACCTTGGAGAAAATAGTGCAGCCGTGCAACTGAGAGCTAAAGTCGTGGATATGAGGTAATGGATATCTGTCTGGAATGGTAATCGTATTTAGTTGTCGATAATCTCCACAAGGTCTCCAGTCATTCTTCTCTTTTTTCGCCACTAGATGGAGTGGAGAGGAAACTTGAGAAGATGATGGTTTGCAGATACCTAATTCTACCATGTTATTAAATTCTGTTTGAGCTATTTTAAATTTAAGATTGTCTAATCTACGAGTTCGTGAAAAAGGTAAATGACCTTCAGTAACTATATGATGTACAATAGAAAGTTTAATAGGTAAATTGTAATCTGGTGAACTAATTAAATTAGGGAATTGTAAAAGTAATTTGTTATATTTATCTGTCAAAGGAAATAATTTAAGTGTATCTAATCTATGATTGTCTAAAGGACTATTTTTAATAAAACAATTAACTGACAAATTAGTCTTGTTATCAATTATTCGAGCTCCTTTAAGATCAACAACTAAACCAAAATGAGACAAGAAATCTGCTCCGACTATCGGTATGTCAATGTCTGCTATATTGAAAACGAAAGGAAATAATCTACGTAAGTTTAGATTGACTTTTAACAATTTCTTACCGTATGTAAAAATGGTTGAACCGTTAGCCGCGGTTAATATCGTATCAAAATTCTTTTTTAAATCTGTGAAAGCATTGCGTGGCACCACAGATAAATCGGCACCAGTGTCAATTAGGAAGTTCAGGTTGTTAGATCTATCGTAAATAAAAAGTCGACGACGTTTGCTGTTAGAAATGTCAAAATCAGACGTCATAAAATTATCAAACTTCAGTCATCTTTGAGAATTATCAGATTTTTTACAATTCTTACTGAATTTGCACCATTCACCTCCACAACGATAGGCATTGGCACCATAAAGTTGATGGTAGTAACAAATAGTATTGTCTGTACGATCAAATTTATTGGAAACATTATTACGGCTGGGTGAACGATTGCGATTAGTGGTACGAGTTTGTGAATTGCTTCTACTTTTGCAAATGTTGCAGCATGAAGTAGAAGGTTGAGGCTCGAAGGATTGATTGGAAAGTCTGGATTCTAAAGAGTTTAATCGAGAATTAAAAATGTCTTGTTTTGTAATACTTGATTAATTGAATCATGGAAAGTGATTGAAAAATTTTTGATAGTGGTAGTTAAATCTGATAACGGGGTTGACTCAGAGTCAAGAGGATTTTTGGAGTACGATGCAACCATTGAATTTTGACAGGACTCCCAGATCCGATCCGCAATATCTAGAATCTCTTTTGTGTCTGTTTTCCCTGAAGCTGTAATGGCAATATATACTGCTTGAGGCAAACGTCTTCTCCATAGCTTTATCAATAAATCTTGACTAACCATGCTGAATCCTCCAACCATATTCAGCATGGATCTATAGAAATCTGAAGGTTTCAGATCGCCATTTGGGAACCTGATAACAGATCATTCATACGTTTTTCCTCACTCGATGATAAACGTGAAATTAAAACTTTCTTTAAATTTATATAGAGATCCGTTTCCGGGGGATTAGATATTATATCGTATATATTATCTATCACATCTAATGGCAAATTAGCTATAACCTGATCATCCTTTTCTTGTCATTGACAATTTTTGCAACAGAAAACTGTGATTCGATCTGGGTAAACCAAATTTCTGGTTTTGATTTCCAGAATGGGGGTAATTTGACAGACGTGACATAATGGGTTTGAGGAAAATCCTCGTCTGAAGGTTGTCTTGGCATAACTAATCGATTGTGATTGATTGATTGATTGATTACTCTCTTAGATAAAAAAGGAATGTACTTTAACTCACTCACCGACAGATGACAGTACTTGCAATGTACAACTTCAGTTGATTGAATTAGGAAATTACCATAAATTATAGGAACATCTATTCAAATTTGGAACCTCTATTCAAAATTCATCGGGAAAATTCTTCTCTTCATAAAATGGTCAATTTATAATGGTAGTTGATATATTGAATCTCCTCTTGAAATTATTGATAATAATTGTTCCAAAACAGGAAAGTGTTGTACTTCGGTAATTATATCTCAGATATTCTTCTATCTTTTGAAGTGGAAATTATTTTATCTCTCCTTCAAATTAATTAAATAACGTAGATTTCATCATGTAAGTTGTAGGATAACTTCGGACATATATATCGATCACTTCTGGTATATATTTATCACGTTGGACATAAAATTTTCACTTCTGGCATATATTTATGACGTTGGACATAAAATTTTCACTTCTGGCATATATTTATCACGTTGGACATAAAATGATCAAGTCGGGGTCACCAAATTTATAGCGTTATCGCTATAAATAAAATTAAAATCGAAGTTAATATACGAATATTTGTTTGTAATACATGTTCATATTTTATGTGATATTGGTATTTTTAGTATATTGATATTATATTTTTATATCGAATGTTTTTATTTTTTCCTAGCGACTCCATGGAAACTTCTCCATTATGGATCGAGTTTTCCTTTTTGTTTCTTGGTGCATGACAAATTGACATTGGCTTGACAGATCGAATTGAATTATGACATTATAGAAAAAACAAAAAGAGGGTCTAAAAAATCTGCCGTGCCATAAAAATTGTTTTTTGTTTTCCACAGATGACGTGATTTTTTTTCACATTTTTAATTGCCAAAGTTACTATCAAAAAATGACGAAAAACAAGCGCTTTTGAGACGTTGGCGGTCGGTATAAACTTAATTATGAACTGTACCATTTTTTTTGTTTCAACCATTATTTTAGAGAATTTTGTGTTTTACCAAATAGGTACATATAGTTTTTGCCGTATCTCGCTTAGTTTTCAAGATATTAACGAAAAAGCATAAATAGTCCCGTTATTTTGATAGATAACTTTTGAACCCGAAAAAAGGAGGGATATTACATACCTCTTATGTACAAGATGTCTGTAAATAACTAGATTCACATGCCTCCAAAATAATAGAAAAGGTTTTTATCTACGATCATATAAAGTAGGCTTTTTTAATTACATTTTGAAAGCGCCAAGTTGACGTTTGCCAAGGAGCTGTGAATATTATCACTTGCCGCACGTCTCCTATGAGAACGAGCGGCAAAGTACTTTTGCGCTCGCTCGAGTACATCTGTCCTTACACAAGTTTGGTCGGAACATTGACAATGTAGTTTTATGAAATGATAATGCCACAAAACTGTTGTTAATATAATGAGAGTTGATGTAAGAGTAACAATTAATTACCTATTTATTTAAGAATACGAACTTCAAGAAATTGACAACGATTGTGTTTTGTTCGTCTGTTTATTTTGATCTCATATGCAAGGCATACTCATAATATGTTGATGAATCGCCGTTTCCAGACAAAATTCAACTTAATCATTCCTTTTATTTTGATATTTTCAAGCGATTGTAGATAAAATCATGTGGGTAACTCGAGCGCAAAGTGTCAAGTGCCAGTGTCAAGTGATAGTGTTAACTTACACTATCGAGCGGCACTTTACGCTCCGAATACACAAACATCTATTTCCTAACACCAAGAGTGATTACATATAAATTTAAACCTAAAACGTAGTCAATTAGGGATTCCACCGGCACTCTAAGAATTGACAGGGATAATATTATTGGGTTTGGCTTTTGGAAAAGGACCATCCTGAGGTAGAAAATGAGCGGCAGCAGGACTATGAACACACATTTTTAACACTGAAATCAGAAGTGGAGGCAGCCATACAAAAACTTAAAACTGGCAAAGCAGCTGTGGGCGACTACATCATGGCTGAGAAGCTTGAGTTAGTTGGTGAAGATGGAATAAGAATAATTCTTCACAGAATATGTCAGGAAGTATGAGAGACAGGAATCTGACCCGATGATTGGAGAACCTCAATCTTCTTTCTTACCACTTTATAAGAAGAGAGCGACAGATGACTATGGTAACTACAGATTGCTGGTATCACACGCCAGTAAAATAATGCTGAATCGTGTTGTATACTTTTGAATCCAAACTGCAGCATTATTTGTATTGGCAAGCAGGCTTTGTTAAGGGCCGCGAAACCAGAGAGCAAATACTGAATTTTCGACAACTCATTGACAAGACAAAAAAAATATTACGTGCCTTACGTGTTTCGTAGACTACCATTAAGGCTTTTGACAATTGGAATGGGACAACTTGTGGGCTGTACTATTGGGGATGGGGACACCCAAACGTCGGGTCTTCATTATTCGCGGACTGCATGATGAAAACTGGTTTGGTGAAAGTAGACGACATTTACTATTACATATCTAAAGTTGCAAAAGGCGTCAGACAGGGCTATATTTTGTCACTAGTTCTCTTTAATATCTCTAGTGCACACGTGATACGACGTGTTTTGGAGGATTGGCAGCGTAGAGTAGCTATATATAATATAAAACTTGAGATTTACAGATGATATCACTTTAGTTGGAGTAAACGAGGATGAGCTCATACACAGACATGCTTAGACGGGCTTCAGACGGTCTGATCAGAAGATCTGATTATGATTTAAGTGTAAATTATAACAAAATGAAAATTTTGATTGTAGACCGAGCAAATGATAATCACCTAGACACGTCAAGGATAGGTGACTGTGAGGTAGTAAGCAAAATTTGGCTTAAAGAAAATATTACGAAACTCACAATGAAAATAACATAATAATAACATAATGTTTATTTGCGAAATTTCATAAATATAAACATAGAAAAAATAGTAAGCAAACATAAATAATCACAGAAGTTAGATTATTCTACTTGTTTGTGATATAGTAGTGCCTAGTACTTATATTCAGAACTAAAGTTAGTTCTTTTAAATATATAGTTATAGTTCCTTTATTCATTATTTTGTGTTAGTCAAATTCAGTGAAAGAAGACACATTCGGGTAATTATGACCAGGGCCGTTCCTGGATCTTTTGCCACCCGTGCAAAAAGAAATTTTGCCGCCCCGTAAATTATGGAATGTATTTTTTCAAAATATAATTTTTTTTGTAAATATTACTGTATATTTTATCGAACAAGCCTTTTTGATATTAATTGTAAACATTTTTATAGAATTTTGACACTGGTATTTTGCTTCCTCAATATTCTCAAATGCGGTTGATAATATTTATATATTTAAAAAAAAAATCATTATATTTCTGAAATTAATTTTATAGAAATGAAACATTCAGAGTTTTGTATTATGTATTTGTTATAGTATATAAATATAAGCGGGTTTGTTTACCTGTTCATAAATAAGTAAATAAATATCCTATTTTAACATTAATACTCCTACTCTCTCCTGGAACATAGTGGATCTCGAATAATTTTCAATTATCATTAATTTGGAAAACCTTCTTTCCCCATATGCCACTGTCACAGGCAAAGTCACAAAAATATTCCGATCGGTATATTGCGCGCCACCGCGTGATACAGATATGGAAGTAGGCTCAAATGCCGCCCCCTAAATTGTGCCGCCCCGTGCGACTGCACCTGTTGCACCCCCGCCAGGAACGGCCCTGATTATGACATAATCGGGTAAGTGACACACAGCAAGTTTGTTATCCTTACCCATAACTCATATACTCGAAATAATATTATTTATTTGTATTTTTGATAATTTCACTTATATTTATATATTTTTCTAAAATAAATATAAATTATTTATATTTTTCAATTCTGCGGATGGTAAGTTGTATATTCTGGTGGTAAGGTATGTATAACATTTCTGACCAATGATTTTTTACGTCTAGGATTTATACAATTATTTTTTTTAGTTCTTTTTTATTCTTATTCTTAAAACTAAAGGTAAGGGTACTAATACAATAAAACTGCCGTAAATCAAGTATTCCAGTTTCTTTATACAGATCATCTGACGAGTAATTGTAGTCTTTATTATAAGTGATTCTTAATATCCATTTCTGAAAAATAGTTAATTTTCTCAAATAGCAGTTGCATATTCCACCCCAGCCTATTATACCACATGCGAGGTGGGATTGTATTAAAGCATAGTACAATATTTTTAGTTGCTTAATGGTTAGATAAAGTTTTAAATATTTAATTTTGGGGAGCAGTCCTCTAATTTTTGTTACTACATTATCAATCTGTAGGTTCCAACATAGGTGTCTATCAAATACTATCCCAAGATATTTAATAGATTCGGGGATTAATAGATTACCGTGTTGCCCACAGTTGCATAAAATTGTTTAGGGGCCCTTCCGTTTCGATAGAATCAGTTCGTATTTTTATTTTACCTGATCAGACTTGCTAACGCTCTAGTTTTCTCCATTATTCTTTACGCATCTGAGACATGGTCTGTCAGAAAAGCAGATAGACGGCGCACTGATGATTTCTATATGTGGATCTGGAGACGTTGGCAACCAATTCCCTGAATAGCCCATCGTACTAAAAGCTCGATTCTAAAAGAAATATGTATATCCCTTAAGGGGACTCGTATTTCAACGAATCCTGTCATTCTTAGGTCACATCAATCGGAGAGAGGACAATATGGAACGGTTGATAGCTCAATGAAAACTATATAGCAAGAGGAGAAGAGGGGACCTTCAAAACGTCCGTCGGGCTGATGTCACCAAGGAGTTAATAGGAAAAAGCTTTGGTGAGACCGTGCGTCTTACACGCAACCGCAACAGATGGTGTGATGCTTTTAGACGAAGAGTCAAACTAGAAAAATGCATGGATCGCAAAACGTCTGCCAGTGCGTTGAATAAGATGAAGATGAAGTATAATATTATTCATTAAATGGCACCTTAGTACTACTACAGGACTCTTATGGCCTTTAAAATGATGTGTGAGAAGATATAAGATGCCGTTTGAAATTCCAAAGTTGAGGTGTCTGCAGGTGACAGGATGAAACGAAATTCAATTAGCGGCGGTTTCAAGCGTCCCCTTGAAAATTAAATTAACGCGTTTTTCTTAAAATTGTGTCTACTTCAGTCCAGAGTGATTGGTGGTTAGTTTTAAAATGAAAACCCTGTATATTAATTTTAACAGAAAATAATTTAAACCAAGCCCATTTGTATAACATCCTTTAATAGGTGAGCAAATGTATATGTATAGTAATCAAATGACATGGATTTTCAGTTCTTGAGATTATAAATTTATTTTGAAGTGGGTGGTCTCATTCAGTCGACGTTATTTATATTTCATGCAGCACAACTGCAATTATTATTCCAATGTCCGAGAGCTTTTCAATAATTGGATTTACTTAGGTAGTCGGTTCTTGTACTCGAGTTAAGTATTCAAGTGACATTTGTATCAACTTCTACCACTCATTATCTTGTTAACAAGGCTCTTTTTGTAGTTGTTCTTTTGTCTTTTTGTAAAATGCAAATCTCAGTGGTGCACGTGAAATATAAAAAACGCAGTGGAAGTGATCTATAATTTATGCCTTTTTAAGATTATCTTAAGGTAATGTCTTTTAAATAGCGTAACATTCAGCTATTAATTTCATTTTAAGTATACGGGGTTTTAGGCAAGTAACTGTTGTTCGAGTAGGAGCCGATTTGACACGTAAAAATAGCAAAAAAGTTTCTAGAAACATGTGGATGGCCGGAAATACTTTCTGAGGGAGCTATGGCACTTTGAGAATGGTCCATATTTTAGTGATTTTACTGATTATCTCAGAAACAAATAACTGATAATCATGTCGAGATACTGCTGTGACGTGTATCCTGCCATTCATAACGCATATTATTAAATCGCATATTTAAAACAGCAGTTTTGTTTTCCTAATTAGCCAGGGGCTATCGCTTGATCGATGATCTTTCTTTAAGTTAAGGCTCTCTACCCACAGATTTAATAATAATAATAATAATAATAATAAATGCGTTTATTTCCCAATAAAAAATAATTTTAACAATATAAATATAAACAGAAAAGCAATGGGAAACATAAGGCGAAGTTCACTCGAGTGGAGTACTCTACTATTTAACTCGCGTCTAGCCCCTGAACATCACTGCTTGTGTCTGCCAGCTGTTTTTTAGTTGCATAAAGTTGTTAAAAATGAATGACAAATCAACGTGTAGTAAGTACAACGCTGTTTTTAAACGTTTGTATGATTTATGAAGACATGTAAAGAAATTTCATGGAGGTGAAGGAAAACTTGATTAATTAGCCCAACTAAAAAATTCTGCGAACGCCACAACAAAGATTTCCGCTGCAAAAAACGCAAAAAGTGCCCTCTCTGTAATTTGACAGAATCGCCTAAAATCCAGTTACACACCCTAATTAATAAATATATGTTAAGAAAATTTATTTTTCGTTTATGATAGCCACAGAAATAAAAAAAATTATAAATAAAATATGAAACATAATTTGTTTAACAATACAAATTCTACACACATAAAAAAATACATTCTTCCTAACTCAGCCAATAAAGAAATAAATACCTAACCATCTACTAATGTTTACCTATAATGTAAAATATAAAAAAAATAAAAGAGAATATAGAATAGGAAGAAAATTCATAGTAATACTGTTATGGATGTCTCTTTCTTGGACATGACCACCTGAACGCGGCATATTTCACACGTACCCCGTGCGCCCCCCCCCCCCCCCCCCGCAAACACCTACTGAAACATTCTGAAAAACATACGAAATGGTGAAATATTCATCATTGCTAGCTACAATGTATTTTTGGTAATGAATTTAACCTAAAAACGGTAATGGTTCTTACAAAAACGTGGCGTGTTTATTATGTTTCTTTTCATGATAATTAAATTTAAAAACTCAATAAGCTGCCAGCAACATAAAACATTTTTCCCCAATAAAATAAACCATTTCTATAATATTAAATCATACATAACAAAGAAAGTTATGGATTAGTGGCATAAAACTGCCATGTACCGTATGCATCACAAATGTACACAACGGGATAAAGTGAAATTTATTTGATTTTAAAATGTTAATACGTAACCTACTTTTATCGGAAATCTACTGCATTTGTGAAACATACTGACAATTACCTAAAGACGTAGTTAATTCTTTTACAATTGCAGTGTTGGCCCTGACAGAGTGCAAACATTAGATATCAGTACACGGTGGTACTTTTTGTGACGTGCTTTTCGGTAAGGCCGAAAAGTGTCACTTTTGGCACCTTAGCAACGGTTCGGTTGCTCGGGCGCCACCTTTACAACTTTTACGTGGGGCAAAGGTCCCACACTAGCCTCTTAACACAGCCTGTTACAGTAGGGCTGAGGTAACTACAGTGGAGAAACCAGTAACTTCCAGTGGGTCAATTGGGAAAATTAAACTTTCACACACACACAGTAAAACTCACAATTCGGTAAAAAAACAAATATCTATTTATTTCCTATACTCTACAATGCTATGTACACTTAAGCTACCAACAGATTTATATGTAAGGAACCAAAATACAAGGACCCAGGCTATGATACTATAGTGGCGGCACTACGCTAATGACATACGGTGGCGATGGCGGTGACAGGGACAGAGCAAGCGGTAGAATCGGTCTTGTCGCGGACAGTAGTTAGATACCAGGAAGGAGTAAGCAAAAAGATGATATACAGTGCAATGGCAACAAAAGGATACCCTAGGCATCAAGTTTGGCCAATACGCAGTAAAATTAATTAGAGTGAGACAGTGGATAAAGAAAATGCACGTGAATACCCGAGTAACAACTTTTATGGTGGATGCGCTGGTTTCTCCGGACAGTACAGATGAATCCGGAGCTGCCAACGGTGCCTTTTCACATCCACGATATACCCAAGCAGGCAGATGAACCTAGGTACCTCGAGGACACGAAAGTAGGCAAAATGCAAGTAAATACACGAGTGATAACTATATGGTATATACGCTGGTTCCTCCAGACGATGCAGATGAATCCGGAGACCCCAGTGATATCAAGTCTACTTCCACGACATATCCAGACAGTGCAGATGAATCTAGATACCTCGACGACGCGCAAGATGTATACAAACAACAAAACAAGCGAGAATAAGTGAATGATACGTTATATACAGATACCCAACATTAGCCAAATCAATACTTCCGTTAAAATGGTTATTCTTACTCACTCTCTCCTGATTGTGCTGGTCTGGGCGGTCTTGCTGCTGGATCTAACTTGGGCAGAGCACGTCCGGTGCGGTTGGTCGGTCGATGAAGACTCCGCTCACTGTCTAGCGTTAAACTGCTAGCTCTCCTCTCTAAACGTAAGAGTGGAGTGGGGATATGTGCGAGCGCGGTGCGTAAGAGCAGGTAGAACGGTCTGGTTATAATTTTGTATAAGTTGTTGAAAGACTTTAAATATTTTTACCTATTTTGATGCGATGTTGGGGCTTAAATGGGTACACAATTTAGAAGTATCAAAGCTTGGGGTTTCACAAGTAATATTAAAATATATTTTGATGGGTAAAATTCGGGCTAGAAAATTGCTTCGTTACATTTTATATGTTCTTTACTAATGCGATTTTTTAATCCCTTTTAATAGGCCTTTTCATCATAAGAGCGCGCATGTGCTGCCTCTACGTTGGTTTGCGGGAACTATGAAATGTTCGGACACTTGGTTGTCAAAATGGTTGGACCGGTATCATTTTTTCACATTAATTTAAACGAAAGTGTGATTGACGGTGCAAAATTAGTACACAACATTGTGGAAGAACATACTTGTGCTTAATTAAGGGGCTGGCTCAAGTATCCTGGCCGTAAAATGAGTGGAAGCTAGAATAAAGAACTGGTTGCAAGGTTAGAATTCAACTATCAACTTATCCATTTATATACAAGTGCATTAAAAGAAAACAAATGTGTTTAGTCTACAATATGCTTAATAACATTCTTCGTGCAGTAATTGATAATGCAGTAATAGTATATTATGTAACAAGTTTTATAAACGTCATTTTAGTCACGAGTTTTATTAATCCCGAGCGACGCGTAGCGGAGCGAGTGTTTAATAAAATGAGTGACTAACAAGTTTATAAAACGTGTTGCATACTATACTTTTTCTACGACAGCAAATATCTAAATAAAAAATTTGGAAGTTATTTTAATATTTCATTTATTAACGTATCAATAACATGGTAACAGTAAAAAATTACTAAACTATTGTTCTACTTATTGTGTATATTAATGGTTACATTGGAAACATTTTGGCAATTGCTAAAAAAACTAAGTGATTTTCCTAAATGCGTTCCATCGAACTGTGTTAAATTTGCTTCATGATTTGAATTGAAGCTAATACTTGGTCCACTTTTATTTTTACCAATGCTTGAACTTTGAGCAATTGCAATATCAATATTCTCTTTATTTTTTTGCATTGCATTATTTTGAACAGTGTTCATGATTTTAGTAGCGGTCTCAGTTTTATTGTTTAACGAGTGGTCAATATAACTCTCTGCAACAGCTATGGATCGCCACCCTCCATGACGCTTTAATGCTGTGATGTCCGCACCCGAGTCCACCAAAATCGTCGCTGAAGACCTTCTTAGGCAATGACCAGTATAAGCAGCAGGGTCAGGTAATTTTAAGAATTTTACTACTATGCTAGAGAGGCTGCCAAATTTATTAATTCCAATTGGCTGTTTTCTACATTTTCCTAGCTGATAGTTTAAGAAAAATCGGGTAGTACTTGTCAGGTTTGGAGGTCGAAGTTCCATGTATTTATTGCATGTATGATAGAAATTACCTCCAATAACAAACTGACGTTCCGTTTTTGTTTTCTTGTCAGGAATGTGAACTAAAAGGGCCGTGTTAAGGTCTTCAACATCACTTGTTTGAATTTTCGTCAATTCTTCCCGCCGACAAGCTCCCATTATTCCAAAAAGTAACCCTACCTAAAATATTTATAATTTTGTTTATTTTTATTTAATTTGGTTTTATGAAAACATCTTCTTCACTTTCACTGTCGTTTAGGCTCATTTTTTTCCAAAAAATACAAAATTACTTGTCTCTTGTCACAACGCGTCGATTTATTTTGACAGATTGATGACAAGAATTACGGAAAACTAACTTGATTTTTGCCATTAAAATATCTAGAATTAACCTCAGCCGTGACTAATATCTCGTTGCTAAGTTCAGCCTGTGACTAAAATGCACGAAGTCACGGCACAGAAGACCTATACCAGAAACGACTCTCTAGCCTTCCCGCCAATATTGAATTTTATGCGCATATGTCATATGTCGGTGGTATTATTGTCAACCTATAAATCCGCAGGTTTCTAAATTCACCGGTGGAGCGTACCAGTAAGCAATAACATTATATGATTGGCTATTTTGAAAACCAAAGCCAAAATCAGCTTCAAATTTTATCTACCAATGCGTCCAACGGTGAATTTAGAAAGGTGCAGATTTATAGGTTGACAATACCACCGACAAGATGGCCGAAGGTCACCCCAATTTACCAATGAAAGGGTGCGTTTGCACGCACTCAGTAATTTAGTCGAGTCGCTTAGTAATTTAGTACTCGACCAATGCGGACAGCGTGTTTTAGTCAAGTAATTTAGTGGAAAGCAGTTACTAAATTACTGGACCGTCTCTACTCGACTAAATTACTGGATGCGTGCAAACCCGCAAACACATCGAACGTGCCTCCGACAGTGACGCTTCTGGTATTGTCGAAAGCGTGTTTAAAGGATTATTTAGCGTCATGGAAACGTATACGATAAACGCCATTTTAAAGATGGAAGTAGAAAAAAATATTTTCTGTTTTTTTACGAAAATGTAGGGTCAAAAATACAATTGAAAATGAGGTTTTTTGTCGATCCTTCTGTGGATAAAGCTGGCTTCTTTTTTTCTAATTCTTTCAAACAGCTAAACTATACGATATGGCACTACCTATTTTCAAAAAATTGGTAACAGATTCATCATTATTTGTTTAAAAAACGCCGAGTTCCATGTTTGTTCGGACAGTTTTCGCATGTCAATATTGGATTTGACATAAACATTACGGTTTTTAACCAAATAATGATGAATTTGTTACCAATTTTCTGAAAATATGTAGTGCCATATCGTATAGTTTACCTATTTGAAAAAATTAGAAAAAAAGAGCCAGCTTTATCCACCGAAAGATGGACAAAAAACCTCATTTTCAATTGCATTTTTGACTGTATATTTTCATAAAAAAACAGAAAATATTTTTACTGCATTATCAATTACTGCACGAAGAATGTTATTAAGCATATTGTAGACCAAACACATTTGTTTTCCTTTAATGCACTTGTATATAAATTGATAAGTTGAATTCTAACCTTGCAACCAGTTCTTTATTCTTGCTTCCATTCATTTTACGGCCAGGATACTTGAGCCAGCGCCTTAATTGAGCGCAAGTGTGTTCTTCCACAATGTTGTGTACTAACTTTGCACCGTCAATCACACTTTCGTCTAAATTAATGTGAAAAAATGATACCGGTCCAACCATTTTGACAATCCAAGTGTCCGAACATTTCATAGTTCCCGCAAACCAACGTAGAGGCAGCACATGCGCGCTTCTATGATGAAAAGGTCTATTAGGCGACGCGACGCCGCCGAAATTGTAAAACATTGCTTTGACAAAATCTCTTTTACTATACCTACACTGTGGAAATTCTGGGCATTTACGTCAACATTTAATAAAGGGAAAGTGTAGACCGTCCGAGATCGCAATTTCGCAATCTGTAGTACAAATCTAGCCATATGTATGTATGTATCTACAAACCTAGAGTGAAATTACGATGGTATACAAACTTTTTCTCATTACAAATGAATTTTTTATGACAGCCTGCGAAGTTTTACTTCAAAACATTTAGAACAAATATTAATAATGCACTTTTATATTCGTTATAGGTGGTGAAAAATTATATATGCGTGTGTGTTACTTTAAGGTAGTGAAAAATAAATGTGTATGTATGTGTGTGGGCGTGTGCGTGTGTGTGTGCGTGTGCGTGTGAGTTTAATGTTACATCCCCCAATACCTCCTCTTCGAATGAGTGTTTATAATAAACTGACCATATTAACTTTGGATATTACGAAATTCCCTAAAAAATGTACAACGTGAAATATAGTGTCACACTTGTATAAAAATCTTTCCGCTTTTGACGTCACGGAGATACAATTCCCGAGCTCTGATTATAACAACCTTTTTTTTTTTTCTATTTTTTGTTGTGTAATTACTTTACTGAAACAGGAAGGTAATTGAATAATTTAATTCCTAAATAAGTGACATATCTTAAATATGCCGTGTTGCTATCTTTCCTGATACATCATTATTATACTCTTCGCAAAAACGAAGAGTATATTGATCGGCACATTTCTAAAATCGTAAATATCGCTTGTTGAGAAAAAATTTTCATATCATTGTGTTAGTGAACGAATTCTGAACAACTTTCAAAATGTCCGTCTGTCCGTCCGTCACGTTTCTTGTAAGCACGATGACTTAAGAATGAAAAGTTCGATTGTATTGAAATTTAGAAAGTAAGTTAGTGTTAGCTAGAGGAAGAACCCTATTGTTTTTGAAGAAAATCGATCGGTAAATAAAAAAGTTATTAATTATTTAATTATAAAAAAATATATTCTCTTAATTTTTTTCGCTTGTACTAAAATGGAAATCTTGCGAAATATTATTTCCATAATATATTTTTTTTGTTTATGAATTTTATTAATATATATTTCATAGAAGTACGAGGTGAAATATGTATGATTGTCGAACAACAATCAATTTTCGTAGCAATATGCTTTGCGTTACAATCCAAAGGTCCCGTGTTCGAATCCCACACAGGTTGGATATTTCTTTCATTTTTTTTCATATAATTTTTTTCACACCAAAGATGGTATCACAAAATTTAGGATGTCCAAAAACTAACATTATTTACAAGAAAACTGCGAAGAGTATCCTAAAGAATGTGTAACAATTATATATAAAAAGCTGAGTAAATTAGCTTGTTTTAATTTGATCTTGTGCTAGTTGTTTAATTGGACATTATGTTTTACAAAGTATAAAGCTGCTAACATATACAAACCTGAGAAATCCATTAAATTTGTTTCTTTAAATATTAATTCTGATGGATGTTGGTTAAGTTTAAAAATTTATTAAAAAAAAAAAACAAAAATCAGTTTCAAAAACGTTATAATATGTATTTTAAACGTTCCACACGATAGAGAACATTTGCGCATGCGTGCGCCAGGCACAAGTATTAACATTCAGGGGCTAGATGCTAGTTACCACTTAACCCTTGAAACAAACAATAAATTATAATTTTAAACGCAAAAGTGAAGTTTTACCACATTTGTCGATGCCAACGCCAATTATTACTTAATATTTTAGCAAAGGTACCCGCACGGCTCGACATAAGCAGATACTGCAGAAGGACAAGGCGATTGGTATATATAGAAAAAAAAATGACAAACAAGTAGCTAGAACATATACATTACACATTACTAAGAAACTTAATAGTACAAAGCTGTACACTTAAGGGTAGATGAGCAGGGCCGGATTAAGGATTGGCACGCCCCTAGGCTATTCATAATGAAAAAAAAAATGACGAGCGGGGGGTGCAAAAATCTGAAAAAACAGTTTTTATTCCAGATTCAAATTCAAAATTGACGAGAGGGTGGAGAGAAATATGAAAAAAAATTATTTTTTCTCGGAGACGAAAATTGATTAGCGGGAGGGAGGGGAGGAACAAAATAATTTTGTTTTAATAAGCAGAGAGCGCAAAGAGCTCGCGACGCCCCTCATGCTCTAGCGCGCGCCCCTTCACCTATTGTCGCTCCTAGGCTATAGCCTAGTTAGCTTTATGGATAATCTGGATGAATTGGAGGCGTTAGCTGATTTTTAAATCTTATTATATTTATAGTATGAATGAGATAGGAGAGCGTTCCATATGATATAATCTTATGAAATAAACAAAGGGCATACACTTTAAACCTTTCTATCATCAAATTTCCTGATTTCATATATGAAACAAGAATACAAGAATTTGAAACTTAGAGGCATTAAGAATATGGGCGAGCTCTGATGATATTCTAGATATTGTGTTTAAATCTGCATTGATTTTTTTTGTTGTATCTGCTTTTTCTCTGGCATAGAAGGAATGAATTACCTGAGTATCGTCGGCATATATATGTATTTTACTATGTCCGATGAATTTGGGGAACTGACTTGTATATATAGTTAATAACAGTGGTCCAAGTATTGAACTCTGTGGTACACCTCTATTAAGACATCACATCAGAAATATTTCCTCGTATTCTAGTTCTTTGTGTACGACTGTAAGCAGGTCTGGAAAATCAAATAGAGTTTTTTATGAACAACTTGCAGGAAAACAAAAATCTAATTTTCCAACAAGATGGCGCACCATAATTCAAGACTTGTTGCAATTTATTTGAATGGACGGTTTGATGAAAATTGGTGGGGTACCACTGGGCCAAGTGGCCAGCAAGATCAGCTGATTGGACCCCGTTGGATTTTTCAATATGGGGTTATCTAAAAGAAAAAGTGTATAGAACTCCACGAACATTAAACATCTTGGAAAACAGGATTAGAAGGGGTATTTAAGGCATCTCTCGAGAGCATTTACAAGACCTGCTCAGAGAAAATATTAGAAGAATCAGATTGTGCCGGGAACAAGGCGGCCAACACATAGAACATTTATTTGAATAACTTGTTATCAATTTAATGTTTATTTTATTTATTTTACTTAGGTAATTACTTCATTAAGCCTATATTATTGTTTGAAATAAAAAAATCTGTATAAAGTAAAACCAAAAACCAAAAAGCATTGTTTTATAGATTTTTCTGAAAGTCATAAGACACACTTTAATGCTAAGAAAATTTATGAAAAATTTTGAAAAATTTATGAAAATATTGATATTTTAAACATTATCTAAAATGTATCCCACTTTGTGATAACTTACAAGTTTGGCAAATTTAATTAAAAACCAATAAAAAAATACATTTTGTTTGTTGTCTTAACAAGTTGTTTGGCATTGTTCCATTAATAAAGCCAGGCTGCCACCATATTACATTTAGAAAAAATGGCTCCTACGCGTGATATGTCGTTGAAAAGGGAATTCTAATCTCTATCCATATAAAAAAACCGCTGCCCAAGGAATCACTACTTCCACATCCAGATTTTCTATCCAAGTCACTCACAACGAAAAAATTTTCTATGTGAAAATAATTGCTTATGGAACTTTAATAATATAATATTTGAAATCCTCTACCCCAAAAACCTATAAAACGATACCACACATCGGAAGTGGGGTGGGCGTGGTGCTAGGGGGTGGTAGTGGGGGTGGATGAAGTAAAAAAATATTTTGAGGTTTCTGGTTCTTGTACACACACACGTACACACACACTAAACCACATTTTTTTTCATCCCCTTTAATAATGGGGTGGGGGTGGTAATGGGGGAGGCTAATGCCAAAAATTTGTTTGAGACCTTAGCTTCTCTTTAATATACTAAATACCAATTTTATGGACTCTTACCTGCTTAATTTACCTATTTACCCCAAATTTACCCCAATTTACCCCCAACCCTTCGATGGAACAAGATGAAAATATAATCTAGTTTAAATACATACGTGTACCAAATTTCAAGTCAATATCTTAAACGGTTCCAGAGTAAACGTGCGCAAAAAAAAAGTTACAGACCGACAGACAGAAATTTTTTTTTTCGCTCAAACTTAAAATCTCGGCGTTTCATGACATTCTAAGCCTATTTGAACAATAAAAATGTTTACTATACTTCCACTGCATGTGGAAGTAAAATATACATGGTTTCATTTAAAATTCTTGACTTAGACGAAGTTCCGGAAAAACCGGAAGTGGTATTCAAGTCTTTTTTCGTGCAAAATATGAGCCCCAATGAGCAATATCCAAAACCAAATTGCAAGTGTCAACCTTAAAAGAGAATTAGATGGCGTCTTGTAAAACAAATCCGTTGTCACCCGGTAAACTGTCAGCGAATAGAAAGATATTTGTGGTCATCCCAAAAGAAAATATGAGGATACACAAGATATCGAAACTGCAAAATGTACACTGTGTCTATGAAATTCGAGCGAACTTTACGTATATTAGATAATTTGTAAATATTACCTCAAAATCCTGTTAGAAAATATGTTTAATAAGACTTACGAAACAAGTGAGAGTTGTAGTAGGGCGTTGCTGATTCCGAATACCGATTTGAACAATAAAAATAAAAAGTATTAGCTGTATACTTAATCTCAGTGGCACCACATACAAGTGAATTAAGCCGTATTTAATTAAAATGGCATCAAATAGTTGTTCGCAGTCGTGCACGCCCGACTACAACTTCTACTCGTCGTTTAAAATTAAACTGTGTAATAAGGTTTTGTATTTTTAAGGTTTGGGGTGGGTGCTCTTCCGGCTGATGTATAATAAATAATACTTAGTTTACCATGCAAGCGATACCAGCTTCATGAATGGGGAGTTTCAATGAATAAGGATGAAATATCGAAGGAAAGCGAGACAGATGAGAGTCACGATTCCTCGACTACAAGCTACAAGAAGTCTTTCTCGGTTCGCAAAGATAAGCACAAGTCGATAAATCGATGAGATTATAGACTAATATCACATTAAATAACGAACCCGAGTTATCCATGGGAAAATCTGTTTTATTCTCTTGTACGCAGAGAATCAAGAATTGCCATATTGATTGTTGTCCTCTTGATTGCGTTTGTGTTTTCCATTGTCTTATTATTAGGAAAATGGGTTTATCAGACCTGCATGCAGCTTGTACCATTATTTTAAAATTTTTATATTGCTAGGTGTCAAACACGACTTTGTTTGGTACAACTTTCTCATAATTTGTGCAGAAGTGTCTTTGTAAACTAGTCGCCAGAGGCAAAAAGCTACCTAAAAATCAGTTAATAAAAAGTAGGCATGTCATTCAATTTTTGGGCGTATTTAGGTGAATCTGGATTTTATGAATATCATTTTGTAGAAACAGATTCAGGGGTGAACAATAGTAAAAGCTGGAGATTGCATATTTTTTCACTTTCGCGCTATGTTAATAATTAAGATTATTATTTATTTATTTCAAGTGGCCATTTACGTAGGTACTTATAGGAAAATGGAAAATAGTATCGAATAGTTGGTAAAACCAAAAGTTGTTTTATCCAATAAGTAAAACGAAAAGTATATGGCATTAATTTTTGAATAGCACATTTCTAAAACCATAAATAAATGTCGCTCATATCACTGTGTAGAAGTAAACGGGTGTTGTGCATTCGAGAAATGTGATTTGACGTCACTTCCGGTAAAACTGGAAGTACAGGCACATCAATCTAATAATGATAAATAGTCTGGTTATTCATTTCCAGCAGTTATCAATTCAACACCTGCAGTACGTTTTGAGAAATCGTTGATACTGTATCAAGGGGTAGGTCCAATCTTTAGAGCCATCTTTCGGAGAAACTATCCATAATTTGAAGTTTTGCCAAAGGAACTTATTGTTCAGAATCAGTTGAACTACAACATATCAAAAATTCATCAAATTTGAGAGGCCACCAATTTACCTATAAAACGTGGGGTGTCCTTTGATTTTTTTTATCACAAAATGTAATTTCTTATCTCTCGCGAATTCGCCAAATTCTCTATTAAAAAAAACATATTTTAAAATTTTGCTTACCTTACACTAGATGATGAAATTATTATGGGATTACTGCCTTGCGTATTGAGGAAGATTTCATGGAAATTATTTAAGCCAATCTACTAATGATTGAATAAACATATACAATATAAAAAATATCGGTAAAAATATTTACCCAAAACTTCCCTTTCGGTTTATCATACTTTATTTTTTCCTCTTATTCGCAACGTCTTGCGTTTTATGATTCATAAAGTATTCTAAATATTAATATTGTTTATTTTTCATATTTGTCTTTCTAGACAGATTGTATTAATTGCATGCGAAATATTATTGCCATCCGTCACATATTTGCATACTTGTATATTTTGTTTTTCATATTTTTATTCTTTGACAGTTGTGTTAACCACTTGTGAGATATTATTCCTCGCATTTTTTCATAAATTTTTTAGGGTGACCACTCTGTACATTTTTTATATGTTTCTTTGACAGTTGTGTTAACTAGGTACGTGCCAAATATATCATCGTTCTCTGTCACATTTTTTCACTATCTTTTTAGGATGAGCTCCCTGTATGTTTTTTTCATATTTTTCTGCTTTGACAGTTGTATTAACTGCATGCGAAATGTTACCGTCCTCCGTCGCATTTTTAAAAAATTTTATTAGGACCACTACATTTTTTTCTCATATTTTTCTTCTTTGACAGTTGTATTAACTGCATGCAAAATATTACCGTCCTCCGTTGCATTTTTAATTTTTTTTGGTGACCACCTTGTATATTTTTTCATATTTTTCTGCTTCGACAGTTGTGTTAACTGCATGCGAAATGTTATCGTCCTCCGTAACATTTTCAATTTTGTTTGAGTGACACGCTTTTCTTTTTCATATTTTCTTCCTTGACAGTTATGTTAATTGCATACAAAATATTGCCGTGTTCTGTCATTTTTTTTTCTTAATTATATTTTTTATGAAACTGTTCTTACTTCTTCGTTGGTAGTAGCGTCAACTACGTATCAAATATTATCCTTCTCGTATAGCGCCAACAGACAGACAGACTGACGGAATTAAATGGCTTTAATTTTCGTAATCTATGTAAGGACGTGAAAATCCGGAGAAATCTCGGAAGGTGATTTTTTTCATTTTTTTCATTACAATACTTCCCTTCGGTAAGCGAGGGAAGTAAAAATACATACTGGTCTAATTGAGAACCTCTTCCTCCGGATTTTCATGTTTTAGAGTATTTAAATTTCAGGTCTATTCCGAAATGGATGAAAATAGATATCTACCAAAATAACGATTTTATACCAGACTTCGCGACTCCATATCTCCGCAGAGAGCTCCTATTGGTCTATTTTTTTCGTCATGTAGTCCTATAGTATTATTTAAAGAATACTTCATGCATTTTCGTGATCCGTGGGAAGAATGAAAATTGGCAAGATATAAAAATGAGACATTTTTACGCATTTTTTCATATTTTTTACGAACTTTGAACCGATATATCCGAAACTGAAACCGGATTCGGTTTCAGTGGGTCTAAATACATGATCTGGTCCGTAGGCCAGACTACTTTTTTTGGTTTTGGGGGTGTTTTTTGGGGTTGGGGTGAAAAACGAGCGAATCTGACAATTCTGACTTTGGATTCGATTTCAGAGGGTCCAAATACATAAGGATACACTGGTATGATCCGCAGGCCAGACCGCTTTTTTTGAGGGGGGTGTTATTTTGAAAAACGAGTCAATCTGACAATTCTGACTTCGGATTCGGTTTCAGCGGGTCCAAATACATAAGGATGCATACACTGATCTGGT
Source organism: Rutpela maculata (assembly GCA_936432065.2). Taxonomy (NCBI): domain Eukaryota; kingdom Metazoa; phylum Arthropoda; class Insecta; order Coleoptera; family Cerambycidae; genus Rutpela; species Rutpela maculata. The sequence continues at coordinate 179,284,668 of OW386286.2, forward strand.
CCGCAGGCCTGACCACTTTTTTGTTTTGGGGGTGTTTTTTTGTGGTTAGGGTCCAAATATATAAGGATCCACTGGTATGGTTCGCAGGCCAGACCACTTTTTTGGGGGGGTGTTTTTTTGGGGTCAGGCGTGAAAAACGAACCAATCTGACAATTCTGACTTTGGATTCGGTTTCAGCGGGTCCAAATACAGAAGGACACACTGGTCTGGTTCGCAGGCCAGATCATTTGTTTGAAGCTTGTCCAGCTGGAGTACCAGCTCATTCTTGCTTGCTATAACTAATAGGTAGAGTGCAATTACTTAGAGAAGGTAACTACGTCACACGCCGTCGCGCATCGCGTATAACATTTGACATAATGTCAGTGCCGTGCCATCCATTTTTTATTTAAATATTAATGGTAGTAGGCATTGCGACGCCCATGCAGCTGTAAAAATACGATCGTTATCTAGGAACGCGGTAACGATATCGATATCGATCTCTGCACATTCTATGTCGAAATTATCTTCTCTAAGTAATCGCATTCTATCATCTGCAAATCTTAAATTGAAAATCCACCTACAGTCACTGGACTCTGCTAGTCCTCAAGAGTACGTCTCATCACATGGTCACTATAAATGTTAGGGAGGATTGGTGACAAAACAAAACTTTGTCTGACGCCTTTACGAACTTTAGATTTGTCACAGTTGGTGTTGTCGACTCTAACCAAAGCAGAAGCTTTTTCATGGAGTAAGACAAGAATAATAAAGACCAGTTGTTTGAGTTTTCCCATCTACAATAATATAGTCCAAAGAGTGTCCCATTCCACATTGTCAAAATCCTTACTGTACTCTACAGAAAAATATTAAGACTTTTTTGAAGCCATAACGTGAGAGGTAAGAAAAAAACACCGTCTTCGGCTTTTATTAATGTATTCTCTCAGAAACTGATCTATTTATAGTGTTATTAAAAGGACCATGATTTATTAGTTGGTCAATTAGCAGTCCTTGATAATAGTATCAGATGCTCTCGACTTATTAGTTATAAAGGTACAGTGCTGAGTTGTAATTATTGATTCTTCCTTAATTATTTTACACTTGGTATAAATATTATATCCGTCTGGTTTTAAAGTAATAGAGAACACTAATTACTAGAATATTTTACAATTTATATATATTTAATTCTCGTTCGTGTCTTTGTAAGTGTTCAGTTATAAAGTAAGTGGTATATTAAATATTTATTGTACATACATGCGATATTGAACGACTGAAAGAAAGCACTACGATTTGCGGTTATTCATGTCTGTACGTGTTGTGAGAACTCCAATTAAGTCGGAAGTTATGGGTTATTTTATTAGTAAAATAGTGAACTATTATTTTATCCGTGATATATAATCTTGAACGGAAAATATAACATGACGTATAGTGTTTATGGTATGTAACTAATAATATCTTAAGAGTGTGTTTTCTCTATATAGTTTTATAGGAGTATTGCTCTGAGGAATGAAGCTGTATGATAATTCAGTGGGCGTACTAGAGGTGAGAATTTAATATCAGTTTCAACTCACTTACGTATGTATCACACACATCAGATCATCATCACTTTACAAAAGTGGCAATTATGAATATGCCACAGATAAATAATAACATATGCTACAGAAAAAAAAGTTTTCTCCTAATACTAACTGTACGTGAAGCCAATTTTGGACAAAAAAACTTTTCTATCATGTTAGTAGTTTACCTCTACCACCCCCTTTGTCCCCTAAAAAGGCAAAAAAGGGTTATCTTAAGGATCTGATCTAACTTTTCTGAAATATTTTGACGATGAAATTAATTTTGGACAAGAAAAATTTTAGGAGATAAAAGGGGTGGTAGATGGAAACTGAGAGGTCAGAAATTTTTTCTGTAAAATTAACTTCAGCGCGTCAAAATACTTCAGAAAAGTTAGATGAGAATTATAGACAATATCTGAAAGACAATTCATTCATTTTTAGTTCAGTTTAGTTACCATGTGCCCAAAGCCCTATCTTTTTCTCGATTTTTATAATCTAAAACTGGTTGTAACATTTTTAACATAAATCTTTTTATTTATTGAATTACACAGATCATTTGAATTCCAAACAATAACCTCGTTTATAACGTTAAGTATTCTAAAAACGATACGTCTGAACAAACTGAGTCACATAGAAATGAACTCGATTAGAAACTCTATAAAGTCTATTTTCCCAAAGAAACAGTGTTTCCACACAAAACTATGGTGTACTTATTGCAGTATTGACCGTGTGTTGTGCATACAAATATCTGTAAAGAATAGGGGACTACAATACTTCTTTCCTAAGAAGATTCAAAAATAGTTGTTCTGTATAACTTGGGGGCTGCTTGCATAGGTTCGCATAACTGGCCCTCGGCCCGTTTAGCAAAATGGTAATATCATATCATCTACATAGCCTATTGTGAAGAAGCCAAGTTACTGAAGCAGTGTAGGGGCTGTCGGCGACTACAACCCACAGAAGGGTTGGGAAACCATCTTATGGACAGCCTCTATTGACGCTAGACCTATACTAGTCTCTATGTTCTCCACATTAATTCAAATGGTTCTCCATTTAAGCATGTGTGTTATCCATTTACTAAGTGTGTTGGAAATACGATGCATTTGAAGAGCCTTTGCCTGTACTCTCAAAGGTTGTTTTATCAAGAGCACCTTCGATATCAATAAATGCCCCCAAGGTAGACATTTTCATCTCTGTTGATTTCCCAATCCGAGATACTACAGATTGGAGTGCTGATTCTGTAGATTTCCCTGGGATGTAAGCGTGTAGATTTGAATGCAGTGGGTGTAGAACTAACACTGTATCTCTGATTTATTGATCGCATAGTATTTCCAGTAGAAAGAAGGTAAGACTAATGGGCCGATATAAATTTCGTAAAGAGCATCTGGTAGTCCACCTTACAGGGATGTATTAGAAAGCAGTATATGTCCGGTAAATACGCATCACGAGGTGGTGTATGTGTTCAGTCATTAGATGTGGTCAAAGCATTGCTGCTCAAGTAGGACTTAAAAACACTGCCAATTACCGTGATTTAAAAAGGTGAAAGGTGTTGATTACCCAAGCAAGTTTTTCGTCATCTACTGTACAGTCTATAGGATGATCTAGTGCGGCCTGGAAACATTGTTTTTAGCAGGAGTTATTGATTTTCCTCTGTTATTAGTATGTTCGCTACCCCATAGAATATGGGACCGTTCGCATCACCACCAATAACGAGGTGTAGTTTCATTGCCTTGCATTACTCTATTAACCTCACTATTTTTTGAGATGAAGATGGAGGTGGTTGTGCTAAGTCACTAGGAAAGTAAAAAGACGTTATTAAAACTTGTTTTTTGCCATTCCCTAAACCGCATGCTATATCACATGAGCTAAACTGTGGTGTGAGACTAACTTGTATATCCTTTGGTACATGGATTATTCTACGTAGGGTAGATAATAAATACTTCAGTTTAATTTGTCCATGCCGACAACCTGGATTTAATTATCCATGGCTCCTGGATGAGATGAGGGCTATAATGTTTGGTCCATTATCGAGGGAGTTGCATATGGTGGCCAACTGCCGCTCGACAGTGTTGCAAATTGTATTGAACAGCCGACTCGGTGAAGCTTGTTTTATTAGATTTTCGTTTTGATACCATCCGACATCAGTTACTTATCTATGTTCTTCATTTGGTTTACGTAAAAATGCAGTTAATTTATTATTTATTGGCCAATTTCTTTACCGAAAGAGAATTGGTAATAAATAATGTTCATGTATGTATTCGGTTAGGGTTAGAGTTTCTCAGAGGTGAATATTTGGTCAAAGCAAAAAACCTAACCTCAAAATATGACACTTTTTCAAACGCCATTTTGAAGTTGAAAATAATGCAAATTTGATTTACCATTACTGAAAACATAAAGTTTAAGTCTCAACGAAACAAATGATGTCCGGATCAACCCTCTACGATAACGGGAACTGGGTGAATTTGCACTTTACATTATTTATGTTTTTAATAAACAAATTGAATATCTCTTAAACTAATCAACATTTTTTGATGAAATTTTAGGGGTAATTTTGGGGTAATAAAAGACATATTTTGTCAAAGTTTCAAGCACTAAAGTGTTTTTGTTAAAGAATGAAAAATATTTGCAAATTGCGATAATTTTCGCGTTTTTTTGCAATTATTTAAACAAATTTTCAAGCGTTTTAAACGAAACACCTCTAAAATTAACCGTTTTCCAAAGTTCTAACAGTATCTACAAATTGAAACACCTATCGTTAAAGATCTTTGAGTTATCTTTAAAAAAGTCGGTTTTTTTGAATTTTTCAACAATAAATCGTTAAATAAACAATGTTCCGGCGGTCAAAAAGTGGACCAAATTCAGGGTCATGTTCGTAATCAATAAAACCATTGTTTAATTCGCATCCTGAAACGAATTACAATATGCATATTTTCTAATTCCACTGGACTATTAATATTTTAACCAAATATAGAATCTAATGAATTTGAAATTCATGTTTTAGATACGAATTTGGATTTCGCTGCAGAGGCAGAGACACAAACAACAATAGCGATTTGAAAGGATTGAATATGAATCAACGGTTAAAAACTATAGACTTTGTGGTTGTCATCAAATAATTTACAGCAAGACACCAGCATATTTATATAATAGTTTTTTTTTGGTCTGATATTCATATTGTAGATGTTAGGAGTAGACATTACATAACGCCTCCATCTCATAAAACCAGTCTTTTAAACCACCTTTTGGTTTTAAAATGTCTATACTTTGTAATCTTGTACCCATAAATATCAAACGGTAGACTAGAAAAAAACCTCTCAACGTGTTTTTATATTAGTAACTATCAGCAATTGGCAATACAATTTTTAGTGTAATACTATTTCAAATTAATGTAGTTAACTTATTATGTTCATTATAAATTGCAGTTCATATTACATCTCAATTTAATTTTAGTTTAGTTATATCTATTTTCTTTAGGTTTAAGTCACATTTAAAAGTCTTATATACAAATTTTGTAAAAAACATACACTTTTTGGTAGTTACCAAAACACGTGAGAAATGACTACCACATAAACTCACTTCCTGCAAAAATCTCTATTGTTTAAACTGTTTTACAATTACATGTCGGCATGTCGGCATGTCGGCGATATAATTAATATTTTTAATAGATCTCTGGCTAGAATTAAAACCGTGATCATAAAAACTTAATAACGTACCTTTTTGTTCTTGCCTTCGACATACTTCACCAGCTAAGAATATTGTCTTTTATTATTTTAAATAATAATAAATAATTAATAATAAAATTATCCACAGTAAGTATAATCATTGGCGCAACTAGAGAATTTTTCTGGGGGTGATCAGGCCCCTTGTGTTTAAAACGCAAAGTTCAGTGGCGGCTCGTGCATAAGATACTTGGGAGTTCTGTAGATATATATATATATATATATATATATATATATATGTGTATACGGGGCGGTTAGTGATAGCGCCGCAGGCGAAATTTTTTTGTCATTTCAAGGTCATTTAATGACCTTGACCTTGACAAAAGAAGTCATCGTGCTCTGGCAACGCTGGCCAAAAGGCGAACCGGCCGCCTTTTGAAATTAATGTTACATTGAACTTTCGATGCTTGGAGCCACCCCCCTGGAATTAAAACAATTTAAACATAATTATTAACAAGCTAAAAACGTACTCTTCGCCTGTTCACTGAACTTTTTATATAATTGTTACACATTCTATAGGTTACTCTTTGCAGTTTTTTGTAAATAATGTTAGTTTTAGACATTTTTAATTTTCTAGTACGAACTTAGTTGGTAAAAGACTCAGTGTAAAATAAAGTGAAAATAAAAAAACTATACCATACCCTAGTTGGGATTCCGAGTCAAAAGCGTAAGAATTACACCACCACCTTACATGTAAAAAGATGTAAATTTTTACATTATAAGACACGAGCTAAAATCATATTTTCACGGTTGTATATTCCATTATGAAATGTATATTTGTAAAATATATAAATATTTAGATATTAAAATGAATTGTCATTCCACCAGATTTCTATTCAATTACAAAAACATAAAAATCAAAAAAAAATTGTTTTCAAATTTAAATCATTCCCTAATAACATTTTTATTTACCGATCGATTTTGTTCAAAAATAATAGGGTTCTTCGTCGAGCTAACACTAACTTATTGTCCCAATTTCAGTACAATCGGATTTTTCTTTCTTGAGTTATCGTGCTTACAAGAAACGTGACGGACGGACGGACAGACGGACATTTTGAAAGTTGTTCAGAATTCGTTCACACAATGAAAATTTTTTGTCTGAGAGCGATATTTACGGTTTTAGAAATGTGCCGATCAAATGCAATATACTCTTCGTTTTCTTATTTGCGAAGAGTATAATAATTATGGTCAGAATTTTTGGTAGTTCTGCAGCTCTGCAGGACTTATGAAGAAACCGCCTCTGAATTACCATTACACCTAGATGGGAAATCCTATTTTAGCTATTTCATCGACACGCCCATACACGTTATGCATAAAACTACTTTTCACTTTCAGTCAAATTATAAAATGAAAAAACTATACAAATATGTAAATATTATTGATTTCGAATGGTTTTATCGTGATGTTGACACCATACGATGCTTAAAAGTAAGAGATTTAATATTAGGAACATATTGAAACACATACGCTTCAGATTTCCAATATTTATTTAAAAAATTCACAAGAAACTGAAACCTAAATCCTAAATCAATGAACTAATGAACAAAAACATTAAAACAAAACGTTTAGATATTTAAATTTATGGATTCCGAATAATTTAATGATACATTAGTCGATAAATTTAAATTTTTTTTGCTAATTTTTATTCTTTCCTCTGGGGTGGGCCGTGGCTAGCTTGGGGTGGGCCCGGCCCACCCTGCCCCCCCCCCCCTCTAGTTGCGCCAATGAGTATAATATAAAACAAAAATACATAAATATATAAAACAATTTGAAAAATTGTCGGTAAATTTTATGTGCAAAATCGGTTGGGTTTATTAAAGATTTGGAGAAAAATGAATCTTTTAATTCTACACGCAATATTTCCGGACTTATTTAATATACAAAGTTCTCCTTTCAAACCTAGCATAACTTTAGATCGGAACTGGGGTTTTCATAATACGAAGCAGTATTATGGGGTTCTTCTGTATTGATTGGGGCCAAAATAAATGTTATCGTTAGATAAACCCGGATTTTCATTTGGGAACAAAAATGATATGGAGAGTATTAAATCACATTGAAAAAACTGAGAGTACCGATCTCTTGTTAGTGTGCCATGAAAAAATATGGTCTCAAAATTCGTTTATCAACGATTTCCCGCCAGAGATTAACTTTTTAAGGATATTGAGTATTCGTCGCATGTATTCAGAGTAGATTCTTTTACAGTTTCGTTTGTTTAGTGTTAAGGTGACAGTATGTGATAACTTCGTCGGAAAGAAAGATTTCTGAAATTATCACAGAATTCCGTTCTACTATCGACATTCTATTTTTAACCGACGCTATTTCTATGAAATCTTCTCAAACGGTAAGATATGACTCGGTGGTGGTCTTATATTAATTTTATCCAATCTACTTCTAGTGCAAGGTGAGTAAAAATTGGATACAAAATTTTTTTAGTTGAAAATTTTGCAATATTTGGCGAAGGTGCTGCACAAATTTGTAGAAGCTAAAAAAATTTTTGAAAAAAAATTGAACCGTCGCATCGCATCGCCCAGTTAAGTGAACCTTATTAGCCCAGACGGCAGAGACATTATAGTGAAATCTCTCACTTTCAAAATGAATAATTTTTTTTTGATTAAAGTTTTTGGAAGTTACCTTCAACGAATGGGCTATTATTACCTAATATCGATATTGAGGACGGTGTAAAAATGAACAGATAACGAATTAAAACCTTTTTTTTAACCGGCCTCCATATCGATATTACGTAATAAAATTGAATTAACTAGGCGACGGTGAAAGAACAATGTTAAAAAAAGGGCTTTTTTGGCCCATCCGTGGTAAAGTGTTTACTAATTTTGGGGGGCTGAAAAAAAAATCGGTCATCCATTTTGGCGAAAAATCTCGGGAACATGTTAAAAAACAACCCTTATTTGGTTGTCAAAAAGTGAAGATTCTCATTTTCCCAACCAAAAGTCATTTAAATAATTAAAGATTTTTTTAATATAAAAAAACAAGTCATATTTTCTGGATAGTGATATGCACACCGTACATACCAACCTCAAAAGTGTGAGAAATATTCATCTGAATTGACTAAATCACCTTATTTTGATAAAAAAAACATCAAACTGGGTGATTAGGGATTTCTTTTGCAATTAAAACGAATAAAAACTCTAAAAAGAGTGGTGGAAATAGGGTGTAAGAGTATTCAGAAGTAAACACATTATAACCTGATAATTGCCATTTAACGAGGAATTTTGATTTTTTTTTTAAATAAATAAATAACCGTATATTAGATATTGTAACTTACACCGTTGGGTGATGTAGGGTGAGGGAAACGAGGGGAAGGCGGGGAGGGGAGGGGTTGAATTTAGAATTGTTGCTTCTTTTTCGACTTACCTAATGAAACTGAGTATTTTAATAGAATTTCCTGCACTAAAGAACAACTTTTGTTTCAAGTTCCAATATCAATTTCAATGCCACCCCCAAATAAGCGTTAGTCCGCCAAAAAAGGAATTTTTTGGGCCCGTGGTATAGAAACCATCTTTTTTTACTAATTTTGTCATCCCAATTGTCTAAAAACATCAGGAAGACAGTAAAAAACAACCCTTATTTGGTGGTGGCATTGAAATTGATATTAGAACGTGCAACAAAAAGTTATTCTTTAGTGCAGGAAATTCTTTCAAAATATTCAGTTTGGTTATGTAAGTAGAAAAAGAAGTACACATTCTAAATTCACCCAACCTCCCTCCCCCTCGTTCCCCTCACCCTTCACCACCCATAAGAACGGTGTAAGTTACAATATCTAATATGCGGTTATTTATTTATGTATTAAATGGCTATTATCAGGTTATAATGTGATTGCTTCTGAATACTCTTACACCCATTCCCACCAATGGGCTTGTTACCAATAATTATTTTTCGTTATTTTTTTATGGTATTCAATAGAATTAGATCATCTAGATAAGCTGTTAAAATTTTAGCTTCATAAGTGTATCCAATCCTTAGATATTCAATGTTAAAGATTTGGTTTCAGTACAAAGTGTTTCGCCGACTTGTGACATCATTTTGCACAAACAAAAATTAAAAAAGTAAATTGTTGCTGTCATAACTTCTTTGTTTTTTATGCTATAGGAATAGAAAAGAAACCATTTGAAAGCCTAATTAATAGTCTTTCATTTTCGTTCTTACCGCTTTTGACGTAAGTGCTATATTTTCTGAGATATTTAACATTTAAACTAAAGACTTCGTCTTATAGACGTTCGGACGCCACCTTTATACTTCGAGATCTACGAAACCATTAACTCTACAGAAATTAGAAGAAAACAAAATTCATCCTCAATTTAGTACCTTTATTATTTGTCTAGCGTGTTTTCCGTCAATGTAATACTTCGAGTTATCTGACGAATATTGTTTTGACATTCCTTTTTTTAAGTTAAAATACCAATTTTCAAATCGTTATAACTTAAAGACTATCAATTTTATGAAAAGTTGTATAGAACCTTTTCTTCTTAAAATTTCATTTTATTTCACCTCCAATGTTTTTAATAACTAAATCTCGAATGTCGCCTGATCAGCATCTATAAACTGACGTCACGCGATGCTCCCCCCCCCCCCCGTTGTCGAGCGGTCCAAGTTTGGTAATTTATTTAAAGGCTTAAACGTCCGAATAAAAACCTAAAAATTTGGAAATTGCCTTAAAAAGTGTTCTACTTTCTATTTGTAAAATAAAAATAAATGCTGAACGGGCCCATTAAGGTGGTGTATTTTATCTTTTTAGAGTTTTTATTGGTTTTAATTGCAAAAGAAATCCCTAATCACCCAGTTTGATGTTTTTGTTATCACAATAAAGTGATTTAGTCAATTAAGATGAATATTTCTCACCGTTGGGGTGTACGGTGTGCATATCACCATTCAGAAAATATTACTTGTTTTTTAAATTAAAAAATTCTTTAATTATTTAGGTGACTTTTGGTTGGGAAAATGAGAATCTTCACTCTATGGCACCCAAATAAGGGTTGTTTTTAAAAGTGTTCCCGAGGTTTTTCGCCAAAACGGGTGACGAATTCGTTTTCAGCACCCCAAAATTAGTAAACAAAGATGGCTTCCACACTTTACCATGGATGGGCCAAGAACGCCCTTTTTTAACACTGTTCTTTATTTCACAATTTCTAAAATTTTTTTAAAGACGGTTCAATTTTTTTTTCAGAATTTTTTTCTTCGATTAGTGAGATTTCCTAGTTTAGTTTTCTGTTAACTCTTTTAAAGGCGTGTAATTTTATGCTTGACATAAGACAACCCACACCTAGTGGACGCTGATGAAACCTAACGAAACGTTGACCAAATATCAAAATTTTCTTGTTTGTCTCCTAAATATGTTCCCTTAATTTCTCCAAACTAAAAACATCCTATTTTATGAGAGCAGACCATAAACCATTAACAATATTTTAATTATAATATATTACGAGTAGAAGCTGCAGTCGGACGTGGCCGATTGCGATAACCTATTTGATAAACATTTCGTTCGAATACAGCAAAATTCACTTAGATTAAGGGCACAGCCAATATTTCAAAATAAGATTATAGTCTATGTAATGAAGGCAAAATAGTATAAATATTTCGTGCAAAGACGATATTACTTTTCCTCCCCGTTTTCGAGGGTGCTAAACACGATCGAAGTGGTGGGAGAAGTTTTTGACCGCCGCAACCCTCTGAAACGGCCAAGAACCACCTTTTATTCTTCTTCGAGTGCTGTCTCCATCACTGAAGGTTAGCGATTACAATGGCATATTCGTCTCTATTCTCCGCTGTCTGGATTAGCTGTTCAAATCCTAGTCCTGTCCAGTACCTGATATTACGCAATCAGGAAAGTTTTTTTAGACCTATTCCGCGCTTCCCCTCTAGCTTTCCTTTCACTATCAAATGTGGAATATAATATTTTTCGTTTCGTAGGAGATGTCCCAAGTAAGCTGTCTTTCGTATTTTGATATTTTGATTGTCTTCAACAATTCTCTCTGCGTATCTATTCTGCGAAGTACTTCTTCATTACTAACCCGTGCTATACAGGGTATTTTTAAAATACGGTGATAAATCCACATCTCAAATGCCTCTAGCTTATTTAGACTTGCTGTCTTGAGAGTCCATGTCTCCACTCCGTAGAGTAATATAGACCATATGAAACATTTTGATAGTTTTATTCTGAGATTTAAACTGTGATGGGGGTCCAATTTGCAATCCACCCAGCAACTCGGGTATCTGAACTGGTTAACCTGTTCTAATATATTTCCGTTTATTATAATAGGTAAAGGTACATTCTGGTTCCACCGTATTGTCATGATTTTGGTCTTTTTTTATCATTTATTCGCACTCCGAACTCCTCGCAAGTATCATTCTGTTATTCTAGTATATTTTGTAGACCTACATCTGTGTCTGCAATGAGTATTGTGTCATCGGCGTATCTTATGCTGGGTATTAGAACTCCGTTTACCTTTAGGCCCTCTTTTATGGGGATTCCTTTATGTTTTCATATATAAACGGGCCTGGGGAGTGATTTATCGACAGGTTATATATATTTGAAATAACACGGAAAGGAGTTATAGAGTAAGTGGAATCCAGACAACAGGTCTAGGGGGTTGATTAAACCCTCTCGAGTGTAATTAAGGAATTTTACACCTTATGGAAGGGTTGAAGCAACCCCCGAGGTCGCTACCATCTTTTCTTTCGTGAAAAATGAAGGTATATACACAGGAATAACGCTCATGTGCCGAAAAACCTGTAAATCCTGGATAGCATGCTTTCTGGTGAGTGAGGGGTGATTTCTGCCCGTTTGAGGGATGAGGAAAGGTTGGAGCTAAAAATGAATATTTTTCCCGTGATCAGCGACCCTGCAAACGGGGAGAAGCGTTTGAACCGAATCATTTGAAAAAAAAGATTTTCCACCCCTCGGGAGGGTTTAATCAACCCCCTAGGCTTACTTTCTGGATTCCACTTACTCTATATACCATGTTATTTCAAGTATAACCCGTCGATAAATCACTCCCCAGACCCGTTTATATATGAAAACATAAAGAGATACCCATAAAAGGGGTCGTTTTTGTCCGTTTCAGGGCGATCGAAACTTCTCCCACCACTTCCATCGTGTTCAGCACCCTCGAAAACGGGGGGGAAAGGTAATCTCTTTTTTTCACGAAATATTTACAAACAAACTCGTCAAATAATGCTTCATTACATAGACTATTATAGATCATACAATCCACGTAGAGTTTATTCGAATCTGAGACACACTGTATTTTGCAATTTCGATATCATAATAATAATAATAATAATAATAAAAATAATAATCTTTATTCGCCATTTGTAATGATACAGATTATGTATATATGGTAAGTCAAGAACAGATAAATAAAAATGCTGTAATATTAACAATGAATAAACAAATAACAAGATAAAAAACAACACGTATACAAGAGAACACATTATATAAAAGAAAAACAAATATAATTGTCAAAAGATAAAAAGGTTATAACAAAAGAATAAACCATTAATAATAGTAATAAAAAAAAAACAAACAGACTAAATTATATAGTAGTTTATATAATATCGTTTAAAAATTCTTCAATAGTGTAATATCCTTTTTGTACAAGAATTTTTTTAATAGAAATTTTAAATTTACCGATGTTCATATTTTGGATATTACTTGGCAGTTTGTTATATAATGCAATATAATTATATTGAAGGGATTCTTTGAAAGTCGATGTCCTATATAGAGGAATTATTAAAGTATTCTTGTTTCGAGTATTATACAAATGGTCTTCAGATAGACTCTTAAAAGTATCAATTTTTTTCTTTCTATTAAGTAAACATTTATAAATATAAATACAAGGCATCGTCAGGATTTGTTTGTTTATAAAACTAGCTTTGCAGCTTTCTCTGCAGTCTAAGTTGAATATTAGTTTCAAAATTCGTTTTTGTAAAATAAATATACTCCTGGCATAGGATGGTCGACCCCAGATACAAATGACATGTGTGAATAGGCTAAAGCATAGTACACACTAGTGAGTCCTACTTCATTCAACAAATCTTTTAGTTGGAGTAATGTAAACTAAGCTCGATTTAGCTTTCTGCATACGTAATTAGTATGCTGTTTCCAAGATAAATTGCTATTTACAAGAAATTTCGAGCAATCATTTAAAACAATTCCAGGTAAAGTAACCGCACGTCTTAGGTTAAAATTTAAAAATATGGTTTTATCCACATTTAGCATTAGTCGTTTCGATCGCACCAGGTACTCATCTCATTTACTACAGTATGAACTTTATTAGATAGTTATCCAGGGCTATCAGCAGTTACCGTAATGGTTGTGCCATCTACATACATGATGGTGAAGCCATTTTTGTTAAAATCTGGAAGATCGTTAATATAAATTAAAAGCAGTAGTGGGCCTAAAATAGATCCCTGAGGAACTCCCAAAAGAATATCAAAAATATCTGATTGCACTTCATTGCATTTTACACGAAGATTTTTGCATAAATGAAACGAGGCACTCCAGTAATTTACCTCTGATACCAACAGCCTGTAGCTTATCAGCTAAGATATCTTTATTGACAGAGTCGAAAGAGCTGTCAGAATATACTTGCCACTATCTAATTCCTTATAAATAAAATCAAACAATTTAGAAGACGCACTCTCTACCGATCTATCCTTTCTGAAGCCGTGTTGGGAATCTGTTAATACATTATATTTTTCTAAGAATATTGTTACTCTATTACTGATAATACGTTCAAAAATTTTAGATATTACACTCAGTAATAATATTTGACGATAATTTTCCAGATCAAGTTCACACCATTTTTTAAATACCGGAATAACGGATGAGATTTTTAGTGTATCAGGGAAGTGGCTATTTGAGATTGATTTATTAAATAGGTATAACAAATGATCAATTATATATGATGATATACTTTTGATTATTTGTATAGTTAAGCCATCTAAGCCTGACAACTTTTTGTTTTTGAGATTATGTATAGCTTCACTTAGTTCTGATTTTGTAATATCATAGAAAAACATTGAGCTTACGTTATTTTCAGATACTGTAAGCGGTCATGATAAATTATATCCAAAATGTCTTTTAGCATTCATTGGGGCTGCGGTAATAAAGTGAGAAGCAAAACTGTTGGCAATTCTATTATTATCAGATATTCTTTCATTATCGATAATTAATTCGATGGGTTTTCTTTAAACTTTGGTTTTTCCAAGTCTTTGGTTTACAATATTCCAAGTTTCTTTCAACATTATTTATTTGGTTGTTATAAATTTTTGTTTAACGTTTCTAATGTTTATTCTGTGTTGTGTTTTCCCATCGCTATACTATATGACAAAGTTGTTATGTGCATCTTCCAATGTTTGTGTAGTTAATCAAAAACCTTAGTAACATTTTGCTCTATTATAATAAGACATTTTACATGCCTTTCATTATCACCGTAAATGGAGCCCAATTTCATCAGGAAATATTCTAGATTATACTAATCTACACATGTTCCAAATTTTAAATAATTTTAAATAAAAATTTAAGTCCAACAGAAGTTATTAAGTATTTTTTTGTGTTTTATGAAAATCGTTAGTAATATTTTACTCCCAAATTATAATAAAACACATTTTATACGAAACATGGAAGTTACACTCTCCAGGGATCACATGACGGATATAGTCCAATTTCAATAGAGAATATTCTACCGTGCTATTTTACATATGTTCTAAATTTTAAAATAGAACAAAACATAAATGACGTTTATAGGAAACGGTCTACTCAAATACACATACATACATACATACATACATACATACATACATACATACATACATACATACATACATACATACATACGCGCAGACAGTTTTTGATATTTGATTTAAGCGTGTTATGAAACGAATCTCTATACACAACTTTTATAAGATTTTTATTGAAAATTTTTGTCCGATTATAGGTAGGTACCTATTTGATTAAATTAAAGAGGTATAAAAATACCTATATTTGCTTTGTGTTAACATTCTTATATGCCCGTGTATCTTGAAAATCAAAGTATTGTTTACTATATTGGACATAATTACATTACTTGTAGGAATAAAACTTTCTAAAAAGTACGTTCCCGCTATAAATTTAATTATCCATATGCGGGTATTAATTAGACATACCATAAGAGGAATTTACAATCGTCGAGCTTTAGTTAATTCGACGGTTTATTCACACAATAGCTGTACACATGCTTAAAGTAGTCAATAAAACAGAACGGTACTGCAACAGGTAGTTTTACCACAAGCTGGTTGTCCGTCGCGGCTCAACAAACGTCACACGCTTCGTTTTCATTTATAAATAAAGTTTCGCTATCGATGTCAATGGCATCTCAGCAGTCCGTGAGTTCTTTGGAACAAAACGTAATCGCCATTCATACATTCTTCATTTGCATAACTGAGTGATACACTTCAATGGTACCACTCGTGTGATTTTTGTATACGAAAGGTTAGTATCCTGTCGGCCAGATGCGAAGAAAAAGCAAATTCACCGCATAATCACTTTTAGACCAGGAGCCCGCCGACCACTAAGTAAATGTGTAATAAGTTTGCGCCCAATATGTGTGAATTTTTAATTTCATGTCCCTACTAGCCTTACAAAATCCCCATTTTAGGACTAATATCGCAATTTAATCGTGATTCCGCAGTCAAATATAAATTCTGTTATGAAATTCGAATTCAGCGCATCAAAATACATACAAATATCAGGATCTGGCCCTTAGGTTTGAACTTTTCTATTTTTTTGTGTACCTGTGTTATTCAATGAATACATGCAATGAATCTTTCAGAGGTACTAGAGCATCATTTATTTAATAATACCAAATTCCACTAAAATACAGTGAGTACCCGAAGGAAATTCGATAAAATCTTATAACGCCTTGCATAATTCTATAGATATATTAAGAATAGCTTCTAGAATAACTAGAAAATAATCACTTAACTAGTATCAAAAGTGATGGATAAACTTTAACGTAACTACTTTTCTTAGTAAATGTTCAAACTGTTGCCCGTTTACTTGTTGTGCCGAACAATTGTTTCTTCTTGGACATTTTGGAAGATTTTCTCTCAGAATCAGATGATTTCCTGCCATGACATGGCGAGGTACGATATCGGTTTCACATCCACCACGATGCTGCGCGCCGTGGTTTTCTGGTTGGCTCCGGGCCGGGCTACGGCTAGGTGCATATATGTATTCCCTAACAAAAATAAATCTTAATTGAATTGTGGCGAGACCTCGATCGGCGAAGTTAAGGCACTCCGGGAGAGTCCGACACTTGAATGGGTAACCGTATCTCGTCTCGCCGTCCTGGTTAAGTGGTGGAGTAGCATTAGCTAAACTTCGCCAGGACGCACAGTGGGCCAGAATTAATTCATACCAAGACAAAACCTAAATTTGCAAGATTTTATTTCGCGGAAATTTGTTTTATTTATATCTAGAGAAATGGTCAATGCATAAGGATATGAATATGAGAGTTCCTAGAAACAAATCATTCAGGAATAGTGAGCAAGTAAACAACACTAATATAATGCTCAAACAGTTTTTCGCTGCTTTTGTATTTTATAGAAGCGGTGCTGTGTTCTTGGTTGTTTCTGAAGGTGTAGAATTTTTTCTGTAAGAATCGTTTTGTTAAAGGTATGTTACTTCTTTCACATTTTGTTTAACATTTTTTTTTATTACATTTATTTCTTATAATACCTTACTTAAAATAAAAGGGAGATAGGGAACACATTTTTTTTATTCGAATTTTCTTGTGCCTTGAGTATTAGCATTAAGTATTATTTACAGAAACAATGTCTATTACCAGAAGAGAATTATTTTAATTTTTAAAAGATAAGGGCAATCTCATGACTCGGAGTGTGCAATTAAATTAAGAATTAGTTAACTATATAAGTAAACTGAAGTTTTAGAGAAAAGTGCAGATACAGTAAAGCAAGGTGTTTCAACAAAACTAGAATCATTTTCAAAACCATTACAACATATTTGGAAAAGTTCTTCGGGAAGACCATATATCTTTCTAAAAAAATGTAAAGACTTTTTAAATCTAAGTATAGTTATTGTTGAAGATATCTATTTGATACGCCAAGTACATCTAAAGGCGGTAAGCCTAAAGAATGTTTCGAAGACAGTAGTCATAGAACAAAACTGAGAAAAGTAAGAACATCTTTTAGCATAGGACACTTAGTGCATGCTACAGAATTGAATTCCCGAAGAAATGGACAAAGAAACGTTGATTACGTACTAAAACAAACAGTAAGTTCACCGAAGAGGGCTACTAAAATTAAAAAAAAAATCAAAACTTCTGCAAAGCATCACATGCCCTATACACCTGAAAAAACTTTAAATTTAATGATTCGAATGAATTTGACGAAAGATGAATATCAAATTATGAGAAAAAAGCAAGAATGAGGTGTAAACAACATGTATCCAGTATATAATAAAAAACTGCTGCCCAAGGAATCTCTACTTCCACATCCGGATTTTCTATCCAAGTCACACAACGAAAAAATTTTGTATCTGGAAATAATTGTTTATGGAACTTTAATAATATAATATTTGAAATCCTCTACCCCAAAAACCCATAAAACAATACCCCACATCGGTAGTGGGGTGGGGGTAGTGACAGGGAGTGGGAGTGGGGGGGTGGATAAAGTAAAAAAATATTTTGAAGTTTCTGGTTCTTATACACACTAAATCGCATTTTTTTTTCATCCCCTTTAATAATGGGGGGGTGGTAATGGGGGTGGCTAATGCCAAAACTTTTTTTGAGACCTTAGCTTCTCTTGTCTATACTAAATATCAATTTTATGAACTCTTACCTGCTTGATTTACCTATTTACTCCAAATTTACCCCAATTTACCCCCCAACCCTTCGACGGAACAAGATGAAAATATAATCTAGTTCCAGATTCCGTTAAAGTACATATGTGTACCAAATTTCAAGTCAATATCTCAAACGGTTCCAGAGTAAACGTGCGCACAAAAAAAGTTACAGACCGACAGACAGACCGACAAACAGGCCGACAGACCGACCCACAGACAGAAATTTTTTTTCGCTCAATCTTGAAATCTCGATGTTTCATGACATTCTAAGCCTATTTGAACAATAAAAATTTTTAAAAAATTTTTTGTCGTTACTAGACTTCCACTGGATGTGGAAGTAATTAGAGAGGCTAAACAAAGATGCTATCCCGACCAAGAGTCCACCAATGCAGATAAATCCGCAGAAATCAAACTACGTAGAGCATAGAAATCTCCTGCCAGCCCTTTTTTTTGGTACAGGGACGTGGGGCAGATCTCTAAATGTGCAAGAAATATAACTATAATAGGTTTAGGAATGGGGTTTGCGGGAATTGATAAATAATACAAAATGATCTGGCTGACGCGGCTCTTCCCAGCTCTGAATTCTGAGATTCCGACCCACTACAGCGGTCAAACATTGTAAAAAAAAAACAGCCACATAAGAGTCCACTTAGAAGTCATAGGTTTGGGAATGGAATTTGCAGGGATTTCTTAATTTACCCCCAAAACTAATGAATACCGGCGTTGAATGGTACAAGGAGGCGCTACGCTCGCCAAATTAAAAAGAAAGTCAGGTAAAAAAATGATAATTTTATGAATGGCAATCAGGAACTGGGTAAGTAAGAACCTACTGAGTGTGAAAATATGTTCGCCTTCTCTGAAAAGTGCCATTCACGATAATTGATGGCTTACAGGAGCTTCCTACCGCATATATTGTTTACCCATGTAATTCGATGAATATAGTATATTTACGACTGGTAATTAGAAATTTGGTAAGTATGAACCTACTGAGTGCGAAAATACATTCTCGATCTTTGAGAAGTGGTGCAAAAGTCTTGTCATTCACGATAATTGATGGCGTATCGGAGCTTGCAACCGCATATATTGATTACCCGTGTAATCCGATGAATATCATAAATTTACGACTGGCAATCAGAAGCTTGATAAGTTTGAACCCCGTGAGTGCGAGAATATATTCGCCATCTTTGAGAAGTGGTGCGAAAGTCTTACCTTTCACGATAATTGATGATATATCGGAGCTTCCTACCGCATATACACTGGTTACCCGTGTAATTCGATGAATATCATAAATTTACGA
This sequence comes from Rutpela maculata, assembly GCA_936432065.2. Classification (NCBI taxonomy): domain Eukaryota; kingdom Metazoa; phylum Arthropoda; class Insecta; order Coleoptera; family Cerambycidae; genus Rutpela; species Rutpela maculata. The sequence goes on from OW386286.2 coordinate 179,304,072, forward strand.
CTGGCAATTAGAAACTTGGTGAGTATGAACCTTCTTAGTGCGAAGATACATTCGCCACCTTTGAAACGTGGTGCAAAGGTCTTGCCTTTCACGATAATTGATGACGTATCGGAGCTTCCTACCGAATACACTCGTTACCCGTTTATTCGATGAATATAATAAATGTAAGACTGGCAATCAGGAACTTGGTAAGTATGAACCACCTGAGTGCGAAAAAACATTCGCCATCTTTGAAGAGTGGTACAAGGGCCCGTTAGGGGCAACAAAGTTCAATTAACTGGACGGCGAAATTTTATTTCATAATTTTTGGCAAGCTTTTTTGGCACTTTAATTTTTTTCAAATATTTCTTTTACCCTTTTCAGTGGCCTCTTTATTTAGGTTCTACACAATAGAAAGAATAGAAAGAAAATATCCGTCATTTTGAATTTTTAAGCTTAATATTATATCAGGCTCGCTATCACCATGTTGTGTTAAATTTCAGATACATCTGCAAAAATATTCCAAATAATGCGGCCATATTGGATTTGGCATTTTGAGTTCTTAACTTCAGATTCATTACTCTTAAATACCTAACTACCAATTTTAACGCAATTCCGATGAAATTTGAATTTTTTATCACAGAATTTTGTATCACTACCGTATTCGCCAAATCCTCGTTAAATCTGAGTACACTACTGAATTCAAATGGGCAAGTACCAAATATCGTGAAAAAATTCCTATTTTTGGATTTTTCCTGAGAGAAATAAAAAATCCAAAATTATCTATGAAAAACCTTCGCCCCACTGTTAAAATATGGCGAATGTATTTTCGCAATTAGGAACTTACTAGGTTTCTGATTGCCAGTTGTAAATTTATGATATTCATCGAATTATACGAGTAACCAGTATAATATGCGGTAGGAAGCTCCGATACTCCATTAATTATCGTGAAAGTATGAACCGCACCACTTACATACTTACCAAGTTTTTGATTGCCAGTCATAAATTTATGATATTCATCGAATTACATGGATAATCAATACATGCGGTAGGAAGCTCCCATCAATGATCGTGAATGGCGAGACTGTCGTACCACTTTTAAGAGATGGCGAATATATTTTCACACTCAGATGATACTTACCAAGTTCCTAATTACCATTCATAAACTTACTTTTTTTACCTGACTTTTTTTGTACCACCCAAAATAAATGGGAGTCGGGATTCATGATTTTTGAGGGTAAATTAAGAAATCCTTCCAATCCTCATGCGCAAAGCTATGACTTTTTTGTGGCTGTTCTTTTTTTCAAAGTTTGGCCCCTGTAGTGTGTCGGTGTCCCAGAATTCAGAGCTGGGGAGCCACATGAGCTAGATCATTTTTTATTATTTATCGATTCCCGCAAACCTCATTCCTAAACCTATTATACTTTTAAGTCATATTTCTTACACATTTAGAGAACTGCCCCACATCCCTGTACCAAAAAAGGGACTGACCTGGTTATTTCTGTGCTCTACTACCCCAAATTAACAACAATTCACACATTTTGGATGTAAACTTATTACACACAATTAGTGGTCGGCGGGCTCCTGGTCTATTTTTTATCGTCTCTGTTAAACGATAAAAAGGCATATGTGGTTATTGGTTTAACTGGGTGTTAGTAAGCTAGATGGAAAATTGTAATTGGATCTTTTACGTGTCTGATGAGCACTTAGGAACCGTTGGCTACTTATTCGGTCTGATCTGGTGAATTTGACACAGCTGAATTATAGGAAGTTAATTATCGTCAAATTTTGACAGCAATCAAGTTGAAATTGAGCAATTCTAAACTCAACTAACGAGGTGATATATTAGTCGTTTGTTGAACGTACGCAGGGGCGTAGCGAAGGGGGGTACGTTACTTTGTCAGACTTGGCAAAAAGTTGGAAATTCCAGGCGTGAGTTGGCAATTTTTATTGAAATTTTCTTTTAGAATCCCCCCCCCCCGTTCATCAATTTTTTTGGAGGAATTATTGTTAAGTTGGCTTCTTAAGTCTTATGAATTTGGCAAATTTGAAAAATAACCTCCCAAAAAAGTTGGCTCGCTACGCTCTTGATCGTACGTTTTCCCGTAAAGTGAAATGCAATTGGCTAAATAATCATTAGAGTACCTACTTAGACCTCGCTGAATACGAAAATTAATGTTAGCAACTCGAAATCTCTACCGAAAATTCACAATTCAAGATGGCCTCAAAGCTGACACCTATGTGCTGAAATTATCATTTTTCCCGAAGTTTCTACAAACGAAATTTAAAGTAGCTTCGTACGGTTTTTTTTGTCAAGAAAGTCAAATATATAGAGAAAGAAACTATATCTTGACAGGAAAAGAGCATAGTAGTATAAGCACGTTATCAGTGCGTGTGCGGCAAGATCCTATTGGAAGATCATATTTGGAGGGAGTGTAATGCAAAATAATTTTTACAAGGGCTTATCAAACCATCGTCGCTCAATTTCCCTGGGTATTCCAGATTTGCTATTATTTTTCGTTTTAACAAAATTCCAAAATGACTTCAGTTTTGAGTAAAAACGGTCACTTTAAAAATTGAAACCTTAAAATGCGGTGCATATGATTGGGCATTACATTCTAAGGAACTTTTATAATAGGAACAATTTTCGAAAAATTACTGATTTTCGAAATATCTGAACTTCAATGTATGTTTTGGGACATTTTTGGTAGTGAATCAGAGTGATTTAGGTAGCAATAAAACAAATTTATTTCAAGGCATAAAACATAAATGTTTACTTAATTTATTGAAGTAAAACAAAAGCGGCTGTAACAGCTATTTGGAATTTAAGATTTTGACCTTTTTGTTTATTGTCTATTCTCTAATTTCTGTGTCATGTTTATGTTGTATGTTCGACTGAATTTTATACTGTACATTGTGGACATGTGGTTACATTTGTTACTTAAAAAAATATATTGAACTTCAAATATCTCAAAAACCAGTAATTTTTCGAAAATTGTTTGCATTATAAAAGTTCCTTAGAATGTAACGCCCCATCACATGCCCGTTTCTTGAGAGTGCCTAGGATCGAATAATTTCTTTGCATCGCAACGCTATCTGTAATTTGCAAAATGATCATTTTTACTCAAAACTGAAGTTATTTAAATATTCTAGTGGATACCTTTTACAGGATTCAAATATATATTGTAATTATCGAAAAAATGGCCCGGGAGTTTTAAATGGGACACCATGTATATTTAGGTGGATAGATACATCTTTAGCATACCTCTCAAGTGAAAATTAAATATCTACCTGACAATATAGCATGCTATGAGATGGATTTCTTATTCATTTTCTTACTTTGAGATTTGCAAAATAAATAAACTTTAAATTTTGAACATTTGTCCACTCGTCTAGAATGCGGTTTTAAAAATCAGGTTGACCTAACCTCATCGTGTTTGAGTTTTAAACAACTTAACTGCATCAGCTATAGCATATTTTATTTTTATTGCATCTATTTGGTCAACTTTACGTGCAGTTATTTTATAACCTACTTGAATAATAACAATGAAAAATCTAAAATTTAAAATAGTTCCTACAAGACAGCGTAAATAAATGCAGGCGGTACTTATTTATTTTTCGAAATTTGCATATAAAGGACCATTTCATACTTCGTGCCATAGTGATATATACAATCTTTGTATTCCATTTTAAAATAATATAAAACTTTAACCAGATTTCTGGTTTAAATTACCCGAGCAAAACAAACGATACCGGACTCCATAGCCATCTCGGTGTCTTCTTGGTTCCGCTTGTTTAAATACAATACCACGAATGAGCCTGGCAAGCTGTTGAGTTTTTTCAGTCGTGTCGCTTATCTGCGGTGCTACGTGATGCTCGTAATAATTGAGTTTATGGCGATACCAAATCGATATGAATGATGACCGTGTAATAGGCGGTTATTTATTATTATTATTTTTTCAAAGTTGGTTTAATTAAAAAGTAAATACATAAATACCCGTAACGAGTTTTTTACAGATAGTCCAGTCTGTATGTCTTGAAATAATTAGTGGTTATGGAAACGAATATGACACCATGCAGTTTTGATGTCTATTTCTAGCAAGTTTCTGACCTCTGTTGTTCCGATGGAAACGCCGCCATCTTGAAAAAGTAAGAAAGTAAGAAAGTAAGAGAAAAGTAAGAAGAAGAAGAAGTAAGAGAAAGTAAGAAGAAGAAGAAAAGTAAGAAAAGTAAGAAAGTAAGAAGAAAGTAAGAAGAAAAAGGAAGAAAGTAAGAAGAATTTTTTTAATATCTCGCTTCCTATTAAAGTTAAAAAATGAGCACACAATATCGTATAGCTTGAAATTTTCTATAATTTTGGTCCTTTTCGAGTCGTTTTACTTTTTTTCGTGACATTAATATTTTACGATTTATGGCTCGGGAAAGGTAAAAATGAATGAGTTGAAAAATGTTTGTCTCTTTTTTCGCGTCTTTGTAAGTCTTATACGTTTAAAATAGTTATTATGAATTTGTAGATCATCAAAATAGTACGACTATTGAGCAGGCTTCCCTGTACGACTTGTGGATGAGGATATCGACCTTTTTGTTTTATGAACTGACTTACGCAACATAACGTCAACGTGCATTTCTGAAAACTTGCAAAAAGGAAAAATCATGAACTTTCTTTCTCCTACTAGCCTTTAACACGTTAAATCAATACGTTACAATATATTTTTTCCACGCCTTCAGCGGGTGTGACACTACATACTCTTTATTTAACATGGGAAAATCAAAATTGATCAACATTATTGTGAAGCATAAGGACTGCAAGAAACGCTGAAACTGAAAATGTAGACCCAAATGTTCTTGCTATGATGGGGCAACGTTTTTTCATTGATTTGTATAGTTGAAGCAGTCTTAATTGTGTGCGGAGTTATGACATTATGAGGGGCGAGAGGAATGAATAGGGCGGCAAATAGACCTCCCGTCTTTATTCCACTTTTGCATTGAGGATAGGATTTTGCGGAGTGAGTGGGAAATATGCGTTTATTTTCGGTTTATTATAAATATTTAAAAAATCATAAATGGTATAATGTTTAAAATGGTTTCAGATACTTCCCATTGCTCTAACGAATACAACCATATACAGTTTTTATCATAAATTTTGTATATAGTTAAATGCCATACTCTAATAATGAAATTAAAAACTGTTTTCATTGACAAACTACAGCATTCAAGTACGGCAGAAATTTATAATAAAAAATATATATAGTTTATTCCTCAGAACACTAGCAAGTATCTAAAACAGTTTTAAATATTATATTACATTTGGTTTTTTAAATATCTATAATGAATCGAAAATAAACTCATATTTCGGTCCCACTCTGCAAAATCCTACCCTTAAGTGAGAGAGAAGATACCGGCGATTCCATGTCAACTATCTGACGTGGCGTGTGGGCGTAAACTTGTGAGTGTATTGTTTAATCCAGGACCGTAATTAGAGACAACGCAGTCGAGCTTTACTGTCGGGATGAAGATATAATTCGATAATTACTTTATATTTCTTTATTTGATAATGTGTTTTTGAAAATAATTTTAGTAAGTTTTGTTACCAATTCATAGCAGTGCTTTGGGGGAGATTGTAAGGGTAATATTATAAAAAGTAAATGAGCGAACAATATAGTTAAATCCGGCTCTACGTTTTTGCCTTGCCTCTTAACAACACCGCCTAAATAGGCGGTACGTCTATCACTATTGCGATTGCGGCAACTATACTGAGGCGACAATGACGAAGTTAACTTTCTTTATGCTTCTGCTTATGCTTCTTTATGCTTGAAACGCTCCACGAAATCAGTTATAAAAGGCAAATTTAACCTTTGAACCGTGGATTCGAACAAATTACCAACACAGCTGAACTCGCACCATCAGCACTTCTCACCTCTCCATGTATGTGGAAGTAATATCTTGCAAGAGAAAGGCGCAAAGCAGACATGAAATGTTATTCCATCATATGTCAAAACTCTAGTGGAGAAACTTGCTACACTGTACCACACGTCCTCAACGTGCTTGAGGAAAAAGAAATAAAAGACGAAGGTACCAGATGATGGAAGAAATATTTAAACCAGACAGTGGACATTAAAAATTAAGAAAGCACAGTTTAGGTATGTGTCGAGGAAGAACTTGAAGAGAATCAGTCAAGACCGGGGACTAGCGAAGGCTCACAGAGCACAACAGTGTATTAAGAAAAAGGTTTAATATATAATATAATGAGGACAGAGCATGCCGGACTCAGACGGCGTGCCTTAACTCCGCCGATCGATGTCTCGCCATTAACCATTAGCCATTAAAGTACTTTATTCATTTTTTAAATAGTAAAAGTTGTGTTTTATTATAACATGTATTTCTTTGTACAATCCATATATATAACAAAAACGTAACAATCGCGTTTAGCGTGATGTGTTCTTGTCGGTTGGTGTTAAGGCCATCAGAGAATTGTTTACATTCAAGGGGATATAGCATTTTTTCTTTTGGTTTATGCATTTCTTTTAATTATGTCGTAGACTTAAAATATTTTTTTATGCCTTATTTATATCAACGTCCTGGCGAAGTTTAGCCAATACTACTCTACTACTTAACCAAGACGGCAAGATTAGATACGGTCACCCATTCAAGTGACGGACTCGCTCGGCGTTCCTTAACTTCGCCAATCGAGGTCTCGTCACTGAAACTAATTCAATTTAATTCAATTCAAACAGATTTTATTCAACATTTTAGTACATGTGATAGACCTAACCGGAGCCGACCAGACAACCACGACATGAAGCGTCGTGGTGGATGTGTGGTTGTGCGGGTTGGGTCCGGTTCGGCTTAAGGGCAATGATTTATTAGCTAGAACTCCTGTCCGCCGCAGGCGGGGTTAAGAACTAGATTAAACATTTTAAAAAAATGTGCTCACATCAGCCTAAAACTAATTAATATAAAGAACTTTTGACTGTTTATACGGGGAGCGCAAATGAGCGAAGTAACCCGTTCGAACGAATGACGACCTCGTGGTCTGACCACCATCGAGAACGATAGAGTAGGTTATTTGTGATTTATAAAATTATGGTTTAGAAAGATGACAAAAAAACAAAAAGGATAAAAGAACAAAATTCTACAAACATAAATCAGGCGAAAGAGGGATTCGAGAGATATAGTTGAGGAATGATACAGGATAGGGTAGAGGTAGGTTATCATGGAGGGAAGTGTGGCTAAGGAAGTTGCCGGAAGATAGGCAACGCCTGATATAGGGGGGTGTTTTATATCGAAAAGTTTTGCGTTATGCTGTCTGAATCGGGTAATATTGCGGGTTAGCAGACTATCGCCCAGTTTAAACGTAGAATTTTTGTAATGTTTCTTGGACGTAGTCTGCTAGTGGGGTTATGTTGTGGCAACGTGCATAGAGATCTCTGAGGGAGGTGTACCTATTAGAGTCTGAAATGAGGCGCATAAATTTGTGTTCTAATACTCTTAATTTTCGAATTGTCGTGGTCGGGATGTTGCACCGCAACAACGCCGCGTATGCGATGGCCGGCTTGATCACCATCGTGTACAACATTTTTTAATAATCCTGTTGAGTCCGCTACCCCGCGCCAGTAGTGGATACAGACTCCTGGACATGGAGTGGACCTTGCGTATCGTCTCCTTAATGTGCGTATTAAACGTCAGTTTTCGGAGGAACGGCGCGTGAATAGGATCGATTCTGACTTCTCGGCGTTGATCTGAATCTTCCACTTGTCGTAATACGCCGTGGCACGGGCTATGTGCCTTCAGTAGCATATTAGCTGCTTGCGCGTTATGTGAGTGCACGTACAATGTACATGACCGTGTTACTGGCGTACTTGGCAAGGTTCGTATTCGGAAACTCCGGGAAGTCGGAGACGTACAGGTTGTAAAACTTTGGTGACAGGCACGGCCCCTGGGGGACGCCCGCCCGAATGTCCCGCCGAGTTGATAGTTTATTATTCACTCTGACCTGCAGCGATCTATCTGACAGGAAAGAGTGAATAAGTTTGGTAGTGTGCGTCGGAAAGTCCAGCGAATTTAGTTTGTAGGGGATCCATACGGTATCGAGAGTTTTCTCAACATCGAGAAGCACCATGACGGTGCTCTTCCGAAACCGGTACCGTACCTCACCTCATTTAGTGAGTAGTTGAGAAGAAGGTATGAATGTGTTCGTATCATATAGGAAAATTAAAATGACAAAAACCTGCTTAATATAGTGTGTCAGTGAGTAAAATTTTATGTTTTCATGGAATTGATTTTATAAGAATTAGGGATTTAAAAGGAGAATTTAATTTCATATTATTTATGGTATCCTGCCACAGGATTCCTCAAGGGGGGATTGAGATTTGTGGTAAGGCCTAGCGCAGACTTATTTGGAGTAGGGGTAATTCCCTACGTAAGAGGATCAAAATTGTAGAAAATTTTCAGTTAGACGGAACTTTGTGTGTGTTTCTTTTTTAACTTTGGCAGGAAACGAGATATTGAAAAAAGTGAAACTCAACAATTTTTTCCAGATGGCGACGTTTTGACCGACATACCGCAGGTTAAAAAGTTGCATATGCACTCGGGATAGTCTCCCTTACAATTCCTCAGAACGGTATGGTGTCAAATTCATTTTGATTGAAAAACTCCTACAGACTGGACTAAGAGTCTCTCAGAGAATTCCTTTGTAAATGCTATGCGATAAAATAATCTAATTTTTTACATTGTGATTTGATTTATTTCATAAATAAAAACATAATTGATCATGTTACACTGCCATTTGAATTAGTTGGTCTACGATGGTAACAGAAAATAGGCAATTCTGCATCCATTGTGATAGAAATGAGTTTTCAAAGTAGGCCTTTGCAAAATTAATGCGAGAGTACTTTTTGTACGCTAATAAAAATTGAGAATACAAAGTACAGTTGTTTTCTTAATTCCGGGTAGCAATAGAATGGAATAGAATAAGTTTATGCATACAGTGTGTCCACGGATAGGGTCCGGAAGAGGAAAAACTTTTTAATTCTTGATTTTAAGAAAAAAAGTAATTCTTGATGGAAAAGTGTGCTTCAACCCTCTTTCCGGTTATCGGATTCTTGCCAGCTCTACAGGGTTAGCCAAAAATCTTGATTTGATAATGGCAAATCTCCAAATATCTTGAAAATATTTTCGAAATGATTTTAAAATGGCATTTTATGCATTATATTACGGAAAAAAATAGTTCTGATCAAATATACACATATTAAAAATCGAGATTTTTCGATTTTAAATAAGATTAATAATTTTTATGAAAAGTAACATTTGTTATTAAATAAAAATACCAACTCATTGGCAACCGGCACGGTAGCTCAGGCAGGTACACATCCGTCAGAGATCTATACGCTTGGTGTCACGACATAACCACACTAACGAACTACGTCCAAGAAATCTCACAAAAATTCTATGAATTCAAACTGGGCGATAGTCCGCTAACCTGCAACATAACCCGAATCATACAGCATAATGCCATACTTTTCGTTATCAGACACTATACCAGACGTTGCCTATTTTTCGCTAACTTCCTTGACCATACTTTCCTCGAGACCTGTATAGCGACTATAGCGACTCACTCACTTCCAAAAGCGAGAAGTTTCCATGGAGTCGCTAAGAAACAAAAAGGAAAACTCGATCCATAATGGAGAAGTTTCCATGGAGTCGCTAAGAAAAATAAAAACATTCGATATAATATAATACAATATCAATATACTTAAAAATACTCAAATCACATAAAATATGAACATGTATTAATAACAAATATACATATATTAACTTCGATTTTAATTTTATTTATAGCGATAACGCTATAAATTTGGTGACCCCGACGTGATCATTTTATGCCCGACGTGATAATTTTATGCCCGACGTGATCATTTTATGTCCAACGTCATAAATATATGCCAGAAGTGAAAATTTTATGTCCAACGTCATAAATATATGCCAGAAGTGAAAATTTTATGTCCAACGTGATAAATATATACAAGAAGAGATTCAATATATCAACTACCGATATAAATTGACCATTTTATGAAGAGAAGAATTTTCCCGATGAATTTTGAATAGAGGTTCCAAAGTTGAATAGATGTTCCTATAATTTATGGTAATTTCCTAATTCAATCAACTGAAGTTGTACATTACAAGTACTGTCATCTGTCGGTGAGTGAGTTAAAGTACATTCCCTTTTTATCTAAGAGAGTAATCAATCAATCAATCAATCACAATCGATTAGTTATGCCAACACAACCTTCAGACGAGGATTTTCCTCAAACCCAATATGTCACGTCTATCAAATTACCCCCATTCTGGAAATCAAAACCAGAAATTTGGTTTACCCAGATTGAATCACAGTTTTCTGTTGCAAAAATTGTCAATGATAAGAAAAAGTATGATCAGGTTATAGCTAATTTGCCATTAGATGTGATAGATAATATATACGATATAATATCTAATCCCCCGGAAACGGATCTCTATATAAATTTAAAGAAAGTTTTAATTTCACGTTTATCATCGAGTGAGGAAAAACGTCTGAATGATCTGTTATCAGGTTCCCAAATGGGCGATCTGAAACCTTCAGATTTCTATAGATCCATGCTGAATATGGTTGGAGGATTCAGCATGGTTAGTCAAGATTTATTGATAAAGCTATGGAAAAGACGTTTACCTCAAACAGTATATATTGCCATTACAGCTTCAGGGAAAACAGACACAAAAGAGATTCTAGATATTGCAGATCAGATCTGGGAGTCCTGTCAAAATTCAATGGTTACATCGTACTCCAAAAATCCTCTTGACTCTGAGTCAACCCCGTTATCAGATTTAACTACCACTATCAAAAATTTTTCAATCACTTTCCATGATTCAATTAATCAAGTATTACAAAAACAAGAAATTTTTAATTCTCGATTAAACTCTTTAGAATCCAGACTTTCCAATCAATCCTTCGAGCCTCAACCTTCTACTTCATGCTGCAACAATTGCAAAAGTAGAAGCAATTCACAAACTCGTACCACTAATCGCAATCGTTCACCCAGCCGTAATAATGTTTCCAATAAATTTGATCGTACAGACAATACTATTTGTTACTACCATCAACTTTATGGTGCCAATGCCTATCGTTGTGGAGGTGAATGGTGCAAATTCAGTAAGAATTGTAAAAAATCTGATAATTCTCAAAGATGACTGAAGTTTGATAATAATTTTATGACGTCTGATTTTGACATTACTAACAGCAAACGTCGTCGACTTTTTATTTACGATAGATCTAACAACCTGAACTTCCTAATTGACACTGGTGCCGATTTATCTGTGGTGCCACGCAATGCTTTCACAGATTTAAAAAAGAATTTCGATACGATATTAACCGCGGCTAACGGTTCAACCATTTTTACATACGGTAAGAAATTGTTAAAAGTCAATCTAAACTTACGTAGATTATTTCCTTTCGTTTTCAATATAGCAGACGTTGACATACCGATAGTCGGAGCAGATTTCTTGTCTCATTTTGGTTTAGTTGTTGATCTTAAAGGAGCTCGAATAATTGATAACAAGACTAATTTGTCAGTTAATTGTTTTATTAAAAATAGTCCTTTAGACAATCATAGATTAGATACACTTAAATTATTTCCATTGACAGATAAATATAACAAATTACTTTTACAATTTCCTAATTTAATTAGTTCCCCAGATTACAATTTACCTATTAAACATTCTATTGTACATCATATAGTTACTGAAGGTCATTTACCTTTTTCACGACCTCGTAGATTAGATAATCTTAAATTTAAAATAGCTCAAACAGAATTTAATAACATGGTAGAATTAGGTATCTGCAAACCATCATCTTCTCAAGTTTCCTCTCCACTCCATCTAGTGGCGAAAAAAGAAAAGAATGACTGGAGACCTTGTGGAGATTATCGACAACTAAATACGATTACCATTCCAGACAGATATCCATTACCTCATATCCACGACTTTAGCTCTCAGTTGCACGGCTGCACTATTTTCTCCAAGATTGATTTAGTGCGAGCGTACCATCAGATACCTGTCGCTGAAAATGACGTTTATAAGACAGCTATAACAACTCCATTCGGACTGTTTGAATTTTCCCGCATGCCTTTTGGTCTACGCAATGCCGGTCAAACTTTCCAACGTTTTATGAATGAAGTACTTGTCAATTTACCTTTCGTTTTCGTCTATTTGGATGACATATTAATCGCAAGTCAATCAGATGTGCAACATTTGGAACATTTGGAAAAGGTTTTCAAGAGATTAGACACATACGGAATTAACATTAAACCATCTAAATGTATCTTAGGAGTTGACAATTTAACCTTTTTAGGTCATCACATCTCTTCATCAGGTATTTTACCATCAACTGAGAGAGTCGAAGTCATTAATAATTTCCCTTTACCGACAACTCTCAAACAACTACAACGTTTCATAGGTATGGTGAATTTTTATCATCGTTTCATACCTCATTTTGCTGAAATATTATTTCCCCTATATTCTCTTTGTAACAGTTTATCTCATGATAAAATTACAAAGATAAATAGTTGGCCTGATCAATGTTTAGACGCATTTTCGAAAGCCAAAGATGCAATAAGTAATGCAGTAGTTTTAGCTCATCCTTGCAATAATGACGATACTATCTTATCTCTCTCAGTTGATTGTTCTAACCTTGCCATGGGTGCAGTTTTAGAGCAAAAAGATAATAAGGGATTTCTTGCTCCTTTAGCATTCTTTTCCCGTAAATTAACCACAGCACAAACCAATTATTCTGTTTTTGACAAAGAACTTTTAGCACTATATACTGCAATTAAACATTTTAAGTTTATACTTGAAGGTCGAAAGTTTAATTGTTTTACAGATCACAAACCTTTAATCAACGCTTTATTCACAAAAGCAGAAAGATCTCCTCGTCAAATACGTCATTTAGAATACATAGCTCAATTTTCTTGTAAAATACAACATGTTAAAAGAAAACATAATGTAATAGCTGACAGCTTGTCACGTATTTACGACACTTCTTCCTTAAAACAAGATATTTTACCACTTCAACTTAAAAATTCTCCCTTCCTTAATGTTAACTTTGACCTAAAGTTGCTTAGTGAAGCTCAGGAGAAAGATTCAAATCTCAACTATTTATTGTCAGATAAATCATCACTAACTAAAACCAATTTCATTTTAAAAAAGATACAAATTCCAGATTCAAATGATTTTATTTGGTGTGATGTTTCTCGTGCAAAAGTCAGACCTTTTGTTCCACTTATTTACAGACGAACGATTTTCGATATTTTTCACAACTTATCTCATCCTGGTATTAAAGCCACCAGACTTTTGATTTCAAATAACTATTTTTGGCCGAAAATGAATACAGATTGCAATTTATGGTCAAAATCGTGCATTAACTGTCAAGCTGTCAAAGTCAGTCGACATACGCGAAGTGCTCTCGGGAACTTCACCATTCCGAAAATCAGATTCGACCACATCCACATAGATTTGGTAGGACCATTACCTCCATCCAAAGGTAACTCTTACATTCTTACGGTGATTGAACGATTCACTAGGTGGCCGGAAGCATACCCTCTTCGCGACATCACAGCAGAAACAGTTGCGCGTACTTTATTTCAAAACTTTGTTTGTCGATTCGGTGTTCCCTTGTCAGTAACGACTGATCAAGGAGTACAATTCGAGTCAAGATTATTTAATGAATTTGCAAAGTTTTTAGGTTTTCATAGAATACGTACAACTCCATATCACCCAGAAGGCAACTCTTTAATTGAAAGATTTCATCGCTCACTTAAAACTTCCTTGTTAACTAGAGCCAATACATCACATTGGACAGATGAATTACCCATCATTTTATTAGCATTTAGGACAACTCCCAAGGAAGATCTGCAATGTTCACCTGCTGAACTCATATATGGTCAAACCCTTCGTTTACCTGGCGAATTTTTCGTTGAATCGTATAATTCCCCAGATATTCCTTATTTCATTGACAAATTACGCATTTATTTTAATAATTTAAAATTTGTTCCTCCAACTTCGCATGGCAATTACAAAACTTTTGTTAGTTCAGATCTTGCCTCTTGCGATTTTATTTTCGTTCGCATTGAACGTTTAAAACGTTCATTTACTCCTTTATATGAAGGACCGTTTAAAGTTTTATCTCGTTCAGATAAGTTATTTACCTTTAAGAAAGGAGACAAAGTCATAACTGTCAATATTGATAGGGTTAAACCGGCTTTTGTATTAGTTGACAGATGTGACACTTTGCCTACCCCGATTAAAAAAGTACGTTTTGCAATCGACACGTTGATTGATTGACTATTTTCTTTTTTAACGAGGGGGTGTATATAGCGACTAAAGCGACTCACTCACTTCCAAAAGCGAGAAGTTTCCATGGAGTCGCTAAGAAACAAAAAGGAAAACTCGATCCATAATGGAGAAGTTTCCATGGAGTCGCTAAGAAAAATAAAAACATTCGATATAATATAATACAATATCAATATACTTAAAAATACTCAAATCACATAAAATATGAACATGTATTAATAACAAATATACATATATTAACTTCGATTTTAATTTTATTTATAGCGATAACGCTATAACCTGCCAACAAAAGAGAGTTGGACCAGCGGAGAGGAACACGAAATGGATGAATACTCCCGAAGAAAAACGAACAAATTGAAGTACCTAGGAACAGACCAACCAACTGGAACGGAGAGAAACGATAAAGGAGAGAATCAAAACGGCATATTAAGTAACAAGGGCAATCATACCGTTCACTGAGAAGAATAAACTTCCATTGGACCTTACCAAATGTATGTACATAACCGTCAAGCCAACGATGACATATAGAGTTAAAAAACACAGTGACAACAAAAGCCAGCAGAAGAAATTTTTGAGAAGAGCAGAAAGGGACATCGTTCAACTACTCGCAAAAACAACAAGACGAAAACAGCGACATAAAACATCAATATTGTTAGGAGGAAAGACAATTAAAAAAAAGGGTAGAAATGTACCCAATGAAGTACTGGGGACATACCCAAGGAAGGGACCCAACACATCTACTGAAGAAAACGCTAGCACCATACATCAACAAACTAACAATAGGGAGACCACGCTACAGCGGAGAATAACAAATGAGAGGATTAGGATCAGAAAATGAATACCACAAAGAAATCGCAATGATATATATCTACCACAATCGGAAACCGAGGAATCAGAAAACTCAGAAAAAGAATATTCCAAGAACCAGAAACACAAAAAGAGGAGCATAAACACTCCATATTACGACACAACGCGGCAACATTGCACAAGAAGACTCAAAAGAGGCCAGAGCCAAAACACAAAAAGGGAGCTTAAACGCTCCCTCACGACATAATGCGGTAACGCATCTCACAAATACCTACACCTCCCATCCCACATTCCTTTACCATGCGCCATGTGGCTCTCGCTGCTGGCAACAAGCATGACCTTAGTCCAACCCAGCGTGGACGTAGCAGGCCCAGCTGTATACCAGGGAGTGGCAACAATGCCTACCGCATGCTGGTAAATCAATCAATCAAATCAATCAATCAACTCCCTTGGCCATACTTTCCTCTACCATAACTTATTACTATCTTTCCTCAAATTTACATCTTGTGTTCAATTTGTTCTTATTTAACCTTTTTGTTCTTTTGTCCTTTTTGCCTCTAAATTCCTACCTAGACCAAAAATTACAAAAATTAAAATATTTTAAACTTTACTTTTTCTTTCCGACCACACTTTCCTGGAGACAGGGAGACCACCAGCGGGGCAGTTCTCTGACGGAGGGACGAAGGGTTTTTTCGTTTAGTTTTTCCCGAGCCACCAACCAAAACTTATTCATTACGCGTGTGCTACGCTAATTTATAGTATAATTTTTAATTATTTTTAAGTATTTCTGTATATTATTCCCAAACCAAATTGTTAATTTTAAGTCTTTTACCTTACACAGGAGTTTTAACTTTTTTCCTCAATTGTTGTTTTAGCCGAACCGGACCTGCTCCGCTCAACCCCACATTCACCGTGGCGCTGCGCGCTACATGCACCGGAAAGGTGCATGTAGCTTTTAATTAAAAATAAAATTATTCTTCTTTTTCGTATTGTGTGGTGTGGCAAATAGGTCATACAGTCTCGCGTACTGGATTCGATCCCCATCCGAAAATGCCGAGGGGTATGGATGTATGTCTGCGTTTTTCCAAATGTGGTGTGTTTATGTTTATAAAAAGCTATTCAAAAGTATCACCATCACTTCTGCACTTAGTTCTACACAACTCCCTTTACATTGAAATCACCCATAACAATTGTAAATTCCCTATTTGAAATAATGTGGAATAACGTTTCTAGCTCTTCGTATAATGTTTCTAACTACTCGTCAGAAGCACTTGTAGGTGCATACACTTTTTACCAAACTCATTATTGTTAGTTTGGCGTTGATTCTCAGGAAAATAATCCGATCACTGACAGCTCTATACTTGCGGACTGATCAAGTTGTTTCATCTAAATCTAGAATCCTACTCCATTCCAGCTGCTGATGGTATTCGGAGTCTCTATAATGCATCTTGGAAAGACCTGCTATTTTGATGTTTGAGTTTGCAAATCCTTCTAGCTGAATAAGTCCTCTTACATTCCAGGTTGCAAGTTGGATTTCTTGCCGAATTTTCATTAAAAAGGTTTCTGTCATTCATTGCAAAATAAATCAAAGTAATTTTTCGCTGCTAAATTGTTTGTTTAACGATAAATAAATATGAAGATAATATCAGGCCGTTTAGTAGTGTAGTAGGGTAATATTTTCATATGAGTAAATAAGTTCCACCCGCACTTAAGAGCTCTATTTTAGACATATGTATCATAATTCATAAGTTCATTTTACTATAAACATAATTTCTGAACAGAGTTGAATCAAGATTAACGGACAGCATATAAAATATTATGCTTAATTAACGATGCCTTAGTGAAACTGAAAACGCACAAAGCGTGATGTTTACTGTTTCCGGTATGAATGTTATTTTCCAGATTATTTTAAAACTAGTTACATTGTGAAGAGCGTAAATGTTGACCTTTGTAAATTTTATGGGAATGTTTCTGTAATTTTGAGAAGATACTATGGGATGTTTTAAGTTTTTAAACTCGAAGCTGTACCAGCCAGCGTATAGAACAAATTATTTTGAATAAAAACTTTTGATAAATATATGGAGTATATAAAATTTGCGATTTCGAAATACAGGGCGTTATGTTTTAGAAAATTTTGAATGTGTCGTCGCATTAGCTTAGGAATGGTTTCAAAAATTTTCTTTTTATTTGAACTATAATAAAATGTAATAAAACTCACATCGCTTTAATTAACTAAGTTCACATTACCAGCATATTTCCAAATCTGGCGAATGCGCCAGTGATTTGAATTAAAAATTTAGTTTTTATTTAAAATAGTGATAACTGTTTACAAATATTAGGGTATTTGCTAGACGATGGTCCTGTTTTAGTTTTTCATCGAATAAAAGGAAGAATAAAAATGATAATAAAATTATTGGTAGGTTAAGATTATTAGCAAGCCACGGAACCAGACAAAAGCATTGTGAACCGAAAAACAGTGTTGGAAGCGGATCCAAAAAAGGCTGACCAACCTGTAAGAACTGGAACCGAACAGGAATCGGAATCATTTGTTCAAGTTTACTTAAGAGGAAAACCAAACCCGAATCATTTGTCTGTTTTTCTTAAAACTTAAATCGGATGGGAATTGTTATTTTAGTTTTATTTAAGATCGGAACAACAACGGAACCAGTATTTTATTTCGGCCAGGGTCCCTGGTTTAGAGGTTACATATAACATGCTTACGAAATTTTAGACCAGAAACCAGACTATACTTTTTCGAAAGTTTTTGACGCGCTGAATCCGAATCCGACCTTAGAATTGCTCCGTCACGGTAGGTTTTCAAGAGATTCTAACCTCAGTAAAAAAAAAACAAACATTTTTTTTGCTATATTTGAGGTTATGTTACATCACGTGGTAATTTTTCTCCACAAAACTCGTTACGCCATCTGAAAGTACTACTCTTCCCCTTCAAAATCCACTTTGAATTTTTTCAATATCTTTTTTCCTCCCAGATATCATATTCGAAATTTATGAGTTTGGCTTATTAGTGGGTATTCGGAAATTGAATAGCATCAGGTGAAGATTTCAGATGGAAATTTAGGTGTTTGTAATTTGGTTCTTCTGTCTTCTAAAGTCTTCACCTGATGCTACTCAATTTCCGAATACCCATTAATGTGTCAAACTGATAAATTTCAACCAAAGATTTCTCGGAAAGGAAAAAAGATATTGGAAAAATTCAAAATGGATTCTGAAGAAGAGAAGTAGTACTTTCAGATTCCGTAACGAGTTTTGTGGAGAAAAATTACCACGTCATGTAACAACCTCAAATATAGCGAAAAATCGGGTTTCTTCCACTTCTAGGTTAGAATTTCTCGAAAACCTGACATGATGGAGCAATTCTGAAGTAATAACAATTATTTATGAAACAGCACATATAACAGAAAGTAAAATTAGTTTATACAAAATAATGTCCCTCTTCAACTTATAGCCCACACGATAGAAAAAATTTTATAGTGAAATCTCCAAAATTTTTTTTTAATGAGTTCATGAAAGTGTATAGAATAATATCCTGAAAAGTTTACATTCCACTCGGATGCAGAGCATTAAAAAAAGTAAAAAAAAAATTTTTTTCAGGGTAGGAAAAAATTAAAAAAACAGGTGAATGGAACAAAAAATGTACTAATAAAATTTATCGCTAATGCCACGGTATTCTTGGAAAAAAATAGTGAAGTAACTTTGTCACTCTGCGAGGCCAAGCGCACGGTTAATCGAATCGAAGCAGATCTGCCGCGCCGTCACTCGCATGAATTTTTACCTGCCTTTACTGCAGTGGCGGCTCATGATATTATCTGCAGAGGAGGCTTGATATTTTGAAAGACAATTAGACACATTTCTACAAGTAAAAGATATTAATTTGGAAGATTGGAAGATACGCTGCTTCTTCCAAAGGGAGGCTTAGCCTCCCCTGACGAGCCGCCACTGCTTTACTGTATTGTATTTATTACAAGTACACCTATCTACATTTCAACTATATCCAATGGATTTCTTATACATTCTTGTTAATGTATTGGAAAAGTTCCAGAATTTATATTCAAAACTATACAGAGTTATAAGGATAAGGATAAGATCGTGAAAATCGCTATTTCTGATCATGATGGGATTGATCATATTTTCGAAAGAATGCATACAAGTAAACGAATTTGTGTTTGAACATTCGAAATATACATTTTTTCCGAAATAGAGATATTTTATTTCTTCCAATAGGTCAAGTTCTCGGCAAGTTACAGCCTCCAATATACAGTGTGTCCAACTAAGTCTGCACCATATGGGAAACTTTTTTATTATCGGTTTTATGAAAAAAAGTTATTCTTGATAAAAAGTTTCGCATGGCCTAAAAGCCAAAATGAAATACTCAGATATCAATTTTTTGCAGTCATATACGAGGTTTGTCGAAAAATATAAATTTTGCTCAATAGTAAAGTACCTTTATTTATTACAATATCGACAATCGTTATTAAGAAAAGTTGATCCTAATTGAAAACTACGGTCAGATATCCAATATTATCCATCGACCATGAAAAAACGATTTTTAATAATTTTTGGGTATAATATCTATTTTTTCATGGTAGATGGATAATACTGGATATCTGACCGTAGTTTTCAATTAGGATCAACTTTTCTTAATAACGATTGTCCAGTATTATCTATCTACCATCAAAAAATAGATATACCCAAAAAATTTTTCTACGATTGTGCTGAAAGTCAAACTTCAAAATGACTGCAGAAAATATCACTTTGCCACACGCCTTGATTACATCTTCACACACCGGAATAAAATAGTGTGTTTACCTTAAAGAATTTTGTGTTCTGGTAATAACAATTAAATTCTATAAATGTACATTAATTACACATGAATTGCAATTACAAAGTAAAATTTTCTAACTTCAGAATGACTACGGAAAATGTCATTTTAAATAAAATCTGACAGGCAGCAAATTTAAAATTTTGGAAAGACTTGATTACATCTTCACACATCGGAATAAAATAGTGTGTTTACCTTAAAGACTTTTGTTACTTACTGGTAATAACAATTAAATTCTATAAATGTACATTAATTACACATGAATTGCAATTACAAAGTAAAATTTTCTAACTTCAGAATGACTGCGGAAAATGTCATTTTAAATAAAATCTGCCAGGCAGCAAATTTGAAATTTTGGAAAGACTTTAAAAAAGGGAAATAACTTCACAACCGTAGAAAAAATAGTATGTAACACACGTGGCAAGCTTCATTGCAAAACTCGTATGATAGGAACATTCGCTGCGCTCGTGCTCCTACTTTCATACATCGTTTTGCAATGAAGCCCTTGCCACACTTGTATTACAATCTACTATTTTTTCACTTTTTTTTATGTTCTGCATCCGAGCTAAATGGAAACTTTTCAAGATGTTATTCTATACACTTAAACGAACTTATTAAAAAATTATTCATTTTGCAATTTTTTCGAGGTAAATAACTTCAACGACTGGGCTATTATAGGTATCTATAAATAGCCATCTTCATAATATAAATATAAAGTACTTTTGTACCAAATTATCAAAATTCTTTGTCTGCACTACAACAAATTTTTCTTTACTGGGATTCGGTTATCTGGGGAAAACCGCAATAACCCGTATTTTGCAAATGTATTATATATCTGAAATATGTGGTAGTTAACTAGATATTCAATGCACCTTTTTCTAAAATTCTAGACCCGTACGATGTAATGCATACTTGCTACTGCGTGGCTTAGTGGTAGTAGTAGTAGTAATAGTTATAGTTCTACTACTTTATGACATCTGTTCTATTTAAGCAAAAACTGCATCATAGACTTCCTCGAGGTAAGTACTTTGCCCTGACTATATTTTGAAATCAATCACTAATCGGCATTGTATAGCATTGTTTGGGTTACAGTTCAGTTAAGAGTTTTAGGGAATATGTTAAGTTCTTTTAGAAAAACATGTCGAGACGCTTTAAAAAATACTTAAAAGTTTCCTCGAAGTATCCCTAATAAGATATCCAAAATTTTCAGGTCACCTTGCCAGATATTTTCTTTAAAAAAAAAAACACTACATGTATGTGTGGAAACTTATAATCAGCACCGCAGTTGTATAGCTACCGATATCCTTTATTGTTATGTATTGGGAAATTTACACCGTTAATATCCGGATATATCCCTATGGTCATTTCAGAATATTTCCAATATTTTTTGCTGTTGTTAATTATATATCTATATGTTCTATCTCTGTCATAGGGAACATGTATAACACAGCAGGTATTCGTGTTTTTTCAGTTTAAAATTCAGTGAAAAACAAGCAAAGTTTAACGCTACATGTCTCAAACACAGCGTTTAAAACCTCGACACAAAATGATTTTATATACTTTGTTAACTATAAACCAAATCGAAATCAGTTGTACTTGTTGCTGTCTTTCTTTCCATCAATCAATTCAACGCAGTGTAGGTATGTCCGCATTGAAGTGATTGACAATTATAATTCTATACAAATAAAATCTGTTCAGTTGAAGAAAGCTATAAAGCTTAGTTTAGTTCGCCTTTAGTAAAAAAGGGTGTTTTAAAACAATCGTGTTTCAAATAGTTGAATACGTTTTGTTTCATATATACTAGTGGCACCTAGAAATATTGGGTCGCTCCCTATAATAAGATAAATCGCAAAATAATGTACGTGAAAAAAGAAAGCGATATACAGTGTGTGTAGTGACGGGCTAGGCATAGGGAGTAAAAATTACAACATCGCGTGTGCCAGCTGGCTGAAATGAAATAACTGAGAGCTGGGATGCTTCGCCGACGGGCGAGTTTGCTCTGCTGTGTTGTCATGTCTCTCGCACTACGTGAATGCACATGCCTAATGGACAATTACACGCACTGTATTAACATTGATGCCAGGCACTTCAGCATGTTCGACGACTAAAAGTAGCTAAAGAGAAAAGTGGCAACAGCGTATGTTAAATCTGTTTCTTTTCAGCATATTATTTGTCCATTCCTTTTCTTTTCTACCTTACATTGACATCGACTCAATATTTTAAAATGTCACTACTGTATAAGAAACCTGATTGTTCATGGTTAATATTTATTCAGGACTCCACAAACATGTTAAGAAAACACATTTCCGATATTTTACAGGAACAATCTGGAGAAAATCATTTATATCAAACTAACTAGCTATTTGATTATTTGAAAATAGATGAAAATGGGGAAGTACATCAACATCGTTGTAGCAAAATCTTTAAACAATAGTGTAAGAGAAGTAACAAGTTTTGTCCAAAAGAGGTGATTGGGTTTGTAAGCCTTTTATTTTTCAAATGTGATCTGAAAGCGCACGTTGTGAAGAAAAACCAAGGACCTCGTGCAAAAAACCTAAAAGAAAGAGGAACTTTCCCGAAAAAAGGTTTTTCATTTTCCGTTCGAGTTTTCTCCTCTACTGAAAGAATCTAACAGTAAACCAATAGAATTCTCCGCTCCGTCTGTGAGATATCCGAGACACAGACAGATTCTTCATTTGAGTGAGAAAATGATACCGGTGTACCGGTTACTAAATACATAAATTTAGTTGTTTATAGACAACGCAAAAGTTCTTTGGTCGTAGGGAAACTGGGTGCAATTTGCTACCTTAATCGCATATTAGCAAAATTGTAATGGCTCAAAATTTTGTAGAAATGTAATCTTCAATTAAGTAAAATAAAATAAATTTTAAAAACTTTATATTAATCAATGAAATATTTATTTTTAGTTAATTTTTTTAGCTTTCCAAAACGTGAATGGGTATTAAGAAATGAAAATTGTTTGCATGATAAATAAAATAATGTGACTATGCTGCTTCAGTAATAGTATAGGAAGGTTATCATGTTGTTTTGGTAATGCCCTAAAGTCAAGAAAATACGTATACCCATCTGTCAAATCGAATAACTTGCGTAAACAATTAGTTTTGAAAATACTAAAAAATATTTTTAGGAATTACTTTTACGACGAATTGCAGCAAGCAGTTACTGGTGACAAATTGATTAAGGTTTGCGCATGTATTTAGTATACTGTCCGTTGGGAATTGTAAATTCGTCTGATAGTTTCTGTGATCGAACAACTTTTACGTTGTCTGTATATAAACAAAATAAAATAACTTTCTTCATCTGAATGTCATTCTAAATTAAGACAGTCAACAAGAATGATCCTAACTTAATAACTAACTCTAACACACAACATAAGCTCACAAATTTTGCTGTACCAAAATTTTGGTCCCTCAGAAACCACCTTAATATTTTTTTTATTCAGTTAGTTCCATTTTTCCAAATTTTGAACCGCGATATGTGCTGTTGGATCTGTTCCAGCAACAATCACGGACTAGTCAGACGTTATACAATTGATTGAAAACAATTCCTGATTGGTTAGCTGACCACGTTAGACAGAGCTTACTGATATTTTGTGATTTCCTGCTGGAACAAATCTAATATAAGGATATGAATTTTAAGAATGGTTTATAAATATTTTAAATCAAATTGAACTCGCATTTGTATTCGTTTGGACAATCCTTGAAAAATTCTTGAATATCTAAAATTAAGGTAATCGCCTAATTCTGACGAGCTATATTTCAAAAACAGTTCATTTTTGGAGGTTGTACACATTGAGACTTTCGTTCAGGAGATCAAAGTCTACAGTATATCACAGTAACATATTCAATTTAGAGGATTTCAAGAAACGTAATTTCTTTTACGTCCACTGTTATTTACGTTTATCTTTTATTTAAAGATATATTCAGTTATATTTTGTTGTTTTTTCTGGTTGTTTACTACGTACATATCTATCCAATAGTTTCTCATTGTGTAAATTATGGCACAAGTAAAATAAAGAGTTATATGAACTAAAATTACTAAAGTCTAATTTAAAATATTACCTATTTATAAACATTTTTCATTTCTTTACACATTTTTTGCTAATTGCATTAATTCGTTTCATTTAGGTAGATGCAACATTATAACATATACGTAAGTACATTTTGTAATATAAATTCAGAGATTTTAACAGCTGGGTAAGCAACGAACCTGAAAAATGGGACTGAAATAAATTAAATTCGTAAACATTACTACTTATTAGTAAAATATCTCGGAATTCACGTTGTCAATTTACATATTTGAGTAGATTGCCATATATATTAGTGTAGATAATTATTATTTGTTGACCAATTATATATTAGGACTATTAGCTTATTGTTTGTACTCGCAATTAGACTTGTACATACAATAGATAAATCAAACTGTCAAAACTACAAACTGAATCTTAAATTATTATTTTTTCAATAACATGTATTTTTTAGATTCCTACCGGGTTAAGTGACGAATTGAATTACACAATGATAACAGTATTTTATTATCTCATTCGACTTTATCTCTTTTGTTGAAGAATTGTCAACAGTGTGTTTGAGTAACACGTGGATATTATCAACGTAGACATTCTACAAGACAATTTTTAGGCCTGACTTTTGGGTTTCCCAGTTATGAGAAATTTGACCTTCATATCGATCCATTAACGCTAAATCTGGAATTATTTTTTTATTACGTAAAAGCATATAAATTTACTTATTATATAAAATTTTATCATATACGTTTTTATTGGCCTTCTTGATGGTGTAGAAACATTTCATCTCATATAGGTTTCCTTGGATGTGCAAAATCTACTACACAGATAACCGCTATTTCCGTATTTTTTCCGCCGTTGCGATGTTCGATGAAAAAACGATTTGTTGAGACACCTCTTGAATTTTCACACAGCATTACTTTTATTACATATACGGTATGTCTCGTAAATAAGTGGACATAGCAGTTACTTATAAATCAGGTCAAGATATCACCTGAATGGTGAGTGATATCTTGACCATCTCAAATGGCAGCTATGAATGGGATGGGGGTAGTGGGAGCTGAGTGAGTTGTGCCTTAGTGTACAGGGTTCCTACCAACCTGGAAATGTGGAAAATGAGGAAATCTAAAAAGTGGTCCTGGAATGCTGGAAAAGTAACGGAACCCAAGGAATTTGAGTAAAATCCTGAAATTTCAGTCATTATTTTTAAAATTCTTTGATTTCCTACTGAGCCAAAGTTATAAAATTTGAATTTTATATTTGTTTTGGTTACTCAATATTTAAAATAAATTCTTATAAGCAATGTAATTTAAAAAAACTACTTTAATAGTGTCCATTACATGCTCATGTGAAGCAAATTCTGTATTAACTTGTATACAGGTTTTTTGAGAATGTGAAAAATATTCATATTTTGGTTCTGGAAAATTAAAATTTTGTACCTCGAAAGCAGGGTTCGAGGATGTCTATCGGATTATACATATCATGATATATATATTTTGATAAATATCGAGTGATTCGTTCCTCAAAACGCGTGATATATATCAAAATACCAAAAAGTGACTCAAAAAACCCTATTTTTCGCCCCTTTTGGGATCTCATGAATTTTATTTAAAAGTGGTCTAAATGATAGTTTATGGTGATACTTTAAAGTAGGCGAAATTTCAAGTTGAGCATAGTTTTTGTTTTGGAGATATGACGAGTTTAACTCGTTATTTGATTCATCCACGCCAAGGCGAATTCAACATTCTCGGTGACCTCTTGGGGTATCTTAAAATTTTGAACAGATACAAGCAGTATCTGTTATTTTCTAATCTTTCATTAGATTTTACCAGAAATATAGTACAAGAAAGTTACAAAATATTTCTGTAGAAAATAATTAGCATTTTTGCTAAACATCTTTGATCAATCGGTATTTTTCTACTGAAAACATAGCAAATCTCTACCCAGTGAGAACACCATAGTTGAAAAAACGTTAAAATAACGTTGCCTTGGTTGAAATAACGTTTATGGTTAAAAAAACAACGTTTTTTTTTAAACGCCTTTTCAACTAAACATTTTTTAAACGTTAATGTAACGGCACAAAATAACCTAATGTGTTAAAATTACTATTAAGAAACGTTAAACTAATATGTTGGGTTAACGTTTATCTTTAACGTCCTATAAACGACAAAAATCCTCTAAAAATAAATTGTCTGTGAAATCACAGCGAGATTTTCACGTTAACATATTACCATTGAACAATTTAATTTTTTACGTGTTTTTAATGTTAGACATGAATGATAAATACACGATGTGTTAAAAATAAACGTTACTGTAACGTTCAAAGTTAAGTGTTGATCAACGATTGTTTTAAACGTTTTAATTGCGTAAAATTTTACTGAATATATGGTTATAAACAACATATAAAAAACGTTTTCTTTATACGAGTTTTAAACGTAAGATATTAACGAAAAATGAATCATGCTTTAAGACATAACGTTATTTTAACGTATTCAGTGAATTATTAATTAACGTATATTTTTAATGTCCTAAAAACGACAAAAACTAACCAAAAATAAATTGTCTGTGAAATTCCAGCGTGATTTTCACGTTAACATATTACTGTTTAAGAATTGAATTTTTTACGTGTTTTCAATGTTAGAAATGAATGATGAATACGCCATGTGTTAAAAATAAACGTTACTGTAACGTTCAAAATAAAATGTTTATCAAAGTTTGTTTTTAAACATTTTAATTAGGTACATAAAATTTTACTGAATATATGGTTATAAGTAACATGGAAAAACGTTTTATTTAGACGAGTTTTAAATGTGAGATATTAACGAGAAATTAATCATGCCTCAGGACATAACTTCTTTTAACATATTCCTTTGATTATCAAATAACGTGTATTTTTACAGTCCTAAAAACGACAAAAATTCGCTAAAAACAAATTATCTGTGAAATTCAAGCGTGATTTTCACGTATACCTACATATTAATGTTTAACAATTTAATTTTTTACGTGTTTCTAATGGTCGAAATGAGTGATAATACATGTGCTAAAAATTAACGTTACTGTAACGTTCAAAGTTAAATATTTATCAACGCTTGTTTTAAACGTTTTAATTGCGTAAAATTATACTGAATATGAGGTTAAAAAAATTAATCATTCCTTGACACATAACGTTATTTTAACTTCTTCAGTGAATTATCAAATAACGTAAATTTTTAACGTTCTGAAAACGACAAGAATGCACTAAAAATAAATTTGCCGTGAAATTCAAACGTGATTTTCACATTAACATATTACTGTTTAACAATTTAATTTCTTACGTATTTTTAATGTAAGAAATTAATGATAAATATGCCATGTGTTAAGAATGGATGTTACTTTAACGTTGAAAGTTAAACGTCTATCAACGTTTGTTATCAACGTTCTAATTGGGTAAAAACGTATTGGTGACTATAACATTACAAATAACATATATATTGAAACGTTTTGTTTAGACGAGATTTAAAGATATTGATGAAAAATTAATCATGCGATAAAATATAACGTTATTTTAAGGTATTTAGTAAATTATTAAATAACGTTTATTTTAAGCGTTTTTGTTGACTGCAAAATTATACTGAAGATAAATTGTGAAAATCAAATGCAGTTTTCACATTAATATATTAATTATTTAATTATTTAAATTTTTACATGTTTTTAACGTAGGGAATTAATGAAAAATACACCAGATCAATAAGCTAAACGTTATTTTAATGTTTAAAGTTAAATGTTGACCAACGTTAGTTTTGAACGTTTTAATTGCGTAAATATTAACTGAAATGTAACATTATAAATTTAAAATGAATCATGCATTAAAACATTATAACGAATTCAGTTTATTATTAAATAACGTTAATTTTTAACGTTCTGGAAACGACAAAAATCCACTAAAAATATATTTCCCGTAAAAGTCGAATGTGATTTTCACGTTAACATATTTCTGTTTAACAATTTAATTTTTTACGTATCTTTAATGTAAGAAATTAATGATAAATATACCATGTGTTAACATTGGACGTTACTTTAACGTTCAAAGTTAATTGTTTACCGATGTTTGTTATGAACGTTCTAATTACGTAAAATTTCACTGAATATAACGTTACAAATAACATTTGAAAAAACTTTTTGTTTAGACTAGTTTTAAATGTAAGAGATTATTAATAAATCGTGCCTTAAAATATAACGTTATTTTTACATATTCAGTAAATTATTAAATAACGCTTATTCTAAGCATTTTTACTGACTGCAAAATTATACCAAAAATAAATTTGTGTGAAAATCAAATGCAATTTTTACGTTAACATATTAATTATTTAATGATTTAAATTTTTACGTGTTTTTGACGTAAGAAATGAATGACAAATATACCATATCTTAAAGCTAAATGTTATTTTAAAGTTTAAAGTTAAATGTATTAAATTTTGAATGATAGACGTGTATGACCATTAATGAAACTAGTGTGATAAAATCACTCGGCTCCGCCTCCTGGTTAATTTCACATGCGTTTCGTTATATAATGTTTATATCAAACTAGTATCATTAATAACTATTATATATTGAAGTTACATTATGTACAACGTTAAAATAACTGATGCTTTTCACTTATTAAAATGCACTGACGTTCTAAATCTACAGGTAAAATAAATGGTAGATATTGACGTTTTTTTAACGTTTTTCTACGGATCTACCTTAATGCATAAAATTTGCTTACTTACCACGTAGTTGTTGCAGAAGTTATTTGTAGATGGCGATACATACAGACCACTGGCAATAATTTGTCAGGCTTTAGCTTATGGTCTTATGAATTTATAGAAATTAAAAAACATAAATTGCAATGTTGAAATTCTTTCAGGGAACAACGGTTTATTTGGACGGATTTTATAAGGATCAGATTAAAGATCATTATTTTGTGGCTCGGCCGAGATAGCATAAAAGTTTTGTGCTATTTGTTCAATAGGTTAAGCCCCCACCCAGGTTTTATGATAAAACCAGTGTGCTTAACCTATTAATTGACCATTCTTCTACATGACGACTCGTCCTGTAACCCATCATCATATTTGAAAATGGGGACCTCCTAAAGCCAGTTTAATTTCGTTTAATTAACTTACATAATTAGTGAATATTTAACGTTATTTAAACCTTTAATAACGTTGATACCGACGTTAAATTGCAATTATATCACAATGATAGAAAGACGTTAAAAAAACGTGATTATTTAAGTTGTATGCCTTTTATAAACCATCAATAATAAGGCTAATATCAACGTTAAATTATAGTGTTGCTATGATAAAAAATTACGTTAAAAGTTACGTTAAAAACAACGTTGTTCAGCAGGACATTTGTACGTAAAATTGACGGTACATTATAATGGCTATTCAACTGGAAGATATATCGTTTTGCTAACGATAATATCAACGTTAAATTATAGTGGTATTACGATGAAAAAAAACCGTTAAAAGTTACGTTATGAACAACGTTGTTTAGCGGGACATTTGTACGTAATATCGACGGTGCACTAAAATGGTTATTCAACGCATGGTTATCGTTATAAAAAACGTTTTTTTAACGATTGTGTTCTCATTGGGTATGGATTTATATACGAAGCACTTATACTTATCGATCGAGATTTGCTAAGTCTCCAGTATAAAAATCGGCAGCTACTGGAAGCGGCTGGAACCTCCCCACCCGGTGGATCATTAAAGCCGAAAAGAGCACTAAATTGTGTGCCATAACGGCACTATAAACCAGTGGTGGCTGGTGAAATTTCAATATTTTTTTTCTCGTCTGTGGCGCATGGGACCCATACGAAATATGGGAAATTACATCTAGAGAAGCACTTCTCTAACGACCCTTAAAAAATTTTGAAAAAGCCGTTATATTTTCAGCAACATTTTCATTATTAACTGAAATACAATGAACTGAAATTTTGTCATTTACAATTTAACAAATTACATTTCAATTCGTTGTATCTCAGTTAATAATGAAAATATTTTCATAAACTCCAAAACCTATTGTATTTTTATGAAAAGTCAAATGTATATGACAAAAAAAAAATAAATTAAACAGGAGTCCCTAGACCAGGAGTGGCAACCGAATTTTTAAAATTTTTTTCGCCAACTGCTTTTTCAAAATTTTCGAGAAGTGTTTCTCTAGATATTATTTCCCATATTTCGTATGGGTCCCATGCATAACAGACGAGAAAAAAAATATTGAAATTTCACAAGCCGCCACTGCTATAAACGTAATCCGGTCTTAACTTGCTTTATTTTTTAATTTTTGCTTTCACGGAAACCAAATCGAAAGGGTGCAAGTGTGATATATTCTTGAAATCGGAATTTTTACTGCTTTTCAATGGTTCGATTACAAATTGTAAGTAAGTAATCATAAAATAAACAACTTGTGCCAAAAAGGCACTAAACATAATCCAATCACAACCAATTTCTTTTCAGATCTTCTGGAATACTAAAGAAACCCTCATGCAAAGTTTCATCTAAATCCGTTTAGTAGTTTCGCCGCTATCCTACTAACATACATACATACATACGCACGCGCACACACACACACAGACATTTTTCAAAAACCACTTTTTGGGTTCCTGGGAGCTCAAAATGTAAATAATTTCAGTAACCTCCCGCAATTTTATGGGGAGGTTAAAATACCGATTAATGGAATATTATCAGCAAAAATTCTGATTTTTTTTCCTGTAAAATCGGCTATACCTCACTTGAACAACGTTTTTGATAAAATACAATGATAGACTCGTAAAGAACGGAAGATTTTACATAGAAAATGATACACTTTGCGTATTTGAGAATCTTGAACATGATGAACGAGATGGCCAAGAATGTTGGATTCATCTTGCCGTGAACAGGTCAACTAACAGGTTCGACTCGTCATATCTCCAAAACAAGAACTATGATCAACTTGGAATTTTGCCTATTTTAAAGTATCACCATATGCTATCATTTAGACCACGTTTGAATCGAATTTATGAGGTCCTCAAAACGGGCGAAATTTTGGGTCACTCTTTCCTAAAAGAAGTTTGTTAACTTTAACACTAATACACATTACGTTATCGAGTGATAGATGGCGTACGTGTAAATTGTATTTATGTTGCAGTTCGTGAATCAAGACGGTAGGTACTAGAAAGAAAATTTAAAGTGGATTTGGAAAAATTGAGTACCCCAGTACCAGATGGGGAAATCTCGAATCAACCTAGCACTAACAGTGACAATGCACCCCAGGCACAAACGCCTTCCTCAGCATTTCTGAAGACAATGATAATAATAGTGATGTTCCATTAGCCAGTTATTTGGGACAATAATAATAAGTTCTTTGTTCGTTTCGTATTCTCAATGTTTTGTTTTCTGTAGAAATGATCTAATAAAATAAAGTTTTGAGTTTACAAGTCATCTACGTATTCTTAAAAGATCTCTTTTTAAACAAAATTGTACGTTTTAAAATTATTCAAAATAAATATCACATTTGGATACATATATAATTATATATTGTATATATTCGATATTAATGATTTTTATATAAATATCATGATATTTGCGAACCCTGCTGGAAAGTCACGGTAATTTTAGGCAGATATAAAAGAGTAAGTAATAGAACCCATTCTTTGGGTGGCCAACCTGGAATTGCCTTCTTTTTAAGGTTTTTTTTGATGTCTCGTTTCGCCTTTCTCCTTCAAAATTTTTTACTTCGCTCTTGAAATACGGTAAAATGAGCTATTCTGGATGTTTTATGCCATTATTCATTTCAGTATTCGATTATTAATTTTTGCATTTTTTGCATCATAAAAATTGTTTGATTCAGAAAATGAAATAATTTAGTAGCGCTATAAAATATCTGAAACTGAAACAATATAGATGTCGAATTGAGCCTAACATGAAAAGTCATAGTTTTAATTTTTGTGACGTAAAAAATGCAAATTCTTGAAATGGCCACCGGAAAAAAAATCAACTCGAAAACTGCTTATTCTACCTTATATCAACAAGAATACCTCTCTTGAGCATATTAGACCAAGGTATATTTTCCTTTTCGAAAAGAGGGTCTATTATATTGTTGTTCCTCTCTAAAATTACAACCTGATATTCCAAGTCTATTAGAAGTAATCGCCTTGGTAATCGCCACAAAAAAGATACGTGAGCCCTCTTTTGTGGCTCTGGTAAAACCTTATTATCCGATAACATAGTCTATAATATTAATACCGTGCGTGTAATTGCCCATTAGGCATGTACATTCACGTAGCGCGAGAGATTTGACAACACAGCCGTAAATTCGTCCGCCGGGCGGAGCATCCCAGATCTCAGTTATTTCATTTCAGCCAACTGGCACACGTGATGTTGTAATTCTTACTCCCTATGCCTAGCGCGCGGCTACACGCACGGTATATAAAACTATATTTCATTTTTCATCTACTATCGACCCTTGAAGTATTGCCACGTAATTACGAATCGCCGTGTATATCAGTAACAGTTTTTACTCTGCCCTGTTTTGACCCTCATTCATCTATTTTTTACGTTTTTTCAGAAAATAAGCGTTTTTTTTCAACCCTGGTAGAGAGATAATCAGATAGGGCGTGTATGTTTATCTCATTTGAGAAATGTCATTATATTAACAGATATTCAAATATCTTATTTTCCTAAAAAATAATTACCTACAATGTTAAACGTAGTTTGTTTTCGTCTCATAGGTAGGAAATTGTATAGAAAATTGTATCTCTTTTTGTGACGCAAATGGAGTGCAAACAATGGAAAATCTGCACTAATTATTGGAAAGTATTTAACACAAACCTTTATTTTGACATAGGTATTTAAAAAAAATTATATAGTTGACACAAGAGAAAAGTGGTCGGGAGATTAATTGTTAAATAATTAAGTAGTTTATGGAGTTCGTTTAGAACATAACCGTAATGAGCAATTATTTGTTACGTGATTTATTTCCTTTATTGCATACTTGAGAATACCTTAAGATATTATGAATGAAGATGTTTATGATAAATGTTCGAATGCGTGTCGTCTATAAAAAATAGTAGATGCAAGTGTATGTTTGTTACAAATATACGTATTGTATAAATGTTCTTGTGGCATTCTCTTCATATTTGTTCTTTTTTTTTTAATATTCAACTACATGTTTGTCTTGTAAAAATAATATTTAAGAGATCTGGAAGATAAAATTATTGCTAGGCTACTCATATGGCTGTTACGTCAAAGGAACAGTTAAAGGGTGTCTTTAATATATAATGTGATCAGAAATAAAAATAATATTGCATTTCGGTGACGTTTAGGAAACGCAAACTCTACCACTTTTTAGAATCTTTATTAAAAATCTTTTACGAACTGTATATATTAAATACACATTAAGATGTTGGTACAGAACTATTAGAGACGCATTTACTTTCCTTTAGTAATAATATTTGCTGATTCTTTAATTACTTCAACATCCACGTAGTGGAGTAGAAGTATAGTAACGGCAAAAAAAAAAAATGAAATTGTCTTTGTTCCAATGGGCTTAGAATGTCATGAAACGTCGAAATTTTAGGTTTGAGTAAAAAAAATCTGTCTGTGTCGGTCTGTCTGTCTGGTACACCTGTGTATTATAATGAGATCTGGAACTAGATTATATTTTGATTTTATCTAGTTGAAGGTTTGGGAGGTAAATGGGGGTAAATAGATAAAGCAAGCAAGAGTCCATAAAATTGGGACTGAGTGTATATACAAGAAGCCAAGATCTCATTTTTTTGCATTAACCACCTCCATTGTCACCCCCTACCCCTACCTCATTGTTAATAAGCGTAAAAACAGAATTGCGATTTAATGTGTGTACAAGAACCAAAGGCCTCAAATTTTTTTTGGCATCAACCATTACCAGGTTTTTGGGGTAGACCCTTTTAAATATTATATTATTAAAGTTCAATGTATAATTATTTCCAAATAGTGGAATGCAAATATAGTGTTCTAGTCTACTTGGATAGAAAATCTGGATGTGGAATTAGTGGTTTCTTAAGCGGCGACTTTTTTCTTTCTTTTGCTATCTGTCTCTTTTATTAAAACTTTCGTCGAATCAAAATGTGCTCTTTGTCTGTTTCCCAAGCCTGCTTGCAAATGTTTGATTTCTGAATTCTAATGAATACTATAACACAGCCCCACAAAAAAAAAAAATAAAAGTTCAAAGCAGCGAACCAGACCCACGTATTCCTATGTATTTTCGGTCGCTGAATCCGAATCCGGGATCCAAAAAAATTGTACACCCCCAAAATCATTAGCTAGGTCCAAAAAACACCCCTGAAATGGGGTAAAAAGAATATTAAGCTACGAGAATAGTTGTTACATCTTAATCAATCGAATTATACAAATTAAGGTTAAACAGCAGCGTACATACAATAGATATGAAACACACCCCCAGGGAGGGGCGAAAACTAGCCCCCATATATAAAAAAAATCGTTCCAAAACAGAAATGACTGCTGAAAAAGCTCAAAATGTCTAAGTTTTCTTAAAGTGATAAGAAACTGCATCAGAACTGACGTAATCTTCATAAACTGCCCCTATAGAGTTGAGAACAACCACCCCCAAGTTTAAAGGACACTAAAGAAACAAGAAAAAACGTAAAACGCAACAGGATTTCTATTTTCATTGATGCTCTGATTGGCTGAAATTGCGTAGTACTCTAAAATAGAACTAGAAACTTACGTACCATCAACATTCTACAGTGTCAACCCTCAGAGGGTGTGAAAACTACCCCCTGTGTAAGGTTTGACTATGAAAAATTTACAGTGGCTTCTATAAAAATTCGAAACACCTGCGTTGTGTGGAAAAGAGAAGAAACTAGACTATGTTCGACGCTTGAAAACCTCCCCCACGGGGTTGAGAGACGCCACCCATATAAAAAAATACTATGGAAATGAAACGAATAAGCAACAGTATAGCTTTTTCGTTACATCTTGAATTACGGTAGTTTACATCCTTCTGGGGATGTTACTTAATAACATTTATAGGACATGAGTTTCAAACTCTAAGTGTGCAACACGATTTTTGCCAAACATAGCATCATAAAAATGTAAATCCAGTTAGTTTCTTTCTGTTTTTCCGGCATCCTACAGATATAGAGGTAGTATCGTAGTATCTCGCAACTCCGTGGGGGTGTTTTTGAAGCATATCGTCGAACATAGTCTAGTTTCTTCTCTCTTCCACACAACGCAGGTGTTTCGAATTTTTATAGAAGTCACTGTAACTTTTTATAGTTAAATCTTACATAGGGGGTAGTTTTCACACCCTCTTATCTTCTTGATAAACTGCCCCTATAGGTTGAGAACAACCACCATCAAGTTCAAAGGACACGAGAAAAACAAGAAAAAACGGATTTTACGTTTTTTCTTGTTTTTCTCGATTCCTTTGAACTTGAAGGTGGTTGTTCTCAACCCTATAGCGTCGGACCATGCAGTTTCTTAACACTTTAACAAAACTTAGACATTTCAATCTTCTTCAGCAGTCATTGCTGTTTTGGATCGATTTTTTTATATATGTTATATAGTTTTCGCCCCTCCCTGGGGGAGTGTTTCATATCTATTGTATGTACGCTGCTGTTTAACCTTAATTTGTATAATTCGATTAATTAAGAAGTAACAACTATTCTCGTAGCTTAATCTTCTTTTTATCCCATTTCAGGGGTGTTTTTTTGGCAATAGCTAATGATTTTGGGGGTGTACGTTTATTTTTTATTCGGATTTAGCGACCGAAAATACATAGGTATACAGGTCTGGTTCGCCGCTTTGAACTTTTTTTTGTTTTTGTGGGGCTGTGTAATTATTCCATTCTCACTTTTTGATTTCCCGAAATGTCCCGTTCTGGTATAATTCTTATGTTCAGCAAACCTCACGTTTCAGGGTCTCGATGGTTCACCTATTTATATAGGTGTTTACGCACTATCATACTCACACGAAACAATGTATTGTGATGTGTTTCCACCCCTAGAATGAATTCAATTAATTCAGATGTATTTGCACCTACTCGAGAAAGAACCTACCAGAAGTTAGTTCTAAAGTGACATCTGGAATTATCTAGAGAATGGTGACGTCATCACAGAAAAATCGAGATCTGTCATTTTTAGGTATAAAAGACCGCATTCTCGGCGGGTAGTTCAGAAAGTATAGAAAGTTATGAAGTTTCGAAAAGTGAGGTGTAAGAATACAAAGTGAAAACAAAGTGATAAACATTGTTATTTTTAGTCAGTAAAGTTCATTTAAGTTAGTAATCAGTATTGTGAGGTATACAGTAAATTATTTAATAAAGTGTGTTAGTGGACAATCTCTTGTTATAATTTTTGGAACCCACGGAATTTGCGAGGGTTGTTTCCTAGGGGTGGAAACACGTTACAGTATATACAATTTTTGTAATTTTGAACAATGTCACAGGCACACGAGATCAAAAAAGTGGTCTTTTTCTGGTACTCCATTGGGTAACCCATATGTATTTCGATGTGCTCAACACGAATCAGGTGTCCGTTTAGCTCCATTGGCCACCATTTTTTTGTAAACCAAAACAAAAATAACCTAAAAAAAATCTTATAATTCAGGTTATTTTCGCGATTTACTAAATTTTGGTGGGTAACGGAGCTAAACGGATACCTGATTCGTATTCAACATGTCGAAATGCATACAATGGAGTACCAGAAAAATACCACTTTTTTTATTTTGTGTGCCTGTGTATTTATTATAGTTTTTAGATCAAACAAACCTTAATGTCTATTCGATTATTCGTAATTTATCCAACAAAACATGGAATGGCAATGGAATTACTGCTAAAGATTTAAATTATCTAGTAATTATTTAGTGTTATTTGGTGTTACTTAATTATTTAGTGTTACTGTTAGTTGTACTTTCAATGTTTATAAATTGGCTATCAACAAAACCCTCTGAATATTCGTTATTTAATAGAAGTTTTTATAAACTTTTTGTCGCTAGTTAAAATTTTATCACTTCATGAAATTACCTTTTCTTCGATCGATTTCAAAATGGACGTTTTCAGGGCAATTTCTTTGTTAGAAAGTATGGTTTACAGTATACTAATCCGGACAATAACAATATTACGGATCTAGTAGTGAAAATTGCCATTTTCCAGCCAAGTCCCACGAAGAAAAATGCATTTTTGGGACAACAAGTCAATATACACACAAGAGTTTTTAAGAATTTCTAAAGTCAATACTGTATCTGTATCTGTACCTATATTTTATGCCCTTCTTAACGCTAATATGTTAATTTGAATTAAAATTCAAATATCTGCCCTTATGTGCTTGTTTTCTACACATATTGGTTTTATATGTTCTAATTATTTAATCAAAATATCTACGTACGGTAATTATTACTTTCTATCTCTGTTGTAAAATTGATTGATGGTTCTTTTTGATTAATATGAATTTAAAAGTTATTCATCTACATTTTATATATATATATCTCCACTATACGGTAGATATATGAATTAGGTTATTAATATTATTTTCCCCAAAATTTTCTACAAAAATATAACTTAACAATAAAAGGAAGAAAAGGTTGTAGTAACCTACTAAGCTATCATAAATTCTATTGATATAGAATGTCATATTTTAAAAAGTCAATTATAGGGATATTTTATATATCTACACGCAGTGGCGCAGCCAGAAAATTCATCTGGGGGGGGGGGGGTGGCAATAGAACCGGCTTCTCCAGAGGATGAGTAGTAGATTCCTCTACTAGATAATATTGGCATTAATTACAAAATATTTATTTCAAGGGATAATTTGAATACTGCTTTGTACTGATAGAGATTATGCTTCTTTATTTTTTGGCTCATGGAAGAAGGCTTGGGGGGGGGGGGGGGGGCATGGCTCCCCCCCTGGCTGCGCCCATGTCTACACGAATATACCAAAACACGAATATTCCTTTAATATTAACTTGGTCATTTAAAACTGTTTAATATAATCTGTATTTGTTTGGCGACTTTAATTTAGTGTGTATACATATTTGTAATCAGTTGTGGACCAATAAAAGTGCTGAAAAATTTGTACATATCTATTCCTTTGTTTATTCGTACTAATTGTAGAAAATACTTCCAAACAGTTTTGACTGCACTTAAAGAGTACTAAAAGAAGCAACAAGTTGTTTTTAGACACAAATTTTGTTGTGGTGATATTTCAATGTAAGTTTTATTGGTCAGGAAAGGGCAATCAATGTTAGAGTTAAATCGATGTAAAATATGATTTATTTGAAATAGTTTTGCTGTAGTTTCATTGGTTGCTTAGATCGTTACGTTCACATAAGTACGTTTAAGATGCAATGCAATTATGAGTTGCAAAAATCTTCTTAAGAGTAATAAGGAAAACAAGTATTTTGTTGAATTAATACAGTCAATCTGTTACTTAAAGCGTGAATAATTCCTACAAGACATTTTCTTTTTTTTATGATGTAGGGAGGGGGTTACTATTACCATTAATTAATGTTTTCCACAAAAATATCATTACCGCTGCGGCCACCATGTTGAAAGAATGACGATCACAATGGGTTTTTCTTGTTTATCTCCTTTCCTACAAGTTCCATCTTTATGACAGATATTGCAGGGAATTAAAAAGATACAACTTTTATTTAAACAATTTTTCTCCATTGTTAATTGTTTACGATCCACAGCCGCCAAAAGTTGAAAATTATGCTTCACTGCAGATTTTCGGAATTATCTCTGTTCCCGTTGTTCTAGGTAGTAATTATTAATATTGT
The DNA here is from genome assembly GCA_936432065.2 of Rutpela maculata. NCBI lineage: Eukaryota > Metazoa > Arthropoda > Insecta > Coleoptera > Cerambycidae > Rutpela > Rutpela maculata. Next base: position 179,342,899 of record OW386286.2, read on the forward strand.
ACATTATAAAATTTCCGTTTAAACAATTCTCTTTCATGGTCAATTTTTTTTTTTAAATTACAGCAGCTTGAGGTTTGAAAATTTTTCTATAATTTCGGAAACAGGTCTGCCTCTTAATAGAATAAACCTATCCTGTTAATAAAAAACCGCTGCCCAAGGAATCACTACTTCCACATCCAGATTCTCTGTCCAAGTCACTCACAACGAAAAAACTTTGTATGTGAAAATAATTGTTTATGGAACTTTAATAACATAATATTTGAAATCCTCTACCCCAAAAACCCATAAAACGATACCCCACATCGGTAGTGGGGTGGGGGTGGTGATAGGGAGGTGGTAGTGGGGGGGTGGAGAAAAAAAATATTTTGAGGTTTCTGGTTCCTGTACATACACTAAATCACATTTTTTTTTCATCCCCTTTAATAAGAGGTGGGGGTGGTAAATGGGGGTGGCTAATGCCAAAAATTTTTTTGAGACCTTAGCTTCTCTTGTATATACTAAATACAAATTTCATGGACTCTTACCTGCTTGATTTACCCATTTACCAAAAATTTACCCCAATTTACCCCCCAACCCTTCGACGGAACAAGATGAAAATATAATCCAGTTCTAGATCTCGTTAAAGTACATATGTGTACCAAATTTCAAGTCAATATCTTAAACGGTTCCAGAGTAAACGTGCGCACAAAAAAAAGTTACAAACAGACAGACAGACCGACAGACAGAAATTTTTTTTTCGCTCAAACTTAAAATCTCGACGTTTCATGACATTTTAAGCCTATTTGGACAATAAAAATTTTTTTAAATTTTTTTGTCGTTACTATACTTCCACCGGACGTGGAAGTAATTAACTTAAGGTAGTATTGCTTTCTTAAAACAATGAATTTTACCGAGATTTTCGAGTTCTCACTGATCTGTCGACACAACAGTTTTTCTCTATTGCTAATACTGTACGATTTACAGCGCCCAAAAGGTGAAAATTTTACTTCACTACAATTTTTTGCGACTTAATTGTAAGACTGAAAAACACAAAGTGGTATATCGATTATTATTTGTTACAGGCCGATTAGATTTGTGAACAATAAATACATTTTTAAAAAACTTACCTTAGTCATCAGTGGGAATAAGTAACAAAAAAAAAAATAAAAACAACTTTTAGGTTATTTTTTTGATGTTTTTCTTTATTTATTATTCACAAATTTAATAGGTCTGCAACTTCGAAATCACAAAAGATCTTTAAGGTCGACAAAGGCCTATTAGGGCCAAGCGACCCCTTGAACAACCTACAACTTCGTAATAAATAAAAATCCACTACCATTTTCTTTCTTAGTCTTATAATTACGTCTACTTTACGCTCCCAAAGGATCTCGCCGGTTAAGTACATGGAATTGGGCCCAGCGGCTTATTGGGCTATTCATACACATGAATATTGCTTATGACTAGAAATGCTCAATAAAATATATAATAAATCTCTATCCCCTTTATTAGCAGAGTTATGGGGGTAACAACCCTCAACTTTAAAATTAATTTTTTTCAAAACTATTGAAGATAATTAATTGAAATTAATCGGCGACGTTGGTATAAAATAGCTTTATATTTTACATTTTTTTTACATTCCTATTAGGTCATTTAGTAGATAAAAAAAATAATTAAATTTTTGAGGGTGCTGTTTTAATACAAACCCCTCGAGTGACACCTAAAAAATATATACTATTTAACGCTAACATAATTATCGTGTGTAAAAATTACTTCAAGGTCAAATTGGGACAAGATGCTTAAAAATATAAATCTAGGTAATGAACACAGGCACCCAAAAAAAATTTAAGTGCGAAGACCTAGACCACTTAATTCCTATTCATTTGGAAGCTAATAATAAAAAAATATGCTACTACTTTTAGCTTGGCTCTCAATTATTTTTTTTTGCTTCAGAAGTATTGATTTTATTAGACAATATGGTTAGGCCAGGAATAACTTTTGTCTGAAACATTTTTCGCTAATCTCCTTTCTTGAGGAGATATTTCTGGATTAATTAAAATGGCCTAATCATATTGTCTAATAAAATCAATGCTTCTGAGGCAAAAAAAATAATTGAGAGCCAAGCTAAAAGTAGTAGTATATTTTTTTGATTATTGGCTTCCAAATGAGTAGAAATTAAGTGGTTTCGCACTTCATTTTTTTTTGGTGTGCCCGTGTTCATTACCTAGATTTATATTTTTAAGCATCTTCTCCCAATTTGACCTTGATGTAATTTTTACACACGATAATTATGTTAGTGTTAAATAATATATATATATTTGTTGGTAGGTGTCACTCGAGGGGTTGATATAAAAACAGCACCCTCAGAAATTAAATAATTTTTTTTATATACTAAATGATGTAATAGGAATGTAAAAAAATGTAAAATATAAAGCTATTTTATATTAACGTCTCCTATTCATTTCAATTAATGAATAGTTTTGAAATAAATTAATTTTAAAGTTGAGGGTTGTTACCCCCCACAACTCTGCTAATATAGGGGATAGAGCTTTATTATATATATTTTATTGAGCATTCCTAGTCATAAGCAACATTCATGTGAATGAATAGCCCAATAAGCCGCTGGGCCCAATTCCATATACTTAACCGGCGAGACTCTTTGAAACATAACGACACGGAGACACCTTGTGTGAAATCTGAAGATTCTACAATTTCTTAAAGTAATTTTTCTCTACTGCTAATACTTTACAATTGACAGCGCCCAAAAAGGTGAAGATTTGTACTTCACTGCAGTTTTTTGCAATTATCTCTGTCTCTGTTCTCCTATGTAGTAATTAGTTATATAAAAATATTGGAGATCGTACATTTTCCTAAAACTTTTGTTTAATCATTTTTTTCAGTCAATTCTTTGATAAATTACAGCTGCTCGAAAATTTCATATTTCAAAGTTCGAGCTGCTGTAATTTTAAATCGTGGAAGAAATTTGTCTGAATAAAAGTTTTAATAAATTTTATAATCTACATTATTGATAATAACTAATTACTACTTGGGGCCAACGGAGACACAGATAATTGCAAGAATCAGCAGCGAAGCACAAATTTTCACAATTCTGACGATTCTAAATCAGAAAGTATTAGCAAAGGAGAAAAATTGTTTAAATTAACGTTGTTATTTTCTACAATATTGGTAATACCTAATTTTAGGAACAGGAAAAGAGATAATCGGGAAAACCTATTGTGACCGTTATTTTTCCAATATGGCATCCGTAAAAAACACTAATTATTGTGGCAATCTACCCTACATTATGAAAAAAAAAAAGAAAATTATTCCCGTTTTTATGCTCTACAGACTATTAAATATCATTAGTACAAACAGAATATTAGATCCAAAATCAGATCATGTGAAGTAAATTGTTGAAAATGGCATACCTGCGCCGACCGTAACAATCCAAAAAGAGCATACTCCGATAAGTAGGCACAATACCGAGTGTGAAACACACCACCGCACACGAGGCATGTTGGCGGAGGTCCGCCGAAGAACTGATCCGTTGGAGGTCTGCGAGGTGACACGCGCTGAGTACGGACTCCACATATGCCATGGGCTCGATACTGATGATGGGGCCCTCGCACGTTATCATTATAGGGGCCTGGCGGTGATGCTGGTTACTGAAAACGGCACTTATGCCTCCATTGTATTGCCTTTATCTGTTTGTTTCAAGTCAACACGAATTCGGATGATGTGAGATAGAAAATTCATGAATATGAATATGATAATACTAGATGTAAATGCCTAGTCAAGTTTACAACTGGGTATGTTAACAAAAAAAAAGAAGATTGCGACGGTTCCTTAGATTTCCTTTCTTTTTTTTATGGCATCCAGAAACGCCAGAGGTCTCATCAGCCAGTAGATTTCCTTTCATATGTCTTTGTCACAAATACTTGCGAAATAATATTTCTGTTATTCCAAACATATTAGATCAGTTTTTAATAAATCGTACAACGAGGGAACAAATTTCACATCATTTAGGACAATTTGATATATCAAAAACTAAAACTACGACACGAATAAGATATCTACTTTATATATAGGATCGTGCGCCAATTTGTGTATTACTTTTACAACACTTATGAAGAAATTTTTGCAAATCAAAGAATATTGACGCAGTTAGTTTCGATATATAGGACAGAGGTATATTGTCTAAATGTTACTTGTGGAATTCTCCTAAATTTCCTGCTTTTCATTCGGGTATTTTCTACCACACAATATATGTATTCTATTGATACTAAACTGACTTGGGATCAACACATATCTAAATGTTTAATAAAGTATGAGGAAAGTTTAAACATACTAATAGCGATCAACAGGTATTCATGGGACTCTGACCCTAAAATAAACCTTATGGTCCGGGAGATAGCGTCAAATTTAATCACATCATTTCAACAAAGCTCATTTTTTCAGTACAGGTTGTTTTTTCATTGTTTACGAAGAATCGGGTGTCATTTACTTCAATCGCGTGGGAAGCTGCGCATCCGGTAAAATAATTTCGTTTTTCGCGTCAATCCAACAAGGCTACTAAACTATAAATAGTTTATTTATGTAATATAAATGAAAAAAAAAATGTGTCAGCTGCATAGAGTAAGGAGCGAATGTTGTCAACTGTCCTAGTTAATATGTATGAAAAACACGTGAAAATTCGTTATTTCAACAAAGCTGAAATTCATTTATCTGATAGCTTACGATATAAAAAAAACAATTAAAAAGGGTCAGCTGACAACACCATGGGACAAAACCTGTCAGCTAGGCCTTTTAAGTGTACCGCAGCGTCCAGGCGCCACCGCGCGCGGTATCTTTAATGCCCCAGCTAACGTATTATTTCATTTTTTTTAACCATCTGATGATCAATTTCCAGTTTCTCTCAACACAAACTGATCGTTGTGATCATGTGTGTTTGATCGTCACTATATCTTAGACGTCACTTTCTACGTTTTGAAATATAGTAATCTTTGCGATAGCAATCTTCTTCCCAGCTTTGCCCAATTAACAACTCCAGATTTGACAAACCCGTATTGACAGATGCCATTGCTAAGGTGACTGAATTAGATTCTAGTCTGTATGTTATGAGGATGTTGCAGTAAAGTTTTGTCCAATCTGGGATTGGAGCGTTTTTTGTAAATTAAGTTTTAATTATGAAAAACGTGTTTTTGTCTCGTTTTTCTTTAATATCTCGGGTTCTCTTTATCGATCAGGTCAAACAAAAAATCAAAATGTTTGTAAATAAATTTTGAACAAAATTGCACAGGCGAAATCCTATCTGCCGTTTTGTTTTCTTACAGATAAATCAAAACCACGAAATTTTCCGATTTTACATAAACGGGAATTACTAAAAGAATTAATTAATCTTTTTTCGTGACACTTGGTGAAATTATAGATCTTGTAAGCGCAATCTGTTATAAACAAAATTACAACACTTCATAAAAAACTGCATTTGGTCATGCCTAGGATGTATTAAATACACCGTGGTCACGCCTAAAATTTTTTTATCATAAATTTTTTTTATCATGAACGAGCTTTGCAATGGCATGGCGATACAAATTAATTTTTTATATTCTTTTAGAAATAAAAATAAAATCTACATGTTCAGGATTTAAACCGCAGAATGCCGTATGGGAATCCTCAATTCAATTCAATAAAAATTTATTCAATATTTAGTTACATTTAAGCGCCCAGCCGGATTCCGGTCCAGAGCCAGCCGCACAACCAAGGGCGGGTGGCGTCGTGGTCTGTATGTGGCTGGGTGGAACGGGTCCGGTTGGGCTAGAACAATAAATTAATGTGGAGCGTTAGTGCTCCTGTCTTAAAATGGATAAAACTTAAAACTAACAATATGGCTATGTACAGTTGGGAGAAACTTTTAAGGACTTAACGTTACAGTTGTTGGTTTTTATTTACGGTGCACTTGTTAGGGCACATTGTACTGTTAAAGTTTCGGTTACTGATACGGAGAAAACTCAATGAAAAAACCCGTTCGAGCAAATGATGTCCGTGGTCATGGTGGTCGTCCCGCCTCCAGGAAGTTGGAGTGAAGAGGAGGTTGTCGTTTGAAAGGTTTGGATTTTTCAAGAAGTTAATGGCCGAGGGGGGAAAAAAGGACAAAAGAACAAAAACTAACAAAGATTGACAAAAAGGGAGGTGAATGGAGGGGTTTGAGGTAAAAGGTGGTGAAGAGGAGAAATTGTGGTATAGGAAAGTGTGGTAGGGAAGTTGTCGAAAGATAGGCAACGCCTGGTGTGGTAAGGGGTGTTTCAGGTCGAAAAGTATGATTTTATGCTGTTTGATTCGTGTTATGTTTCGGATTAGAATTGTAAAATTTTTGCGATATTTCCTGGACGTAGTCTGCTAGTGGGGTTATGTCGTGACAACGTGCATAGAGATCTCTGAGGGATCTCGGAGTTCGAAATGAGGCGCATAAATTTATGTTCTAGGACTCTAAATTTCCGCATTGTCGTGGCCGGGATGCTGCACCACACCGGCACTGCGTATGTGATGGTCGGCCCGATGGGGAATCCTCACTTTAGCTATTGCGCTATGGCCACGAAAGATTTGCGCATTCGACAAATTATGGGAGAGAAAGCAAAACATCGTAAGCGAGAAGGCCGTACGATATTGATATCGAAGAGCAAGACTGGTTTTAAGCTCATTATAAACTGCATACTTCAAATCGAATATTAAATTAGGTTCTTCAGAAACGTACAAAAAATGTAATTTTCTGATATTTCGCGCGATATGTTTGACTTTGCTTGAGCACTCTAAATGAGTAAGTAGAATGCATGGATATCATCTCCGCACGTTTTAGTTCAGTCGAATTGTCACGTATAGTATCAAAATGTGGCGAAAAGATAACCACGATTTTCCCATTTTAGGTTGATTGGTTGGACATCCAAAACAAGCCCTTATGGCGTGCCAACGGATAAGGGGGGAGGCCCCACCCCTCCCCCCTTATCCGTTGGCACGCAAAAATCGGTTTTTCGAGTTTAAATAGAAGGCTAATAATCTGAGAGGAAAGTTCAAATGAGAAATTTATAGGTATTAAAAAAACCTATAAAATGAATCCCCGAACGTTAAGATAGCTTTATTAGGTCAGGAGTAAATTAAAAAAAAAAAGGAAATTTTGAAACTAATTTTTAATTTCAGCAAAATTTTAGAAAAATTTTTGAAATTTTACTAAAATACGTGTTGTAAAGGAGGAAATATCCAGTAAAAATTTCAGATCGATATCTGCATTATTTTTCGATAAATTCAATTTTTTGGAAAAAAAGAGTTCGAAAAGTACCTCACTTTCTGTCAGATTTTGCTATGAGAAGAAAAATTCTATTCGTCGCGACTTGTTCAACAATACAAATTTTTTCTATCGTTTCTATCTATTTGCGTTTTTTAGGAAAAATAATAAATATTTTTACTTGTAATTTTCCATAAAAAAAAAACAAAACGGCATAATTCAATGACAACCATTTTTAACCTTTGTTTGGTCTGATCCGATTAACAGAACCCGTCATATTAAATAAAGAAAAAAACGAAATAGAAATACGTTGTTCAAAATTAAAGCTTAATTTCCAAAGAACGCTCCACTCCCAAAAATTGGACAAAACTTTACTGTAGCATCCTGATAACATACAAATTGCATTTTCATACAAAATTGACCCCCCCCAAACAATCTTTGAAAAAAGCTAAGTTTTATTCGGTTACCTTCTTTCATTCTATATATAACATTATATAGTGACGCAACTGGAAACGACTTAATTCTGCAAGAAATTATATCTAGATTCCATACTCCTTACACAATTTTCACTGATGGCTTCGAATCTTGTAGTGGTGTTGGTTGTGCTGTGTATATTCAAGGCTTGTTTAAGTATAAATTAAATAATATGTACTCTATGCGTACTGCAGAATCTATGGGAATAAACGGAGCCTTAGATTGGGCCTTGTGTAACAGTGATAATTTCGTAATCTATTTTTTTTTTTAATCGCCTTATTTAATTTAATGTCCTGGCGGAGTTTAGCCAGTGGCTATTCTACCACTCAACCAGGACGGACACACACATAGACAACATCACAACACCCATTCCCTGCGACATTGCCATCTGCCGCAGCTGAGACTCGAACTCAGGAGAGGAGAGCGACTAGACCGTGTTGTCTCTCACACAACCGCAGTCTAGCCCACTGCTACCATCTCGGCAACACGTGAAAAACGCCACTACACATCGATACCCTAGCCAGGATTCGAACCGGGGACCCCGTGGTTGCAAGCTTAACACCTTAAGCACTGCACCACCGAGCCGGTGACACTCGACCTCAGTTTTGATCGCCATTTCTAATCCACCATATCACATTTACTCAAATTCAATTATGGTCGAAATAGAAATTATGGAAGAACAAGCCAGGTTAAAAGATCTTAATAAAAAACCGCTGCCGAAGGAATCACTACTTCCACATCTAGATTTTCTACCCAAGTCTTTCACAACGAAAAAAATTTTGAATGTAGAAATAATTGTTTATGGAACTTTAATAGTGTAATATTTGAAATCGTCTACTCCAGGAACCCATAAAAGGATATACCATAGATAGTGGGGTGGGGGTGGTAGTGGGGGGTTGAGACCTTTGGTTCTTGTTCATACACTAAATCACATTTTTTTCACCTCCTTCAATAATGGGGTGGGATGGTAATGGAGGTGGCTTCTTTTATATATACTAAATACCAATTTTATGAACTCTTACTTGCTTGATTTACATATTTACTCCAATTTACCCCACAACTCTTCAACGGAATAAGATGAAAATATAATCTAGTTCCAGATCTCGTTAAAATACATGCGTGTACCAAATTCTATATCTTAAACAATTCATACATATGAGACGAGGAAAATTAGATAAAAACAAGCTAAAAACGTACTCTTCGCCGGTTTACTAAACTTTTTATATAATTGTAACACATTTTATAAGATACTCTTCGCAGTTTTTTGTAAATAATGTTAGTTTTAAACATTTTTAATTTTATAGTACGAACTTAGTTGGTGAAAGACTCAGTGTAAAATAAAGTAAAAATAAAAAAAAACCATACCATACCCCATGTGGGTTTCGAACCTGGGACCCTTGGATTCCGAGTCAAAAGCGTAAGAACGACCTAACACGTAAAAAAATGTAAGAAATGTAAATTTTTACAAAAACATAAAAATTAAAAAAAAAAATCTCAAATTTAAATCATTAATAACATTTTTATTTACTGATCGATTTTTTTCAAAAACAATAGGGTTCTTCCCCTAGCTAACACTAACTTAAGTGTCCGAATTTCAGTACAATCTGATTTTTCTTTCTTAAGTTATCGTGCTTACAAGAAACGTGACGGACGGACGGACGGACGGACAGACTGACGGACGGACAGACGGACATTTTGAAAGTTGTTCAGAATTCGTTCACTAACACAATGATATGAAAATTTTTGCTCTACGAGCGATATTTACGATTTTAGAAATGTGCCGATCAAATACAATATACTCCTCGTTTTTGCGAAGAGTATAATAACTTAATTTTGAAATACAGCTCGGATCGAGATGCGTGTTTCGGCATCATCTTCGGGAAAATATTAGGAAAAAGTCTACATGTAATGAATAAGCCGTTCGAAGAAAATTGCATAGGGGGTGCATAAAATGCATCTAAAGTGCATAATTTTTTGAAAAATTGTAGGAATTGATAGAAAGCCTTGAAAATCTCTTGGGAATCTCTTCCCGGGGGTTTTCGAGGTCGCTGAGTCCAAATCTGACATCAAAACTTACCAGGGATGCTCGGGGGTGAAATCGAGAGAAAAATTCAAAATGCCCAAAAATCACGTGGAAATCGCTTTCCGGGGGCTTTCGAAGTCGCAGAGTCCAAATCTAACATTGAAACTTACCAGGGATGCTCGGGGGTGCCTCTACGTGGGTGGGAGGGGGTGAATTTGAGTGAAAAATTTAAAGTGACAAAAATATATTTGGATATATCTTCTGAAACAATGACTACTTTGTTATTTTGGTCCTTAGCAATGTCAATTGCTTTTAGGACTATGTCTACCGTCAGCATCAGCTGCACTCTGACTGGACATTAGTTCGGCCAGTGCCAATGGGTTTAGAGCATGTTAATCAGCCGGGACTTATTTAACGTAGCCAAGGCAACCGAAAAACAAACTCTTTAACAAACGTTTAACGAATGAAAACAAACGTTTGCATGTTTGATGTTTGCCCCCGACTCCATGTTAAAAGTCACGTGGTTTGCATTACTTAAATTAGTACATGTGTAAAAATAAAAACAATTATTAAGTGCCAATGTTCCAAGGCAATATTTTTTCGAAAAAATTCCAAGAACGACTCAATACACATCAAACGTGGTCGACAACGTGACTAACGCACAGTTGGGGAAGCTCTCTTTAAGTATAGAAATACGTTATACAGCTGCTCCCACTTACACTGCGCAGCTGCCGCTACCTGAATATATAGTAATACTATTCATACATTGAGCTTGATCGGTATCGAGGGTCTCTGATTTGTCGACGGTAATCTTTGCGCCTTTTCCAAAACGAAACGAATTTTTCAGTGTATATTTATACTAGTGCATGATGTTCGAAAACGACTATTTTCTTTGCGACGACTCCCGAGCATCCCTGGTAAGTTTCGATGTCAGATTTGGACTCAACAACCTCGAAAGCCCCCGGGAAGCGATTCCTCCGTGATTTTTGGGCATTTTGAGTTTCCCACTCTATTTCACCCCCTGCCACCCCGAGCATCCCTGATAAGTTTCGATGTCCGATTTGGACTCAGCGACCTCGAAAGCCCCCGGGAAGCGATTCCCACGAGATTTCCACGGCTTTCTATCAATTTCTAGAATTTTTCAAAAAATTATGCACTTTAGATGCATTTTATGCACCCACTATGCAATTTTCTTCGAACGGCTTTTTCACTATATGTAGACTTTTTTCCTAATATTTTCCCGAAGACGACGCTGAAAACCGCATCTCGATCCGAGCTGTATTTCAAAATTAAGTTATTCCGGGCAAATTTGATCTAATTTCCCTGGTCTATATCACTTTGCTACCTTATCGTCAGAAAGGATCGTTTAAGAACAATATTTAGCTTCTTCGCGAATAGGGCAACACTGTTGGAGGTGGTAGAACCTCTATGCCCTATTTCAAAGTTCTATTTTCTGCAATATTAGCTTTATTAAAAACTATTACGATAAAGAATTAATTCAGTGTAAGTACTCAATAACTAATAACTTAAACTTTCAACTTTGAAAGACTCAGTAACGGAGGGCCGTACAAAAAAAACATGATGTACTGGTACTCCTTTGACCCCATCTACACGGCCCTGAGTTATTGATATGAATTACTGGGACACTGCATTATGTGCCGTGTACGATTATCCTATTAGAAATCAACATCTATTTAAATTACCTTTGCAGGCACTAACTGCCTTATAAATTAACTGTTGCATTGACAGGAATGTAAAGAATGGAGAATGTTAATTTTGTAAACACTGATGTGTTAAATGAAAGACAAAAATACGTCCCTTCCTCATTGGAAGAATGCATTTATTCCAATGCGGTTATATAGTTTTGTTAGTTTAATTATTTTTTTCTAGCTTGGACATAATACTATACAGGGTGATTTTTTTGTGCGTCTATTAGAAGTATATCGAGAAAGAAAAATGATATCGATCTGAAAATTTGGCTATGGGCCTAACGGGGTAGGATCTATTTAACGAAAATATTCTCAAAATGGTGACATTTCCGGTTATACCGGAAGTTGACCCCAACTTTGTTATTTTAAATGGAATGCCACCATTTTCAATTTTTTTTTAGATTCTGCAGTTAATTTAAAGAACATGTCGTTAAAGGTTTCCTATAGCTAAAATTAATATTTCCAGAGATATTAATTTTTTTCCTAAAATTTTGACAGAAAAGTTGTATAACATAAAAATTAATATCTCAGTAACAATGGGGTTAAGTGGAAGAGCAGGGGGTACATTTAGTACCCATCTGAACTTCGCCCCGATTTTAATACCAATAAAGTCGATTTATTATTATTATTATTATTAATAATTGATAATATGTTGATTTTTCTATGAGGGTAAGACAAGGTATTGGAGTTACTCATCATGTAAGAAAATTATCGAAATATCCACTAAAAAGTTTCTAAAATTATTGACATATGTCGACCACACAAAAACAGCAAAAACTCATTTTTTTAAATGGCACCATACCTAACTAAATGCAGATAGAGAAAAAAAATGCGCATCTAACCTTTATCGTGTTCCTATACCCAAAATGTATGGTTCTTTAGATATTTGCGATTTTCGGTGTTATTAATGAAAATTGAAGAGTATCTCGAAGAGTGCCGTCTTCTAAAGAGTAGGCTTTGAGTGTGGACAAAACAAAATACAAAAAATGTGACAGATAGGTAATTTGTGTTATTGTATTTCATTACACGTAGTTTGTGTTGTACTTATTTACTGTGGGGAAAATGGTAAACAATTACTCACACACGGATATTTTGAATTTATTTAACATTCATGGACAGTGTGACAAAATAATTAGCAGAAAATGCAGACAATTTAATGAAACGTATCCTGATTTACCATCAATGAATCCACAAAAGTTTAGAAGATTGCAAAGCAATTTTGTTAGATTTGGCAGTCGACACGCAGAAAGAACACTAGACAGACCTATAACATCAAATGAAAATAATGAAATTAACGTCTTGGCCGAATTCTATGCAAATCTCAATCATTCGATTCGTTCAGCGGCAGCGGATTTGGACATTTCCTACAGTTCCATTCGGAAGATTTTAGTGAATCATGAATTCCATAAATTTAAATTTAGTACTGAGCAAGAACTTTATCCTGAAGATCCACAGCGAAGAACAGAATTTTGCGAAATGATATTAATCCGAACACAAGAAGACACTCAATTTTTAGAAAAAATTATTTGGACTGATGAGGCAAAATTTTCAAAAGAAGGTATTTTCAATCGCAGAAATTCGCATTTTTGGGGCAATCAAAATCCTCATGTTATACGACCGAGGAATTTTCAGTATAAATTTAGTTTTAATGTGTTTTGTTTGTTAATGGGCAATAAATTGTGTTACCACATTTACGAAGAAAATTTGAATGGACCAAGACATTTAGAAATTTTAAGAACTGTCGTAACGAACTTTTTAGACAATTTACCTGTTAATCAATACTTATCATGCTGGTACCAACTCGATGGAGCTCCAAGTCATTGTTCCAGACCAGTTAGTAACGAATTGGATCAAATGTTCGATGACAGGTGGATAAGGCGTTTGGATCCATGGATTTGGCCTGCCAGGTCTCCTGACTTGACCCCAATTGATTTTTACCTGTGGTGCCGTATAAAAAGTAAGGTCTATCGAACCCCAGTAACTAACCGAGATGAACTGTTGGATAGAGTTCAAGGGCATTTGAAGGTTTGGACCCAAATGAAATTCGGAGTGCTACTACACACTTAGTAAATAATAGGATTCTAAAATGTTTAGAGGTTAATGGAGAACATATTGAACAATATAATTAATGTTTCGTTATAAAATTTTTATTATTAATAAATTATACAATTTTCATTTTTTCATTTCATTGATAAAATTAGAAAATCGCAAATATCTAAAGAACCATACATTTTGGGTTAGATGCGCATTTTTTTTTCTCTATCGAATGGTACATTTAGTTAGGTGTGGTGCCATTTAACAAAATGAGTTTTTGCTGTTTTTGTGTGGTCGACATATGTCAATAATTTTAGAAACTTTTTAGTGGATATTTCGATAATTTTCTTACATGATGAGTAACTCCTCATAGAAAAATCAACAAGTTATCAATTATTGTTACTGAGATATTAATTTTTATGTTATACAACTTTTCTGTCAAAATTTTAGGAAAAAAAATTAATGTCTCCGGAAATATTAATTTTAGCTATAGGAAACCTTTAATGAAATGTTCTTTAAATTAACTGCAGAATCTAAAAAAAAAAAAATGAAAATGGGGGCATTCCATTTAAAATAACAAAGTTAGGGTATAACCGGAAATGACATCATTTTGAAAATATTTTCGTTAAATAGAATAGATCCTACCCAGTTAGGCCTATAGCCAAATTTTCAGATCGATATCATTTTTCTTTCTCGATATACTTCTAATAGACGCCCAAAAAAAAAATCACCCTGTATATACTATTAAAGTACACAATAATCTCGTTAATTTTCAATATCAATTATTTCTTATTAATTTCGATATGACTAAGGATTGGTACATAATGTTCAATGGGTCGCGTGCGCCGACGTCACAGATTTTGAGACCTTAGGAAAAACAAACAGCTGTCATTGAATTATCCGCGTATTGAATGTTTTTCTTTAAAGTGAATTTTACCGTGTTTGTGCCATTTAAAAGTTTAATGTTGGATTATTTAAGATCTGCAGCTATTCTTATTACTTTTATATGCTCAATTTTGTTCGACAGGATGACGGTTAGTTCGTATTTTGCAGAATTGTCTCATGATGTAGAGGTTAGGTATACTGCTCCCATCGAATTAAATCCTTATATTTTGAGAAAAAAATGCTTTAGTGTAAATATTGATGTATTTCCAAATAGTACACATAGGGATACTGCGAATTACTTGGTTTTTGAGAGAAGTGTATAGAGAGAAGGATGAGTTCAAGGCATTTAAAAGTCTTAAAGCTGTTTATGGTTATGCGAAAGAAGTACCTACTCTGCAAGAAATTTACAGAATAAAACCTTGTTGCAAAGGTAAGAATTGTTATCAATGATTTACCATTCTTTTCATATACACTTGCCTAATTAAATGTTGCTTTAGAAATAATTGCTAACGTACAAATTTATTTTTCAGGTTAAGTCGTGGCATCATGAAAAAAATCCATTGACTTCCAAATTCAGATGGTTTCTTAGTACTTACTGTGAATGTGTTGCTAGTTTAGACAAAACATGTCCATTACTTGAGAGAGGAAGTATTTCCTTTTTAGCAGTAAACATGGCTATGTGAAAAAGACACCATATAAATTAAGCAATGAAGACTGACGTGCTATAAACTATTTGAAGTATGTAGTAAGACATGAATAATTTCTTCTCGTCTATACAATCCATCCAATTTCTATAAAAATTTTATTTTTCATATATTGTTAATTATGTCTTTCATAATTTTATGTAAATATACTCTTTTTATTATGTTTTATTTATCACTTCTACTACTATATGTTGTTAGCAGTAAATTGAAATTGTCAGTTACGTCGAACTTGTAGATAGGTACATGCTGGTAACTGAAAGTAAAACAAAATATCTTTACTAAATAAGTTATTTATTGTCCAAGGTCCATTAGTACTTCTAAGAAGAATCGACAAGAAAGTTATAAGAGAGGTTAATATTGTAACAAAAAATAAATGATTGTAATGTAGGTACCTAACATAACAATATATACTATTTTATAGTAATATCTATCTAAGCAAAAAGTAACATTTAACTCAAAGGGCTTTTATAGCTATACAATTCAACACTAACAAAGCCGAGTCAGACTTTGCTTATGTGTTCACTGACCGTAGACCACTTCAGAGTTTTAATTTTCAACTTTTTCAGTGTTCAATAGTCCAACACTGAGTTTTTAAACACCACACGATATACTTTGAAAGGGCACATTGCTTCATGCACTTGTTGACGGCCGCAGGTACTTTGAATTTCCTTTCTTAATTTATGCACCTACTTTATCAAATATCTTTATGAAGCCTGTTTCCTCTTGGAGTGTACTTTATTTAAAACAATTTCTACCATTGCACTTTTCTCTCCTTTGGCACAGCTCCACACACCTTTCGCTCAACTAAAATTTAAACAAGAAATAATTATTAAAAATACTGACAAACCAATATAAAATGTTAATTTTCTTTACCATGAATTGTTTATTGCTTATGTGAGCAGCAGTTATTATTATTATAAGCACTTTCAGTGTCACATATGGGTTTTAAATTGTATTCCTTTTTAAGAGAGGATGCCCAAACTGGATGTATCGTAATGGTCTTGTAATACGGCTGTTTTTCCTACAACATAAACCCACGTTAAAAACCAAATTTTTACATTAATATGCAACAACGTACCACTAATAAAATCCTTGGAAGACTCTCGTAAAATCATTCATTTTAATTGTTTGAAATCAGTTGCAATCTTTTAACCTCTAACTTCTTCTGGTTGTAAATTGAGGTTATTTTATCAAAACTGGCATTGTTTTGGATTGTCACACTTCCACAATTAATAATAAACTAAAAACTTGTCATTTTGTATGTATAATATACATAGAAACAATAATATCACAAAAAGTTCAATCAGTTGCCATTTGACAGTTAAAGAATTTCTGTTTGTTTTTCCTAAGGTCTCAGATTGTGACGTCACGCGCACGCGACCCATACGCCAGTGTAAGTAAAGATAACGTTAGTGTGATTCACGAAATAAAGTTTTAAGAACTTTAGGGACATAGGTAAAAAAGTATCAATGATATTATGAAGCATAACTTACAGTTAAACGTGACACTACGGTAATAGCCCAGTCGATGAAGGTATTTACCCACAAAAAGTTGCAAACTGTGTAAACTTTTTTTTAATGAGTTCGTGAAAGTGTGTAAAATAATATTCTGAAAAGTTTACATTTCGCCCAGATGCAGAACATAAAAAAAAAAGTGAAAGAAAAATTTTTTTCATCCATTTTTTGAAAATTTTGAAATTAAGTCAAGCTAGGAAATAACAAAAAATACAGATGGATAGATCACGTATTTATGAACAAAAAATGTGCTAACAAAATTTATCGCTAAAGCCACGGTTTTCCCAAGTGTAACGTTATAATTCGGAGCGAGATCCATGCGTGCGCGCGCTTGAATACGCATGACTGTGACATCGACGCAATGAATTACATGTCACTAAATCAAAATTTGTTCAATCCATATGAGTGTTGGTTCATTTAAAAGATGGAAATTGTAGCTTTCTGATGCTTTTTTGTTTTAAACAAAACAAGCAAAGTATGGATGGGAAAAATATACTTATATGGGTGGTTCTACCAGAAACGTCAGATTTCATTACCATATTTTTTTATTTTTAAATTTGTAAAATTAATATGTTTTATATAGTCAAACAATAAAGTGATGATTGAAAAGTACTTCTGTGAAAATGACCCAAATTAAAAATGATATTTTTATGAAAAATATCGATTTTTATTTATAGGGAAGGCACGGAGCTGAGGTTCTTAGTTAATTCAAAAATCTTTTCTGTTTTTTTATTTTTTTGTATGTAACTGTGTCATTTTTTCCAGGACATATACGACTGTTATCATCGGTTTGCAAAAACAGTTGCACCTTTCTTCTATTCTCTGTATACTTTTCTTTGCGAAAATGTGCTCCATTTTTTGAGCGAACGATCCGCGAAGAAGAAAGATCTTCCATGAAATACTGATAGCGGTATTTCTTTATTAATTGCCCAGACGCATTAGAGATAAAATTTCTTTTACCAGATCTGGTTTTTTCTAATGAAAAGTTTTCTTTCAACTGTGAACAGAGTACTTCCCCAAAGAAAAGCTTTTTTTTATAGCAGGAGTAATAACGGTCTGTCCTTGCAGTAGTTCCTTTACTTCCTTTGTTGGACTATCCCACAGTGCTTCTGATTGTCTTAAACACCGCTTTTTATATTTTTCTTTACTAGTTCTTTCTTTTTTGAGTTTTTTTCCAATTCCGGAATTTTCATCCTCAGTTTCTTTCTGTTTTTACGTCTTTTTTTGTATCCAGCAACTATTTTTCCTGAAAGCTGTGGAGTATTAACGTGATTCCGTTCGGGTTCCGGAGGAGGTGTGGAAGGAGGAGTTTGATCAGCTAATGCTCTTTCCAACGTTTTCGCTTGTTTTTTATTCTCATAAGATTTTTTACTCCAATTTCTCCCTGTTTTTCTCATAGACCTTTTTTCACGTTCACTCATTTCGTTTATACTTTTAATTTTCCCCTCTTCTTTTCTTTTCTTGTACCTTTCTCTCTTTCCTATTTTTGCCTCTTCGTACTTTTCAGGGTCATTCCTTATGGCTTTTCTTAACCTCCACATAGATACTTTTTTCATTTCATTTCGTTTTTTAATTTTATCTGATGTAATTTTTTCCCCACCATTTTTCATATTTGATTTCGCCATTTCTACTCTAAAATATATATTACCTATGAAATTTAAGCAACAAAAAGCCTTGCAATGTCAAGAACTACATATGTTTAATTTAGATCTAACATTTAAATTAATAATAATACGAATAAACTCAATTTTCTCAGCTCCATTACATAACCTTAGTTCCATTACCATTGGATGGTAACGGAACTGAGGTCCACGAAATGAGAATTTTTCACATTTATCGGCTATAAATATTCAAATTTTGAGGTGAGGAATCTGGCAGTTGGAGAATTGTTACAGTTTATTAAGAAGAATTGAAGACTTGTATATTATCAAATAACAATACAATATAACACAAACATTATAGGTACACGGAGTTGTTAATTATTAATGACATTCTTACCTTTACAACAATACATCACTAAAATATCACAAGCTCATTAACTTATACACTTTATATTTAAATGGCGGCTACACACTAATATTTGATTTGTCTCGCCATTCCAAATATTAATGCTGCTGACATCTATCGGATTTTTTTAGAAATAAATGAACTGTCTACGGAGCTAAGATAACGGCACAGGGACAAAGCAATTTTCCAATATAAATAGTAGATGTGTGAAAAATTAAAACTAATATGATTTACATTAAATAAATTCTTAGTTCCTAATATATATTATTTACTCAATTGATTATATTTTAGTATTTTTAAATATTTAATTCGTAGGTAAGTTGACGTACTATTATGTAGGGACATAGCACGGAACTGAGATTTCATATCCTGTACCCAATATTTTTCACAATTTTATTTATATTTATTTTTTAATATTTGTAAATTAAATGAAACTAAATGCATTTGAAATAATTTGTATTTCATTTTTCCACTTTAACCTCAAATGATGAAAAAAATCAACAGGGACTTAAATCTGACGTTTCTGGTAGAATCACCCATATATATTATCACGCCCGAACTCAATCGTCGCAATAAACAATATAGAAAAAAATAAAAGCCCTTCAAAAAAATTCTTTCTTCATTGAGAACTGTTAAAAAGTATGTACACTTCATGATTATTATGATTTAGTTGTAGTAACGTGGATTCAAAAAAAGTACATCTCAAATCATTTTAATTTAATTGCTTGATGATTTTCTTGATAAATATATATATTGCCGAGAAATTGACCCATTGGAAAAAATAAAATTTGACTATTTCGAAAAAAATGTATACTTTTCGAATGGTCAAACACAAATTCGTTTACTTTTATGCATTTTTTCGAAAATATGATTAATCATATCATGATAAGAAATTGCGATTGTCACGATCTTATCCTTATAACTATGAAAATAACTGATTGTTTTGAATATACATTCTGGAACTTTTCCAATACATTAACAAATGTATAATGAATTCAATGGTTATAGCTGAAATGTGGATAGGCGTGTCTGTAATAAATACAATACAGTAAAGGCACGTAAAAATTCATGCGAGCGATTCAGCGGCTATGTGTGGTGTCTGTGTATGCGTTCATAATTATATATTTTCCCTCCAGACTCACTATTTATCCTCTTAGTCACTAAGAAAAATGTTAAAAATAATATAATCAGAAAGAGAAAAAAGCTTTATTTTACTTGTTAGAACTGCTAAGAATTTTTAGAGGTTCCGTAGTATGCATTTAACCGTGCGCTTGGCCGAGCAGAGTGACAAAGTTATTTCACTATTTTTTTCCGAGAAAGCCGTGGCTTTAGCGATAAATTTTATTAGAACATTTTTTGTTCAGAAACACGTGGTCCACCCACCTGTATTTTTTGTTTTCTAGCCTGACTTAATTTAAAAATTTTGAAAAAATCGTTAAAAAAATGTTTTTTTCACTTTTTTTATGTTCTGCATCCGAGCGGAATACAAACTTTTCAGGATATTATTCTATACACTTTCACAAACTCATTAAAAAAAAATTATTCAGTTTGCAACTTTTTGTGGGTTTCACTATAAAATGATCTCTGTCGTCTGGGCTATAATGATGTTAAAGGTCTACGAGAGTATGATTTTATTCAAACAGTGGCTAAGATAATAGTATGGCGGCAAACACAGTAAAGACGGCCATTAGTGAACCAATTTTGTAATTTGGAATGTTGATTTCTGTCATTAAGACGACTATTTTTCCTAGCAGCGTCAAATCAAAATGGTTTCCGGTTTCAAGATGGGGGCTGTTTTAGAAAATTTGAAAAATCTAAGTTTCTAGCTAAACTATTGATTTTATGAAAAAAAGTTATTGAGAAAAAGTGTTCCACGTTAAATTTTGAACCAGAAAGTTTTATAAGATTTTTTCTAAAACTAAAAATTAAGATTCTACGGGGTAAAATATCACAAAGTCAGTTTAACATTTTACAAAATACGCTAAGTAATGTTCTATACTTGTCATAATAATTATTATCTTTTGACCATAAAGTAACAGAAGCTTTCACGTTCATTTCGAAACTTCAAGAGAATATTCCTGATAAAATTAAACTTATTGCAATGGTTTGTTGTTTTAATGTACTGCAATACTTCTGCATGTACTGAAGAAAATCAGGCACAAACTGTTTACTTCGAAGAACAGGACAACGTGTAACATTCCCTCTTCAACGGATGCTTTGGAGCAACACATTTTATGGGTTAGCTTCCAAAGTGGGCACATTTGGGGACAGTCTCTGACATCAAAGATTACGCCTGTGTCTGTCCGAAAATGTTTTGATGCCAAAATGGTCAACACTTCCGGACGTACCTAAAGCCTTTAGACAATTAATTCAATGTAGTTGCAAAAAAGGATGCATTGATACCAAATGTGGTTGCAAAAAATCCGGCTTGCAATGCACGTTACTTTGCACAAATTGTAAAGCAGAATGCAACTAAGTAACTTAAAAAAGATATGTAAGTCTAACTAAAAAAATATTTGCTTTATTTTTATTAAATTATTTTTAGGTTGAAAAATAATGTGTCTTCAGTATCTCGTAAAGGAATACTCAACAAGAACATTATGATTTTTGTTTAGATTGTAAAATATGTATAAAATTATTTTCTAGTATTTCTCCGTGTAGCGGCTTTATTTTTAGTATTAGGTAGGTAAACATATTGTATATAGTTTTTTTATTCAAATTTTAATGTAGAATATTTTTCTTGACGATTTTTTTCTGTAGGTGTAATTATTTATTTGATAAGCTTGTAAACTTTTAAATTATAAATAAAAAGTAAATTTTTTATATTTCTCTATGTACCTCCTTTATTTTCAGCTTTAGGTAAAAATCTGTATTAAACTTTTTTATTCAGAACTTAATTTGGAACATTTTTTCTTAACAACTTTTTTTTGTAACATCAATAGTTTAGAAAACTCGTTTTTTAAATTTTCTAAATCGGTTGCCATCTTGAAACCGGAAGCCATTTTGATTTAGCGGAAAGATAGCCGTTTTTTGACAGAAATCAGTATACCAAATTACAAGATTGTTTCACTGATAGCCGTTTCTTTCTGGGTTGCCTCTCTACTATAAGAGTTATAAGCGTTAAGATAAGAGTAATAGACGACAAGCCCTTCGTAATTTTTAAGGGCTCAAGTGACCCAGCATGAATTATATTGTAATATGTTGCAACCCCTTAAGATTTAAGGTTATGTTGGTTGCACTGAAAAGTAGGAACAGAATTCAGTAGTTCGGATGTCTGAATGTGGAAAGAACTTACTAGAAGGTCTAGAGTGATGACATATCTGTTCTGGAACTGTCTAGTATGGTGACGTCATCAGAGAAGCTTCTAGATCTGTCATCTTTAGGTATATAAGGCATAGAGTAAACCAAAATGAGAGAAGTTAGATCAAGTAGTACACAGTGTGTTATTAGCCAAGTAGTTATTGTTGTAATTAAGTAAGTTAATAAATTAGCGTTTAGTGTTACCCTGCTGTTATAATTTCCGAACCCACGATACAGGGTGTTTACAAAAAGTGTGTAAGCACGTCACGATATCCAGTACGATGCTGGTATATGAAACCAGAACTTTAAGCACTATGCCATCACTTTTGGGCGGTACAGGAGAGTACACAGGTAAATTGAATTTTCCATCTGAAAGTGCGCTCATCAGACAAAATATTTTTGTACGGCATTCCACATGTTTGATAGTTCATAAAAAAATAATTACCTAGAACCTACCTCCGTACAAAAATAATGGGACCGGAAGCCAAGAGAATTTTTTATTTTCCGAAAATTTTCCCAGGCAAATAGGTGATTTGATACTGTACGGCGTTTGTACAATTAGATTTGTATGCTTTCATAGATTCATTATTCAGCAACGCCGTACATATCTGGTGGTTCCAGGGTGAGAAATCTTGCACCATACGTGTCCAGGGAAAGGGGTTGCGCCCAGGATTTCTCACCTTAGAACCACCAGATATGCACGGCGTTGCTGAATAATGAATCTATGAAAGCATACAAATCTAATTGTACAAAAGCCGTACAGTATCAAATCATCTGGTAAAATTTTCGGAAAATAAAAAATTCTCCTGGCTTCCGGTCCCATTATTTTTGTACGGCAGTAGATTCTAGGTGATTATTTTTTTATGAATTATCAAACATGAAGAATGCCGTACAAAAATATTTTGTCTGAAGAGCGCACTTTCAGATGGAAAATTTAATTTACCTGTGTACTCACCTGTACCGCCCAAAAGTGACGGCATAGTGCCTAAAGTTCTGGTTTCATATACCAGCATCATACTGGATATAATTCATGCTGGGTCACTTGACCTCTTAAAAATTACGATGGGCTTGTAGTCTATAATAGTTTTACAAAAAATAAGATTTTGCTCCTGTTATTTTTAAGGTACTTTATTTTTTTCATTAATAAGAAGCTGAATATTTCGAAATTCATTTATGTTAATAACATTGATTATAATTTTTATATCCAAAGAAAGTTATTCCTTTAGCAGCAGATTTATGCGCGTAAGCTCAAAAACATGGCGCATTTAACGTATGCTAAATGAAAATCGGGTAGCTAATTTTAAGTCAACTGTCGCTTCTGACTTTCCTCTTTTTATGGTTTTACTTTTTGCACTAATACGGAAATAGTTATTTTCGCACGATTGCATTGATATTTTATTAGTTGCTCCTATTATTGAGAGGACTTATAAATTGAATTTGCCACATAGTTTCCATAAAAATGAAAAATTCGTAGTGCTGTTATCTTCATAACGAAACAAGTGCGGTAATGAAAATCAGCCATTCTTATTAAATGTATAATTATTGAATGTTATTGTAACTCTTGATTCATTCCTGCAGTTGGAAAGCCATATTAGAAATAAAATAAAGATGGCATATTTTCGTCTAAAAAAGTTATACCATTTAAAACATAATATTCCTCAAAGATTTTGTAATTCTTTAATACCATCTCTACATGATTATGGAGATGTGGTTTATGGCAATACGCTGTCTTCTTTAATGAAACATGCCATACAAAAAGTTCAAAATTCTTATATGAGGACATCTATAATATTATCTTCCGCACTCACGTCACTCCATATTTAAAAGAGAATAAAATTTTAATATGGAAAACGAAAGACTACATCACATGTATTGTTTCATATGGAAGATCATTAAAACAAATGAGCCAACTTATTTAAGTTCTAAATTAATTACACATAACCACGCTCATGATACCAGAAATTTAACCAACTTTGTAATAGTCCCTCACAGGCCGCCTATTTTTCAAAAGTCATACACGTATATAGCAGCCCATTTATGGAATAAACTCTCAGATGAAATAAAAGTTGAAAAATATAAAAAAAATTCAAAATATATTGACAAATGGAAGAGGGCAGTTTTGTCGAATTTGTACCATTTCATTTATGAATAAATGTATTTATTATTATTACTATTGGAACACTTCTGATTTGCTTACGTAGGTTAGATGTCATAAATGATATCTAACATCAAAATTATGTTATATATTTTTAATTCAGTTCTTGGCAGGATTCTTCAATCGTGTGAAAAATAATATAACCTGTGCTGTTATTAATTGCATATAATCAAGAAAAAATTTGGAAAAAACGGGGCGGACTCGAGTTTTTTCAATTTCACTTCCAACCTTATAACTTAATATACTATTACGATAAAAGTTTGATTATGACATTTTTAATTTGATTACCAAAATGAGGCGATGAGCCGAGTTCTACAGCAATCAAGCGAGTTATTATCAAACATGTATTGTTCAGTATTTTATCTTCATCGATGAAAATAATAAGTTTCCAGCTTATTATTATGTGCAATACAAACAAAGATTACAAACGTAGAAAATTTGACTTAAAATTTGAAATAAGTCAAATTTTTTTCAGCTTTGACAAAGTTATCAATGAAGTTTGTAATCAATTCATGGTAAAGAATAAACTTTGCTGTTATTATTGTTTAAATGAATAAATTCTGCTTTAATACCTGCTATTCCTTATTTGAGAAAAAAGGTAATGGATTCATTACTGCATTAGAGCGGTAATAAAGTATTTAACGAAACTCAAATTAATTTATTCAACACCACCGACGAAGATAAAGCCAATTTAATATTTCTACGACTGCTTTGGAAAATGTTTAAAAACGCACTGCTAATTACGCTTGAAAATTATTGATTTCATATAGCGTGTGACAAATCCTTAACGCGCACTACTACCGTGTAAAGAGTACTTTTCACACATTTATCCTATCATAAGAATGCATTCAAAACAATTGAAGTTGTTTCGCGATGTTTGTTTAAAAACGTTAAATTATAAATAATATTTTGACGCTGAAGTTGATTTTGAAATTTATTTATTTAAATATGGAAACTGGACAGTAGTAGAAAAAGTCTAGTGTGCAACACGTATGAAATAGTATATTGTGTATTTAGGTGTGAAAGCAATACATTCCCGGACGACGATGCAAATTGTTGGTCGAGGCGCTAGCCGAGGGAATGTACGGGAATGTTACTTTCCCAGCCTAGGCCAGGAAAGTAACATTCCCGTATGGTTTTGTTGATCGTTTTTCGGGAACGGATCTTTTCCGGTCTGTTTTCTGATAATGTCTTAGCAACGGACTAAAATACTGGAATTGTGCATTTTTCGATCTGAAATCATGCCGAAAATGTAAACATTGCCGATCGATTTCAGAAAAATCACTTTTCAGGCTCGTGTGACATGCTTATGATATTCAACTACGGCTCCTGTCAAACTGTCACTCTCGTATGAAAAGTGCTATTTTCAACACTTGTTGCATAATATACTATTCTGTGCAGTGTGAAATAGTTATTACTTCCACATCCAGTGGAAGTATAGTAATATAAAAAAATTTTTTTTTAATTTTTATTGTTCAAATAGACTTAGAATGTCATGAAACATCGATATTTTAAGTTTGAGCGAAAAAAAAATTTCCGTATGTCTGTCAGTGTGTCTGTCGGTCTGCCTGTCGGTCTGTAACTTTTTTGTGTGCACGTTTACTCTGGAACCGTTTAAGATATTGACTTGAAATTTGGTACACATATGTACTTTAACGGGATCTAGAACTAGATTATATTTTCATCTTGTTTCGTCGAAGGGTTGGGGGGTAAATTGGGGTAAATTTGGGGTAAATAGGTAAATCAAGCAGGTAAGAGTCCATAAAATTTAAAGGGGATGAAAAAAAAACGTGATTTAGTGTGTGTACAAGGACCAGAAACCTCAAAATATTTTTTTACTTCATCCACCCCCACCACCTGTCAGCACCCCCACCCCCATTACCGATGTGGGGTATCGTTTTATGGATTTTTGGGGTAGAGGATTTCAAATATTATTATATCATTAAAGTTCCATAAATAATTATTTCCACATACAAAATTTTTTAGTTGTGAGTGACTTGAATAGAAAATCTGGATGTGGAAGTAGTGATTCCTTGGGCAGCGGTTTTTTTACATTTAGTCGAATAAAACTATGTTTTTTTCAAAGATTGTATGGGGGGAATTTTTTTGTGAAAATACAATCTATATGTTATGGGGATGTTACAGTAAAGTTTTGTCCAATCTGAGAGTGCACGTTTTTTGGAAATTAAATTGTAATTTTGAAAAACGTATTTTTGTCCCGTTTTTCTTCAATATACCGGAATCTGTTCATCGAAATGTTTGTAGATAAATTATGAATAAAACTGCATAGGTCTAAATCCGATCTACCGTCTTGTTTTTTTGCAAACAAAGAATAACCACGAACATTTCTAATTTTACATAAACCGAAATTACTGAAATTACTCTTTTAATGAAACTTGGTGAAATTATAGGTTCTGTAGGTGTAAACTATTATGAAAAACCGCTGCCCAAGGAATCACTACTTCCACATCCAAATTTTCTATCCAAGTCACTCACAACGAAAAAATTTTGTATGTGGAAATAATTGCTTATGGAACTTTAATAATATAATATTTGAAATCCTCTACCCCAAAAAACTATAAAACGATACCCCACATCGGTAGTGGGGTGGGGGTGGTGCTAGGGGGTGGTAGTGGGGGTGGATGAAGTAAAAAAATATTTTGAGGTTTCTGGTTCTTGTACACGCACACTAAATCACATTTTTTTTTTCATCCCCTTTAATAATGGGGTGGGGGTGGTAATGGGGGTGGCTAATGCCAAAAATTTTTTTGAGACCTTAGCTTCTCTTTAATATACGAAATACCAATTTTCTGGACTCTTACCTGCTTAATTTACCTATTTACCCCAAATTTTCCCCAATTTACCCCCAACCCTTCGATGGAACAAGATGAAAATATAATCTAGTTCCAGATCACGTTAAAATACATACGTGTACCAAATTTCAAGTCAATATCTTAAACGGTTCCAGAGTAAACGTGCGCACAAAAAAAAGTTACAGACAGACAGACCGACAGACAGACAGACAGACCGACAGACAGACAGAAATTTTTTTTTCACTCAAACTTAAAATCTCGACGTTTCATGACATTTTAAGCCTATTTGGACAATGAAAATTTTAAAAAAAATTTTTGTCGTTACTATACTTCCACTGGACGTGGAAGTAAAATTACAAACAAAAATATTTATCATTTTACTTAAAAAACGAAATTTTTAAAAATATTTTGAGGCTTCATAAAAAACTGCCATTTGGTCACACTAAGATTTTTTTTTAATAGTCTCTTTTTAAACGTGCTTTATAATGGTGATAAAAATAATTTTTTTGTAAGTTACATTTCGTGCATTTTTTTAAAATGCATTTTTTGTATCGAAATAATGTAGCCAGCCAAATACGTTCAAACGATTATGAAAAACTTCTGGCGCTGATTTTATGCCATATGGTAACCTTAAAGAACAATACCTACCAAAGGGTGTTGCAAAAGTACAAAGTTTAGCACTTTCATCTAGAGATATCTGCCAAAACCCCGAATTTGCCTCAAGAATACTAAAATATATTGCTTCAGACAATTTTGACACAATTACTTCAAGGATGGGAAATTGAAAAGCCTCTCTTCTTATTGCTTTATTTAAATCACGAAGGTTTAAACATAAACGTAAAGTACCATCCGGTTTTTCTACCATAAGTATTGAATTAACCCAATCAGTTGGCTGATCTATTTTTTTTTATATTATTTACTATTTTTTCTAATTCTTTTAATGTATTATTTAACTTTGAAACTAAGGATAATGGGATATTTCTGGGTGCATGGAATGTCTTTTTCTAATTCAATGTGATATTTTTATGACAAGCAACCTATATCTTCAAACAATTTATTACGTGGTTTTAATTAAAATTATATTCTGAAAAACCTAAATTAATATTATTCGATTCTACTGATTCAACTCTTTTTATTAGGTTTAACTTTTTACAAGCATCTAGTCCGAGAAGAGATTGTGAATTAGAATTTACTACAAAAAATTCAAGTAAACATTATTTTTCCTCATATTGACGATTTAAAGTACATTTACCTATTACTGACAGTATATTATTTGTATACGAAATCAATTTTAAATTTGTAACATTTAAATCTTTCCTGTTCATTTTTAGTTCTTAAGAGTATTAACAGACATTATATTGGATATCGCTTCTGTTTTTAACTTAAAATTTAAACAACAACTCTTCATGGTGTGCTTGAAGCAATGATAGGTATGGAAAAAAATGACACCAAAAATGGGTTGCGGGGCTTGATAGGTAAGTATCAGTAGTATCGAAATCCGTTTTAATTGAAATCTTACTCGTTCATATAGTTGAAAAATCGCAAAATAAAGTTTTTTAAATTCTTCACAATTTATTCGATTAAAGCTTACAACTTATTTTTTTATATCGTGATTATGATTAACAATATACGCTTACTAATACACAAAAACACATATGCCAATATAGTATAATAATAAGCAATGTTATTTACAATGTTTTCAAAATCAATCTTGGGTGAAAACTGATTACAGGTATTTTGAGCAAAATTCTACAACATTCTCTCAAGAATGCGGCATATTCGAAGAGATTGAAAACAGCAGTTGTTTTGTGCATTACTAATTGTACATTGTCAATCATAATCACGATATAAAAAAATAAGTTGTAAGCTTTAATCGAATAAATTGTGAAGAATTTAAAAAAATTTATTTTGCGGTTTTTCGACTATATGAACGAGTAGGATTTCAATTAAAACGGATTTAGGTACTACTGATACTTACCTATCAAGCCCCGCAACCCGTTTTTGGTGTCATTTTTTCCGTACCTATCGTTGCTTCAAGCACACCGTGTCTTATTAACTACCATGTTTACATTTCATGACTCTGAATTATTATTTACATTATGTAGGTGTACCGAGTCAACAAATAGAAAATTGTCTGAGTTAATGTGTTCATAGTTTTCTAGTTTATCAACGCTATGAACATTTTTATGTTTAAAGCACATATTAGAAAATTGATTTGCCAGTCCATACTGTAAACATTTCTTCCCCATCGCTGGACAGCTGTTGTTAAAATGAGTTCTGCCACAACGAGAACATGGACCTTGTCTTTGCTGCAACGTTTTACCACTTCTCGCCGATCCTTGCGCACCATGTATTGTCATAGGATATTGATACTTGCCGGGCCGTGGAGACAAAATACGGGCCCGGGGGAAATTTTTTTGAAAACTGATGAGCGGGGTGGGAGAAATCCGAAAAAATTGTTTAAAGACAGGGGACATTAACTAAAGTTGTTCAGAATTGTCCAAAAACCCAATATCCAATATTTCATCAAAATAAAAAAATTGAAAAATTTATATAATTGATAAATTTAAAAAATATAAAAAAGACTACTAATTACTTGACAACTATCTGACAGCTTTGGTTTTATTTCAAACAAAATTGTCATGAATTTTTTAAACATAGAACCCATTTAAATGACATTTTCGAGCTTGAACAATATTTTAAACAAAATTTCATTATTTTTTGATTTTGATTAAATTTTGGATTTAGAGTTTTTAGACACTTTTGTTACACTACGGTGGTGTAACAAAATTGCCTCTTATCCAGACAGGATTTTCTTTTCATAGTAAATTTACCGTCGTTGCGTGTAAAATTACACCCAATTACAATTGTAATACAATTGTAATGGAATTTTACCCGCAAAGAGAGTGTAAAATTTCTATTTACCTTATATTTTGGGTGATCCTCCCTGGTAAATGGAATTTTACGCTCTCTTTGCGGGTAAAATTACATTAAAATTTTACACGCAACGACGGTAAATTAACCTTAATTTTTTACAATGTACATCGTATTTAAAAGTAACCCGATCCTGACTTCTGCTGACTGTAATTTGAAATGGATAAAACACTGTCAAACTACTTTAAACGTGATCATCGGTACTTAATTGCGGCACTGTACGCCAGGTCGTCAGGATCGTGAATGACGTCAAAGTGCAGTGCAACCGCGGGAAAAGCACCGTCATGGTGCTGCTTGATATCGAGAAGGCTTTCGATACAGTGTGGATCCCGGGCTTACTCCTACAAACTGAATTCGCTTAACTTCCCAACGCATATCACGAAACTTATTCACTCTTTCCTGACGGGCAGATCACTGCAGGTTAGGGTGAATAACAAACTTTCAACTCGGCAGGACATTCGCGCGGGCGTCCCCCAGGGGTCGTGCCTGTCACCAAAGTTATACAACTTGTACGTCTCCGACTTCCCGGAGTTCCCGAATACGAACCTTGCCAAGTACGCCGACGACACGGCCATATACGCGCATTCGCACAATGCACAAGCAGCAAACATGCTGCTGAAGGCGCACATGGCCTGTGCCAAGTCGTAGATTCGGATCAACGTCGAGAAGTCGGAATCAATTCTCTTCACGCGCCGCTTCACCGAAAATCGTATTCTTACACCACTTTCTTGAGAACTTGGACAGGAAACTGACGTTCAATACGTACGTAAACGAGACGATATGAAAGGTCTACTCTATGTCCAGGAGTCTGTATCCGCTCCTGGCGCGGGGTAGCGGACTAAACAGGACCAATAAGAAATTGCTGTATACGATGGTGATCAGGCCGGCTATCACATACGCGGCGCCGGTGTGGTGCAGCATCCCGGCTACGACAATGCGAAAACTAACTAACTAAGTACTAGAACACAAATTTATGCGCCTCATTTCAGCCTCAGATAGGTACACCTCCCTCAAAGACCTCTATGCACGTTGCCACGACATAACCCCACTAGCGGACTTTGTCCAAAATACATCGCAAAAATTCCATTAATTCAAATTGGGCGACAGTCCGCTAACCCGAGACATCACACGAATCAGACAACATAATGCCATACTTTTCAACATGAAACACCCATTACCATACCAGGCGTTGCCTATCTTTCGGCAACCTCCCTAGCCAAATCTTTCTTATACTCAAATTTCCATTTCACCACCTTTTTACCTTCACCACCATTTACTCTCAAACCCCTTCTCTATTCTCTCTATTAGTCTCATTTTTGTTAATTTTGTTAATTTTGTTAATTTTTGTTCTTTTGTCCTTTTTTTGTCTCTTTTCAAAATTCCCTCTCGTAAATCAAAAATTTTTCAACCATAACTTCCCCTTCACCCTACCTTTCCGAAGGCAGGCAGACCATCGGAAGAACGTTGCCTTTGGCTCGAACGGTTTTTTTTTCGTTGAGCTTTTCCCGTATCAGCAATCAGATCTCCTAAAACAGTGCGCGTGTGCAACAGTGTGCGCGTGCTAACAAAAACCCATTTTCTTAATATTTAAGTGTTTTTAAAACTATTCTAGTAGTTATAAAATTGTTAGGTTTAAGTCCCTTCCCCTGGACAGGAGTCCTAACTCCACATTCCACCTGTTGTTCCAACCTGAATCGAACCCGCTTCATCCGACCGTACATTCACCACGACCCTGCGCGACGTGGTTGTGCGGTCGGCTCTGAACCGGGATCCGACTCGGGTGCATATTTGTATGTTAAATATTTAATAAATCTGTTTTGATTGATTGATTGGTACTTAATTGCGAAGTGTGCCCATTTTCATAGGATAATCATTCCTTACAGGCTTACCCGAACAAATCCAGCAAAACCTAATGAATCGAACCAAGCATCGATCCTTCTGTTATGACATTAATTGGCGGCATTCTTAGCTCATTTTTTGGTTGCATTGGTGCAGATAATCTGAGGCTAACAATCATTTTGCACTACAATTATGATCGGGCAATAACGACATGTCGGCGGATGGCCTTTGATGAAACTACTGCGTTATAAAAATGTGGCTTAATTAAGATTTAATATAAATATTAAAACTGCAGAGCTTGCTCGTTATAACTTGAATTGACAGGTAGGGATTATTTTGAGCTGGAAGCTGTGAACCATAAATTGTAATGTTATACTTTTCTTCTTCACTCTGGCCGTTATAAGCAGTAATTTTCGTTCACTATCGATATTTTA
The DNA here is from genome assembly GCA_936432065.2 of Rutpela maculata. NCBI lineage: Eukaryota > Metazoa > Arthropoda > Insecta > Coleoptera > Cerambycidae > Rutpela > Rutpela maculata. Next base: position 179,374,976 of record OW386286.2, read on the forward strand.
TGTAAAGTGGGAAGAGCATTATCTAAAATTGTATTATACAAAACCGTGTAATCCTCACACATTTGGAGGTAAAGCTCTAAAAATGGATTTTAATCGAGTCATGTATAATTTAAACATTTCTTGGTCAATTTTAAGACTTATTTTTTTACTTGCTTGACCTTTTGTTTTGCTGGTAGCCACTTTACAGGATGGAATCCAAAAGTTTCTCCCCTGTAAAATCATTTATAACTTTTTTAACCTCCCCACAATAAAATTGTGGGAGGTTCCGGGACCGTAACCGAAAACCTCACCGTAATTACTATTTCTTTCTAACCGTAGAAAACTGAAACCGTAACCGAAAACCGGATTGGCGGTGCTTTGAAAACAGAAACCGAAAACCGAATTAACACTGCTTTGAAAACCGAAACCGTAACCGAAAACCGAAAATGGTGTATGTTAGGTAATCGTAACCGAAACCGAACCGAAATAAATTTCGTGTTCGGTCCCTAGGGAAGTTATTAAATTGGTCCAAAATCGAAAATTGAGATAACATCAAATCTTTACGTTTTCAGGTCCCAGGAACCCGAAAAAGTGGCTTTTGAAAAATGTCTGTGTGTGTGTGCGTGTGTATGTATGTTAGCACGATAGCGGCGAAACTACTAAACGGATTTGGATGAAACTTTGCATGAGGGTTTCTGTAGTGCTCCAGAAGATCTGAAATGGTTTTGGTCGAAATCGGATTACGGTTTGCCGTTTTGGCACAACATGTTTATTTTATGAATACTTATAATTTGTAGTCGAACTATTGAAAGCAGTAAAAATTCCGATTTCAATGATATATCACACTGTCACTCTTTCGATTTGGTTTCCGTGAAAAAAATTAAAAAACCAAATAACAATCTATAGAGTCACGCTTCTTGTGTAAGATATATTTTATAGTCTAACCTAACGTTCGGTAGACTATTGTGTTAAGGCGTGCAGACTATCTGCTGAGTATTTTCGACGTTTCAAGTGCATCGAAAGATTACAAGTTTTTTCGACGTTTATAAAGCCCACGGAAGGTGTGGCAGGCCTTCGCTCACAAGCCCTACAAGTTTAGGCAACATCACCGGAACATTTTCGGTGAGTTTTTCCCGAATAAAACTTTAAAAGTGACAGTGATATTATACTTTAAAAACTATTTCCGCTACTTCCGGCGCCTCGCCGCAAATTCTTCCGGCAACATAACCTAAAAATAGTGCTACATAACCTAAAAACAATTTAAGATATTGGCACCAACCTAAAAATTTTTCGAAAACTGCGAAAACCAAATTCCCCCAGAAAAATTTTGGATCCAAAAATTTGACAGATTTGGAACTAAGAAAGTTTAGCGGCAAAAAATCTTCTTCTCTTGAAACGTTTGACATCTGTCAGTCGACACCTGACATTAGTGATAAACATCCAAACAACAACCTTCCCCGGCAGATTTAGTGAAAAATAGGTCGAGGCCAGAAGATAAAACAAAATCTATCAACTCAAACTTAAACGATCCACGGCCACAGCTGGCAGGGAAGTTGCCCACCAAAAGTTATATGGTTTTTTCCAAGGATGGCTATCCTTACCACCCACCACCAGAAATTCGGGAACCGACAGCGACGCATCCTGCGTCAGTCTGGACAGGCGTATCATTATGAAGAGAACCCTCAAAAGAGAAAATATCAAACCGATTCCCCCAAAAATAGACAAAAATGCTATGGGCACCATGGACGCCATGCACAGCGGCTCTGATGGAAGTCAGAGCAGCGTCAAAGCAGCACCTACCAAACCCAAAATTGCGGCCACAACAGACAATGCTCTAAGCGGCCATGAAATGGTCAACGTCCACCAATTAAGGTGCAAAATAGGCATGAAGGGCAAACCACTATCGAGAAAGACATGAAGGTTGTACCACCCCAACCAGAAAAATAAACAAGCATCCCGGCCATGTCAGTGAGAAAATTAAAAGTCCTAGAATTCAAATTTATGCGCCTCCCTCAGAGACCTCTATGCACGTTGCCACGACATAACCCCACTGGAGGTCTACATCCAGAAACTTCTCAAAAATTCTATCAGTTTAAACTAGACGGTAGCCCGCTTACCCGCAATATTACCCGAATCAGACAGCATAATGCCATACTTTTTGATATAAGACACCCCGTACCATACCAGGCGTTGCCCATCTTCCGGCAGCTCCCCTAGCCACACTTTCTTCTACGACAACTTACCTCTACCCCTCATTCTCATCTTTCCTCAACTTTACATCTTTCTAATCCCCCCCGTTCATGTTTGTACATTTTTGTTCTTTTATCCTTTTTGTTCCTTTTGTTCCCTTTTTGTCTTTCTAAATCCCCTCTAGGCCGAAAAAACTTATCTAAACCCTAATTTTTCTGAAATCTATCGGGAATGTCTATATTTTCGGCGCGATTTTAGAGCGAAAAATGCACAATTCCAGTATTTTAGTCCGTTGCTAGGAAACTATGAGAAAACAGACCGGAAAAGATCCGTTGCCAAGCAACGATCAGCAAAGCCGTACGGGAATGTTACTTCCCGGCCTAGGCCGGGAAGTGACATTCCCGTACGGTTTTTTATATATATTTTAATATGTTAATATTTTTGATTTTTATACGTTTAAAATAGTATTGATTGTGATTTCAGAATTTTTTTTTTAATGTTTATATTTTTTTGGATTTTTATACGTTTAAAATAGTATTTATTGTGATTTCAGAAAAAATAGTATGTGTACTTCGGTGTGAAAGCACATTCCCAGACTTCGATGCTTGTTGGCCTCGGCTAGCGCCTCGGCCAACAATTGCATCGTTGTCCGGGAATGTATTGCTTTCACACCTAGATACACAATATACTATTTCTTAAACCACAGTTTTTATTCCTTCCCTATCTTCCTTGTCGGCGATCAGACTACAAGGCAATCATTTATTCGAGCTATCCTCTTTTTTTAGTGTTACGCCTATGACTTTTTTGGTATAATCTATATTATAGAAAATTTAACTATACAGCTTTTTCTTATCTTGTGTTTTTTTCGTTTGAGTAACCATTTTCAATTGCAATTGGAAATATTAAAACCATTGCAAAGCCTGGTAATTAAACAGTGAAATAATAAAAATCGAGAAAAATTATTTATTTTATCTGTTACATCTAATTTCAGTTCTAAAAGTACTTACGAGTACCTTGTACTTATGTGTAGGTCAAAATATCATTTCGGTGCAATATTAAATTGAATTTAATTTTAATTAAAATGCAGAGGAAAACCAAAGGCATCTGTGAACGTTCAGTAGATAGCACAGGTCAACAAAAAAAAGGACTAAGCCTATCATGCCTTAAGTATTTTTGTGTGCTGAAACCGAATTTTCAATTTAAACAATTTTCTACCACGTAGATTTCGAGTAAATGTCAAAAATTGTCAAAAACCCGTATTTTGACGATAAAAACCGGGATTTACTCGAAATCTACGCGGTAGAAAATTTTTTAAATTGAAAACTAGGTTTCAGCACACAAAAATACTTAAGGCATGATAGGTTTAGTCCTTGGAACAGAAAATTTTATTTTTGTAGACTTTTGCACAAAAAAAAAGTAAAAACAGTATTTTTGTGTGCTGAATCCGAATTTTCAAGTAAAAAAATTTTCTACAGCGTAGATTTTGAGTAAATCCCGGTTTTTATCGTCAAATGCGGTTTTTTGACAATTAGAGGAAAATGCCGAGATCACAACTTTTGAATTGAGGGCTGTATTTGGACTCTTTAGGAGGTAAACATACCAAAAGTCCACGAACATAGGATGTGCGGGGGGTGCAGGAGGGCACGAAGAAGATACAGTAATGTTTCTATTAATTTTTGTCGTATCTATTATGGTTCACTAACGGATTGTATATCTTTTAACTCTATTCAAACTTTATTATATATTGGAAAAAAAAATTAATAATCATAGTGGAAAATATTTGTTGTACAGATATCCGTTTCATAGCAGACTGAACTGAAATATCGAATAAAAAGTGTCTGTAAGTGTGTGTATACGCGTATATGATGTGTGTGTGTATACCGTTTCTTGTAAACACGATAACTTCTGTTAGACTTCTGTTTTTTTGATTAAGCATACAAAAATATGAAGATACATAAAATTTATAAACCGCAATATACCGGGTGTATGTTAGGTCCAAACCACCAACTTTATTTAAATTAGATGATATATCAGTGTTATCCTGAAATGGTATTTTTAATAAGATTATTATGTTGTGAGAGTTTGCAGGCCTCTGGTTATCACCATATATTACAGATATGGTCCAATTTCAATAGAGATTATTGTAATGTGCTGTTTTATATACCGTGTGTGTAGTCGCGGGTTAGGCATGGGGAGCAAGAATTACAACATCGCGTGTGCCAGCTGGCTGAAATGAAATAACAGAGCTGGGATCCTCCATCGACGGACGAATTTACGGCTGCCGGTGTTGTCAAATCTCTCGAGCTACGTGAATGTACATGCCTAATGGGAAATTACACGCACGGTATGTTTCAAATTGTAATTAAATATTTTAAGTCTAACAGAAGTTATCATGTTTACAAGAAATGGTATACACGCACACGTACATATACACGCACACACACACACACACGCACACAGACGCAAAGACATGTTTTATTCGATATTTGAGTTCAGTCTACTATGAAACGGATATCTGTACAACACATTTTTTTCCACGATGATTATTAAATTCTTTTTCAATTTATAATAAATTTATAACAAAGTTGGAATACAGTTAAAAGATATACAATCCATTACTGAACCATAACAGATACGACAAAAATTAATAGAAACATTGTTGTAGAAAATTTAGTCAGCTTTAATTTTGCATATAGCCACTTTTTGATTATGGCTAACTGTTTTCGAGATATGAGCGAAAAACCAAAAACCGGGCCCTTCTTCGTGCCCTCCTGCACCCCCCGTACCTCCTATGTTCGGGGACTTTTGGTATGTTTACCTCCTAAATAGTCCAAACACAGCCCTTAAGTTAAAAATTGTGATCTTGGCATTTCCCTCTAGACCCCCTTATTAAACGTTCATTGACAGAGCTATTGATGCAAGTACGAATAAATTAAACATACATACGGGTCAAATTGAGAACCTTTTCACAGTATTTTCAGGCTTATAGGACTAAAAATAAAAGAGTGGGAAAAGCTTTTGCAAATTTTTTGCAATCTGTCAAAAAAATAATGCGAAATTTTGTTATGAACACCTTGTGCTTTTATTATTAGTCATATGAACCTGAAAATACCGAGATAGCTAAAAAATATTTTCAAAGTGTATTTTTATAATTTTTTTTTAATATTTTTTTTTCATTGGGATGTTCAACACAAAGCACATTATCAGCATGTAGGATTTATGTTGGCATGCATGGCGTCAACTCTTACGCTGAATTTTAAAAGCTGAAAGGTAAAAAGGAAAATTAATCATTTGGGAAAGGTCTCGCCTGCATGGTCTTATTTGTCTATTAAATAATGGAGCTATGACCTTGTGTGCATCGGCGTGTGGCGCAGCAAGGTACTGTTGTTATGGTTATTATATAAAGTGTGATAAGGCGAAGATGAACCGGAAAGTGTTTCTCTGGTAAGAACACACTTAAAGGAACCGAGAAACTAATATTAGTTGTAATTAAGTCCGTTTATTTGCTGACTGAACAGTATTGTGTGAGCGTGAAGTAAATCTTGTATGTAATTATAAAGTTGGAAGACAATGCCGATGCCGGTGGTATGGATACCGCCGGCAAGTCGTTTATATTTTATGTAGTCACTTTGCTCATATCAATTTTACTTTCACACAGAGGAAGTATAGCAATAAAAAAAATATATTTTTTGTTCAAATAGGCATCGAATGTCATGGAACATTGATATTTTAAGTTTGAGCAAAGAAAAATTTCAGCCTGTCTGTCGGTCGGTCTGTCTGCGTGTAACTTTTTGTGTGCACGATTGCTCTGGAACCGTTTATGATATTGATTCGACATTTGTATTTATATCGAGATCTAGAACTAGATTATATTTTGATCATATTCCATTGAAGGGTTCGGGGGTTAATAAGTAAAGCCAGCAAGTCAGACTCCCTAAAATTGGGATATAGTGTATGTACAAAAAGCCAAAGTTTTTTTGACGTCAGCCACCCCCATTACTACCATCATTACCACCCACGCCTTATTAAAGGAGGTAAAAAAAATAAAATTATGATTTATGTGTAAGTACACGAACCAAAAGCCTACATCTTTTTTTGACATCAGCCACCCCCACCCCAATATTAAAGGGACTAAAAAATAAAATTTCCATTTAATGTGTGTACAAAAACCAAAGGGGATATTGTCTAAATGTTGGTTGTGGCATTTTATTATTTTTTCTCTGTATCTTATTGGGATGATCTGCCACATATATTTTCTTCTATACAATGTCCGTGAAATCTACAAAATAATACAAGTATCCAGTGTTTTACTGGAAAATAACCTCTACGCCTGTGACTTTTACGTCAAAGGAGCCGTTAGAGGGTGTTTTTTTGACAGATAATGAATAAGAACAAAATTATAGAAATAATGTATTTTGCTGACGTTTTGGAAACCGAATCTGTTTCCTTTCTCAAAGGTTTTAAGTATTATAAGTGTTTGTGTGCTGCTTATGTTAAATACAGAGCTTTAATATTTGTTATATTTAGTATCCTTACTGCTTACACAAAACTATATATCTAGTTATTTTAAATAATGTTCAGTTTGTTAAGTTATTTTAACATGCATTTATCCTCATTCAATAATATTTTAGCTGATTCTTAAATTTTTCTTTTCTTGCTACCTGTCTCTTTTGTTAAAATTTTTGCCCAGTCCCAGTTTATTCTATGTCCGTTCTCCCAAGCGTGTTCGCAAATCTTCGATTTCTGAATCTCATTCTTCCTAATGTAACCCCTGTGCTCACCCAATCTAACACTAAATGGTCTGGATGACTCACCCACATAATTTTTATTACACTGACATGGAATACTATAAATGCAGTTTTTTAATTTTGCTCACGATTTAAACGGTTTTGTTTTTGTTAAAATAGATCTCAGCATATTGCCCGTTTGAAATATCGTCCTAATATCAAATCTATTACCTACACGGCGTAGCTTTTCAGATAATCTGTATGCATAAGGAATTAACGTTGTGTACCGTTGTTCAGGTTTTTGTCGTACCTGATTATTATTTTCTATAGATGTGAAAGTTCTATTAACAGGGTATTGATTGTTTTTAAGAACCTCTTTTATAAAGCGTTTCTCATTGTCTAATATTTCACCATTAGAAGAAATTATTTTGGCCCTATCATATAAATATTTTATTACAACCTTTTTAACATGCATCGACTGATTTGAGTTAAAATTCAAATACCTGTTGGTGTGCCTTCTAAAAATGGTAGTTCATTTCTACTTTCTATTTCTAATGTAAATTTAATAGAGGGTTCAACATTATTTATATTTTCTAAAAAATTGTCAAGCAAATCGACTCCATGGGGCCAAATTGCAAAGACATCGTCAACATATCTCCATTTAGTGTTAGACTGGGTCAGCACAAGGGTTACATTAGGAAGAATGAAATTCAGAAATCGAAGATTTGCGAACACACTTGGAAGAACGAACATAGAATAAATTGGAACTCGGCAAAAATTTCAACAAAAGAGACAAATAGCAAGAAAAGAAAAATTAAAGAATCAGCTATAATATTATTGAATGAGGATAAGTACGTGTCGAATTGTTCCGCAGCACAACCTGGTTGCCGATGTTAAGAGAAGAACTTAACAAACTGAACATTATTTAAAATAACGCTATCAACTAGATATATAGTCTGTGTAAGCAGTAAGTATCTATGGATACTAAATATAACAAATATATTTTTAAAGCTGTGTATTTAATATACACAGCACACAAACACTTATAATACTTATACGCTTTGAGAAAGGAAACAGATTCAGTTTCCGAAACGTCAGCAAAACACGTTATTTTTATATTTTTGTTCTTATTCATTATTCGTCAAAAAAACACCCACTAACTGCTTCTTTGACGTAAAAGTCACAGGCGTACTTGTGTTATTTTGTAGATTTCACGGACATTGTATAGAAGATATGAGTTAATAAATTAATGAACTAATGAGAGAGCATCTCAGTAAGAAACAGAGAAAAAATAAGAACCAAAGGCTTAAAAGTTTTTTTGGCATCCCACTGCCCCCCACTGGAAATGTGGATGTGGAAGTAGTGATTCTTTAGGAAGTGGTATTTTTATTATTTTTATACGATAAATACGGTGTGCCACACTTGAAGTGTATTACCTAGAATTGTACTTTATTTTGGATATGTGCAGATGATCAATATTTAGATAAATAGTTACTTAGCAACTTAATTCTCTAAAACTGCATGTGTTTAGCTGCAAATTAATTGTCATTGTAAATTCGAAATAAGTGTAAACTGTGAATTCTGATGTTA